>OZ010589.1:22416531-22961531 GCA_963932145.1 Acanthosepion lycidas | reverse complement strand
TGGGGAGAGAGTTAAGGCGACAGGGACAGGTACAGAATTAAAAGCTGAACTGAAAGTCACTCATACGTCGAAAACGACGGGAGAGTCCACCATATATATATATCTATATATACGGTAGAGCAATGGATAGCGACTTGGATTGAGGAATCGCAGTGCCGAGTTCGAATTACAGTGGAATCCATTACATTCACTTACGTGCTAATACCCTTGGGAAAGGTGTGAATCCTCTTCTTCTCCCTCTAGCTATGGGTAAATAGCAAGACAGACTGGGTTCTATAGCCTTGTATGGTAACTGGTCTAGGAGAAGGACAACTCTGAATTCAAAACCTTCGGAGGGTCGTTTGGGGACCTTGTGGCACGTAGTGCACCAGGTCTCTGTATTCGGCCCTTCAAAAAGTGTGGATGGTCCTGCACGAAACCTTACCTTCACCACTATAATCAAATCTCATGTGCTGTTGTCGGGACGTCAGTTTCTTAGGAACTGATCTGCTTGACCCTCATACGTCGAATTCGACGGGAGAGTCGACGATATATATATATATATATGTATATATATATATATATATATATATATATATATATATATTGTGTGTGTATTTGGGCAACAGTCATTCTTTTATACATGATCGTTAAAGGCGACTGACTAGGCGCTGCGATTAAGCTTTACATTTAATTTTCCTTCTGTTCGTACAAGTGGGTTTTTATGTATGTATCTGAAGTTATAAGAATGTTTTCACGGCATGTCTATCTAGACGACTCACGTTTCACCTATCTGGCCATATCTCAATTTGGATTCTGTTTTCCTCTTTCCCGCTTGCCTTGACTATGTTCTGTAAGTGTCAAATTCTCGAAGCCCTGTTTCCTCATTATGTTCTCTAAAATATCAATTGTCTTTTTTCTGATTCTAAGTATCTGTCTTTTTTTACATTTTCGCCAAATCTTCCTCGTTACTGGGATGTTCAGTCTATATGATTCTCAACATACTTCTGTAGAACGACACATCTCTTTGTCCAAGTCTTTTCTTCGTCTGAGAGGAGATTGTGAAGGATTCACTGGAACAATGTCCAGTACTCTTTTCTTTGTTTCTAATGTAATTTTCCTGTCTCTTAATACTTTTGGAATGCGTCTATTTCTAATCTAAGATATTTCCTGGTTTCTGCGACATGTTTTTCGTCATCTTCATCAAGAGCACACTTAATTTTGCATGACGATTCGAGTACAGTTAGTATGTTTTAAAACCATTTAGTTGAGTCGTCTGTGCCCATCAAAAGTCCTCCATATTTAACTGCATGTCAGCCTACGTTATGTGGGATGTGAATCTCTGTGACCTTTGTGAATATTTTATAGATCGAAAGCAGCAATCATAATCTCTTCTCAAAGCATGAAGGGATTGGCATTTTATCGGAGAGTTACTGAAGTCGAAATCATACGCAATCATAAGAACTGAGAAAAAATAGAACAGAGCGGAATTTTTCAATTTCTGCTTCTTCTCTTGTCAATTACTTTGTTTTCATTTCATTTCTCGAATCTATTTTCTAATCATTAGCCCACTCTATTTTCAAACATGCTTTTCGTCTTTCTCTCTCTTATGATCATTATATTCATATCACATATTCATATCTATCTATCTATCTATCTATATCAGTCTCTTCGTATCTATCTCATTCTGCTTATCTATCTATCTATCTATCTATCTATAAGTGATTTATATTTATCTATCTATTACTGATTTCTATCTATCTATCTATCTATCATGAACATTTCAGAGTGTTTGCATGTCAATATGGGGACAATGCAGAGGATTAGGAAAAAAGTTAATGAGTCTACGAATGAGTCTTCGTGATTACGAAGGTACAGCAGAACTGCTGGAAGACCCTATGTCTGGCAACAAGACTTATACACCATGTCACACAAGCAAGTCAACCCAGTCATTGCTGCGAGCACATCACTCCTTACATCTGGCCACCTACTCCCTATCTATCTGTCTGTCTGTCTGTCTAACTATAACTGACTTATATCTATCTATCTATTTATCTATCTATATATAATTGATTTCTGTTTGTCGTTAATTGATTTAGATCTATCTATCTATCTATCTATCTATCTATCTATCTATAAATGATTTCTGTTTGTCGTTAACTGATTTATATCTAGCTAGCTAGCTAGATAACTAACGAGCTATAATTGATTTCTGTTTGTCCTTAACTGATTTACATCTATCTATCTATCTATAACTGATTTCTGTTTGTCATTAGCTGATTTATATCTATCTATCTATCTATCTATCTATCTATCTATCTATCTATCTATCTATCTATCTATAACTGATTTAAATCTATCACTGATTTACATGAATTTGCGTCCAGCTTCTTGGAAAAATTCAGCTTTCTTAGCAGATCTTCTATTATCACAATGATGAATATCCAATAAGCAAAGTGATAAAAACATAACAAAAAATGTCTTAAAATAACAAAAAGTAACTAAATCAAATTGGCGAGTTTATCTATCCGAAACATATATTTAAAAATAATAATACTTTGAACTTAAAACTCTCAGCGTTCCCCATTCTTTCCTATGCATGTGTAATCGTATCAACGTAGACATCATTTTAGTCCCCGACAAAACACAGCACATGAACATCTTTTCCACTTTGTCATAGTTTTCCCCTAAAAATTGTTCCTGATATATATATATATATACATACACTGATGATCCGTTTAGGTGAAACCTAGGTAGGTTTGCCTGGCTCATTAGGTTTTGCTCTACTTCGTGTATTGAGCACTTTACGTTTTGGGGTTTTTTTCGTTGGACTCTGAGCTTGAACTCTGGACCATTGTTTTCGCCTCAACTTCATGTTCTTAGTTCTTTCTTCTTTTATTCCTCATTTTTCCTTGGGTACTGGTTTCTTCTACTACAAGTCGAAATACCCAAGGTTTTTCCAAGCGAGTACCACCATTTATATATATATATATATATATATATATATATATGTGTGTGTGTGTGTGTGTGTGTGTGTGTGTGTGTGTGTGTGTGTGTGTGTAGCAATATAAATGTTTTTATTAAAATAAATATATATTGCCATCCACACGGTTTCGCAGCTCATCAGCGTAACTAGACGTCCGGTTGCCTCTAGCTAGCTAGACTGAATTCGCGTCCGTCGGGGATTCTACCACTAAGCCGTTGGAGCATGGCAGGGATGTAGATGAATTTAAGTGTATTTATTTTTAGATAAATACACAGTGACTGAGAGAGCTCGATTCGATTCCCCGAAGAGTCTTTCATTATTAACCGCAATAGTCACTGTTTACAAACCCACACTTATACATACATACATACATACATACATGCATACATAGACGACTCACCAGATACTGCGATTTATTTTTTTATAATTTTTCTTGGGTTCATGTAAGTGTTTTCTTTTCGGGATATACAATGTGTAAAAATTGTCCAAATTTTCAGCGTATCCAAACGCTTTCGGCTATTCCTTTAGCTATTATCGAGGACAGTTTTATTTTTTATTTTTTTTTAACTGAATGTGTGGGTCATTTTATGTATATATCTGAAGTTAGAGGAATATTTTATTTTCCAAACACGGCCAGTACATTGTGACTGTGTTCATATTTAATTTTATTGAGCGTTAGACTTTTCTTTTTTATTATTAGTGCTTCCATTATTTTAAATCATTTTTTTTTACCTGTGGATGAGGCTATTATACCTGTATTTTCTACTAGTATATTGCAGATAGAGTTTGGTAGAATCCCGTGTGTTTTTAAATGAATACAAATTGAGCTACGGTCAGATAGGTGAAACGTGAGTCGTCTAGACAGACATGTTGTGAAAACATTCTTATAACTTCAGATACATACCTAAAGAACCCACTTGTAGGAACTGAAGAAAAATTAAATGGAAAGATTAATTGTCAGTGGTCTTTAACGAAACTTGTATAAAAGAGGGATTGCTACCCAAATACACAATACATATATATATATATTATATATAAGGCGGAAATCAACTCGTGATTGAGTAAGACCATCTCTTCCACCCAAACTCTCTTAATTTTGCACACATTTTAATATATAAATTTAAATATATATATGTGTGTATTATTATCATTATTATTATTATTATTATTATTATTAGGAATTTAAATATATTACAAACTCTTCATTAAAATATTTTTTTCTCCAAAGCCCATATTTTCTCAGTTTTGTGTCTGAAATGTTTAAAGAATTAATTTTTAATCCGAAATTTCGTGTGGGTGGATTCTTGACCAAACCGAGAATCTTTCCTTAAAAATGTCCATGATGATCCATCATTGGCGGGCATGCGTAGTAATGACAGATATTCCATGTTACTTCCTAAGTGAATTCTCCAGGTTCCATAAATTAAGTTTTGAAACTAATTCTAGAACATTTTCCTATTATTGTATTCCATTAACTTGCCCTGGTAGACTACTTACATTCTTTTTATTTTTAATTAGAGGCCGTCACAAAAAGTATACCTACGGTTTAAAATAAATATTTAAAATTGAAAAATCTTTCTTGAAGCTTTTATTTTAGTTTTAACTTCAAGCTAATAGATTAGATTTAATATTTCCAATAAGCAAAATACTTTACTGTATTTCAAAAACTAATTTCAATTAACTGGACGGAGATTTTTTTGTTGAAATAGCTGATTAACGCCCTTGTTAGTCATCTTTCATCGCAATGTAATTCTCTTTATTAAAAACATCTTCCAAGAATGAAATATACTTTCCTGAAACTTTATTTGAGGAATATTAACTGATTTAAAGTATAATTAATCTGATTTAGAACAAATATTATTTACTTTCAATTTAAAATATAGCAGAAATGAAATTTTTAACCCGACAGTACCTGTGTTGACATGCTGATATCTAAATGACAGATCTAATTTTGTTCTACGGCGACTTTATCTGTAAAACATAATTGAAGAAAATGACGTGAGCGCCCTTTTTGTATATTTTTATGTACTCAGTAATTTTAAAAATTTAGGAAAATATTCTCCGTAATCTAATGTTTTATTCAATTTTAGAAATGATAGGTTAAAACTTACTGTAGTTATCACTCTTATTTCCTGACAATGCCGTGTATGGTAGCCCGTAATTACAAGAATCGATACATTTATACACATTCAAAAGATTCAATTATTTTTTTAAATATTGTTTTTTGATGATTTGTATTTAGCTTTTCCATTTATGATTAGTAAATATAGTTTTCACTTGATAATATCATCTAAAAGGCTGAAATGAATACAGAATTTTAAAAGGTTTAAATTAATAATTTTTTCTAATTAAAATTGTTAAAAAATGAAAACAATTCTTGCAAAAGTTCATTCATCGAAAAATTATTTTACTTAAGACAATAGTTTTCTAAATATATCTTATTTATAAAAGCAATTAAAATATTTTTAATTAAATAATTTCATAGTTTTAACTCAATGTTTAATTTAAGATTCAGAGCAGATTTTTGGTAAATTCTGTTTCAGTTTGACAAAAACAAATTGATGATTTAATTTTTCCATCCAACAGAAATATGAAGACGCTGACATTTTACTTTCTCGAAATTTCATAAAATTAAGTAAATGGGGGTAACAGATGTAAAAAAATATCTTTACTAACATTTTCTAAAAGAAAAATTTCAAAAATAAATTCATTTATTTGGGAATAAGACCTGAGAATTTCATTAAAATCTGGCAATTATTTGATTTTTGCTAGAAATTCAAAATAAAAGCTTTTTTACCGTTGACACAAAAAAACAAGATTTTAAACCAAATTTTTAACTTGATAAAAAGGATTAAAAATTTAATAAAATTGTTGTGAAGTCCTTTGTGTTACTACTCAATGCTTATGCCTAGTTACTTCTCCTCCTCTTCCTTTTTCTCTTCATCTTCCTCCTCCTTCTAATCGGAGTAGTTATATAGCCTGAGTATTTCGGATATCTTAATTAGTTAATCTGCATTTTACTACATAAATAATAAAAAATACTTTGATCTTTCCTCTTAATAATAACACAAACATTTTGACGATAAAATTTTGTTGTTATTAAATTTGGGGCCCCTTTTCATCATGGTATATTTGTTTATAGAAAATCTTTGGATATGCCTATTTTTAATTTATTGTTTTAATATATCGTGTTCATCGACATATTTTAGTATAAATTGGTGAAAGAAAATATAGGAATACTACACCAAAAAATTAAAGGATTCTTCATCTAAAAATTCTAGATGACAGCTTCTTAAACTTTTATACCGAGATTTTACCCGGACTCACATGAGTCCGCCAATATTGTTTGCGGGACAAATATTCCAGGAGTCCATAAATATTTAATATAAAATGTCTATACACATCACAATCGAAGAGGTGATGTGAGCAACAGATGATTGATGATTTGTTTTTACGCATTATTAGCATTAACTGTATTAACGTTTTCTAAGTTAAAAATGAGTATATTTTGGATTGTAAGAATATGTTGTTTTTGCGAGTGAATATTGCAAAAGTCATTTTTTGCTTTTAGGATAGCAATGATAACAGATACAAATGCTACTATTCAATCCATAGCTGGAGATGAGATAGGTTCATAAAAGTCCCAAGAGTATTAGCGTATGCCAATGTTCATGTTGTGTTGTTTACTGATGCTTCTTTTGAGAATCTTCCAAATGGTGGAAGTCAAGAGGGTTTTGTTATATTTTTGTAGGGGACAAATAGTAGAATTAACCCCATCACTTGGTAGTCAAAGAAAATAAGATTGGTGAGAAGTACAAGAGCCAGTAAAACCCTGACTCTGATTGAGAGAGTTGATCATGTCATATGTTTGGCCACATTATACAAAGAATTTATAATGGCAATAGTCAAATTGTGTCCCTATTAAATGTTTTTTGGATAATAAAGATTTATATGAAACTATCTACTCCAAAAGACAAGTAGCTGAAGGAGGCCACGAGTGGAAACTAATACCGAAATGGAAACGTGGAATGGAATGAAGGTACAGCGATTGATGAGGTTCCTACAGTAATATAGATTGCAAGCATTATGACAAAGCAAGATGTTTTTGGACTGGTTTATTTTCCAATTTGAAAACTTGGCTTTCCGTTCTGTCATTACGGACCGCCAGCCATTACACGACCAACCTATCTACCTTGACATAGCGAAAAATGCCTTTCAAAAGTGAAAGAACGTGTTAAGAAACAGGAAAATCTCGTTAGGTACAAAGACAAATATGAAATATCAACCTTACGATATGGTAGTGAATGTTGAATAATTTCTTCACAGATAAAGCTGGGGAAACTTGAGGCAACAGAGATACGATTCTACAGAAGGATGCTGAGAATACCATGGACGGAACATGTAAGTAACGAGGAAGTTTTAAGAAAAATGTAACGAAAAATGAAAGAGACGGTTGACACTTCTAGAGCATATAAAGCAAGAAGCAGGACTTGGAGAAGTTATTAGGTTGTTGCAAAAATAATGACGTAATAATGTCGTTTTTTGACGTAACGTCAAAAAACGACATTATTACGTCATTATTTTTGCACCAACCTAATAATACAGTGTAACCAGGATATAAGAGACCCGGATATAAGAGAAACTCGGATATAAGAGAGATTTTCTCTGGTCCCAAATTAGAGCCATACTTACCTAAACAAAATAGACCAAACCCTGATATCAGAGAAATCCGAATATAAGAGACTTCTTCTCCGGTCCCGACAACTCTCTTATATCCGGGTTACACTGTACTCACATTACAGATTGAAGGCAAAAGCGACATCGGGAAACGAGCTTGTGCAAATGAATGCCAGAACATGGATTGGGAGAGATGGTGTAAATACAAATTTTATTATAGTATATGAAGTTGTGGTGAGCAATGAATCTCACGTCCTGAATTGACACAGAACATAAAAAAATCCCGATCATGCGAATGCAGTACTGGGTTACATGGTTTCAATAGCACTCGTAGAGTGGCCGGTCTAAACCTCTTTCCCCACCAGAATGTTTTTAGTGCGTTGGGTGACTAGATATCCAGCTTGCTTAAGAAGACTTATCAAAGAACGGATGAAGATTTTGTAACAAAGGTTATCCAGCACAATGGGTTGGCTTGGGGTTCACGGCGTCGCTAACGGGAGAGCTGCCTAGACTAAAGTCAACGGTCACTGCAGAGCGTTTCGCCGATGGAATCAACGTGCCCCTGAACAAGGCGAGCCTTCAACTTAGAAGACATTGGTTCTAGTTGGACATGATGGTGTACTGAACTAATTGATTGTTTGATGATTGGTTTGTGTTTTTAAGGCTTAAAAAACATTTTGATGGTTTTCTAAAGCCATAAATTATTTTAAGACTGTAAAAATTATTCGGAGATAATAAGCATTTTACTGATACAATCCTACTAATTAACCCATAGCTGGGAGGAGAAGAAGTAGATTCATATTCAAGGATATCTGGGCGTAAGTGAAACTAACGAATACGGCTGGAATTGGAACTCTGCTATCCGATTCCAAATTCAGAGCGGTTACTGATTCCACTAGATGCATATCTAAGCTTACAGTACCTGGTATTTCCAAGGGGTCACCCATTTAAGTACTGAGCAGGCACGACGTTGCTTAACTTCGCTGATCGTACGAGAAACGGTTTTTCAACGTGATATATCCGTAAGCCCTACTGGCCCAGGACACCCGACGCGTGACTGAATGCGTCTCCGGCTTTCAATGTGGCGGGAACGGCTGAGGTACTCAGCGGCGCATCGACTCTATGACCTGATCACGGGACTGGTGATGATGATGATGATGATGAACTCTGCCAAAAATAACGATTTTTTTTTTGCAGAAATGAGTCACTATAACTCTGAAGAATGGTATCACATGACCTCCGTTAAGCGTACTCAAGTACCGAACTAATAAACTACAATTGATTGGCTCTTGTCACCGAATTCCTTCTCAGTCAAATCATCTCTTATCCGCATGAGCTAAGACATCCGTCCTTCGACTGAAACGAAGCACCTGATTCCACTTCTTGCATATACCCAGCTATAAAATATCTTTCGCACGTGTATTCGCTGGGAAAAAGTATTTAAAAAAGTCTTATTATTTTGTTACATTCCTATTCTGCGGGTAACCAACAGCAAAAATATTTTTTCTTTCTGAATTTTTGAAATATTAAATATGATGACTGGAAATTTATTCAACGGCTTGGTTGGATTTGCAAGAACGCCATTTGCTGTGCGAGAATTATGAATTTATAAGCAGGGCTTCCAAAAATAGAAGTTTTCCCTGAAATCATTATTTTGATCCTTGATAATGTTGCTTTTTATCTTTATCAGCGACATTTTTATAACAATCATCAATACTACTTTAATTATATTGCTGTTATTATTGGCATTATTATCTGTATTTTCAGCATTATCAGTTTTGAAAATCACTGTTATTATCATTATTCCATATCATCCCCATTTTTATCGTAATTAACAGACTTTGTAAACCTTATAATTTTCATCATCATCATCATCATCATCATCATCATCATCATCATCATCAAATTCGCCATCGTCAGAGCCAGGATGAATTTTTTATTCTTCAACGTCGTCCTTTTATTCTGTGCTTCCATCCACTTACAACTGAAGATTATTTTCTTTCTCCCAAATAATTTATAACTTTCCCCTTTCCTGCGATTCCATTTCATATAACCAACCACCCGACGCTGTTTCTCGCAAATTCTTTGCTTTTTTTTTTTTTTTTTTGACAAGAATTCGTTAGCTGTAAAATGCAAAATAAAAAAGAAATAAAGAAATACTGTTTCAAAATAAAAAATACTGTATGAAAAGAAAGAAAGAAAGAAAGAAAGAAAGAAAGAAAGAAAGAAAAACGCACGAACGAAAGAAAGAAAGAAAGAAAGAAAGAAAGAAAGAAAGAAAGAAATACAGTTTAAAAATAAAATTACTGTATGAAAAGAAAGAAAGAACAAATGAAAGAAATATATACTGTTTAAAAGGGAAAATATTGTATGAAAAGAAAGAATAAAAGAACGAAATAAAACAAGGAAAAAAAGAAAGAAATACTGTTTGAAAATAAAATGCTATGCATGAAAAACAAAGCAAAAAGCACGAAAGAAGGAAAAGAGGAAAGAAATATTATTTGAAAAGAAAAATACTGTATGAAAATAAAGAAAGATTTAAAGAAAAGAAATAAAGAAAAATGCTGAAAGATCACAAGGAAGAAAAGAAGAAAAAAGAAAGAAAAGAAGAAAAAAGAAGAATAAAGAAAAATACTGTATTAATAAATGAAAGAATGGGAAAAAAAAGAAAGAAATACTGTATGAGTAGAAAGAAACAAAAAAGAAATCATGTACGAAAACAAAGAAAGAAAATAAACAAAACTACTGTATGAAAAAAAAAGGAATACTGTATGAACAGAAAGATAGAAACAAACAAACAGTAGGGAGAGGAGGATGAAAGAAAGAAAGAAAGAAAGAAAGAAAGAAAGAAAGAAAGAAAGAAAGAAATAAAGAAAGAAAGAAAGAAAGAAAGAAAGAACACGCCAATAAAAAGTAAAAAGACGTAAACAAAGTAACCAACGGCCAGAAATAAAGATAAAGAAAAGAACAAACCAATACAAGGGGAAAAGAAAGAAAGAAAGAAAGAAAGAAAGAACAAGCCAATAAAAAATAAAAAGACGTAAACAAAGAATCCAACAGCCAGAAATAAAGATAAAGAAAAGAACAAACCAATACAAGGGGAAAAGAAAGAAAGAAAGAAAGAAAGAAAGAAAGAAAGAAAGAAAGAAAGAACACGCCAATAAAAAGTAAAAAGACGTAAACAAAGTAACCAACGGCCAGAAATAAAGATAAAGAAAACAAACCAATACAAGGGGAAAAAGAAGAAAGAAAGAAAGAAAGAAAGAAAGAAAGAGAGAAAGACCCTATTTCTCAAAATAAAAAGGAAAAAAGGATAGAAGTTATTTTCTCCGAATCGATAACAGTTGCTGGATTTGGGCTTGCAACTGATTAGGAACGGAAGCCTTCAATAAAAACGATACGGATTTGTGTGTTTTTTCTCTCTTCTTTTAATCGAGAAAAATTAACAAAATAAAACCTAATAAAAGATCATATTTTATTTAAAAAAACAAAAATTTAAAAGCGGGATTCGCGAATGGGAAAAGAGAGGAATTCAGTGCAAGTCGTGGTCCCGTGTAAAAGGCAGTCTGGCGAAATAAAATGTTAGCGAACTATGGTGCCACAACCGATTCTATTAATAGACATTCTGTTAACATATTTAATTCAGGCAATTTTATGGTTTCCATGAATCGACTGAAGGACAAATATCTAAGTGAAAAATATGTCTTCTCAGGTTAAAAGGCGTAGTAATTGCCCAGATTTGACAACTATTTGATCTTCCAAGAGAAAAAAAATATTTTCCATTTAATCTAATTATTTTTTTCTCCGCTTTTTTCTTAGGTATGTGCCTATCTAAGGCAGTATTTGAATTTGAATTTCAAATTTCAAACAAGTGAGTATAGGAAACAATTAAATAAACCACAGAAATATTATTGAAACAATTATGACTTGAAAGATGGGCTACTGGGTGGAATATCTTTTAGCAAAATCAATCTTCCATATTTATGAATGTCTACCATTCTTACTTGCTTTGAATATTATTACCACATCTGGTCTGGTGCTCCTGTAATATATTCAGAGATTCGTAGAAAAAAAATCCAAAGATGAATCTGCAATATTACTGGTCATGACCTGGCATCTCGGCTTCAGTCATTTTCCAAACGCCGTAATGTAGCTTCCCTGTGCCTTCCTTGTAAATACTTTCATGGTAATTGTTCGGATGAACTTTCCGCTATGGTAGCTAGACTTTATAAATTTAAGTGCAGTACTAGATTGTCGATAAGGTCTCATAATTTTACAGTTTAAATGTCTAGATGTAACCGCAAGTTCTATGCTAAAGTTTCTTCTCTCGCACGTCTCGCTTGTGGAAATCTCTTCCGCCTTCTTGCTCTCTCAACTTTGATATTCAGTCAGTCAGTTATGAGCCATGCGTGATACATGCTTAGGCGATCATGTATTTTTCGATACATGACTGACGAGGCAGATTTTTTTCCTGCAGTAGGTTGCCATATCTTTTTGTGGTAGACCATTTGCCATCCAAGGCTACAGAACCCGGTCCTTCCTGTTATTTTCTCATAGCTGAAGGGAGAAGAAGAGGATTCATAGCTTTCCCAAGGGTATTAGCAACTAAGTGAATTTAATGGATTCGAATCGCTATCCATTATTCCACCGTGCAATTAAATTAAATGCAATGTCAATCGTTATCTTCTGTTTTCTTAATTCTTGTTCTTTTATTTTCTCATCCTCTTAATATGATTTTTTTTCATATTTTCTAGATCATTACTGTTTCCTTTATTTTTTTTTATTTTCATTTTTTTTTATTTGTTTATTTATTTTATTTTTTTTATTTTTTATTTTTTTTTTTAGGAAATAAGCTTAAAGATTAAGTTTAGGTTCCAAATTTTAGCGTTGGAATAAAATTCCGAGGTTACTAAAAGTGATATAGTGCATCCTTATAAAATTTATAATTTAATGAAAATTTATAAATTGTACATTTAAGGTAAATGAAAGGATAGCTATAATCTCCAACTATTCAAATGTAATGTCAATCGACATCTCCAGTTGTCTTGATCTGTCCACTATCATTCTCCTCATCATTTCCTCTATCACTCCTATCTGCTCTCGCTCCAAATCCTCTGTAACCCCTTGCATGCCGGTAGCTTCCCGCCTTGCTTGTGGCGAAATGCGTAAGAAAAAAAAAACTTGTAAGAAGAAATATATTCTAAACGTTGATTAAATAAGTTTTCAGTTTGGAATTCAAAGATTACCAAATACGAAAACAGAAGGCCGAAATGTGCAACATATAGTAATCTGTTATCTCATATATACAACGGCCGAAACGTAGTGGGTATAACGACCAAGATAAGCACGCTTGTTCGAATACTAATGATAATTCGTCATCTTAAATGTTCATACAAAAATGTAACAGATATCTGAAGAAGGTCAGAGTGGGAAACGGTCGAAACATTGTGAATATAAAAAGCAAGATGAGCATCCTGGTCTAAATAGCAAAACAGCGATATTTATTTCCGCTTCAAATACAAAAATGTGGCACAAGGGCAAAAATTTGGAATGGGAAAAAGGATGGTCTTCTGTCTTAACGTTAAACTTAGCTAGCCACAAACACTGACCCAAATATACAATAATATTACTTACACCAAAACAACGCATTCTTACTTCCCGTTCTTACAAAATCCACCATAACCATAGAGAGGAGCGATATTTATTCTGCAGTTTTTACAGAAATATGGCACAAGACCAAAATGAGGAATGGGGAAAAGGACGGTCTTCTTCTCTCTTAACATTAAACTAGCCATGATCACTGACACAAACATACCACAATATTCCTTACACCAAAACAACGCATTCTTACTTACCATTCTTATTACGTCCACCATATTACCTCATCATATTACCATATCGAAGAACTCATCTGAACAATTACCATGAAAGTAGAAAAGACACAGAGAGGCAACCTTACAACGATGGGAAAGTGACTGAAGCCGAACCGCCACATCAGGACCAATAATATTGCTGATTCTTCTTTGGATCTTATCAAGGAGTTGCAGTATCCGAATTAATATAGACTGTAATAGAGTGAATCGGAATTGAGATCGGAAATCTGTATGGCAGACGGATTCGGAAATTATAATATTCATTTACTTTCTCCGTTTGTGCGGTAATTATCGATTAGCCAGGCTGCAACTGTCACCAATCAAGCAGTGACGGCGAAATGCCATTTTCTGATGCGTTAAGCGGAACGGTAATATCTCTAAGAATAACTTGATGGGCCATCGATAAAGGCAATCAGCATAGGTCTCCAGGCGGAGTTTCAGTGTCAGAATTCGAAAATAAATGGAGAAAATCGAAACGCCATTTGAACCACTTTTACGCACATTACCATAATATCATTTCGAAAAGGTCGAAAAACCAACCTGCCGCCTGGCCAAATCATTTATGGCTGATTGACGTCTCCCCTATTTTACAAGCACGGAAGTAACAGACGTCGAGAAATGTTTTAAAAATCTCATTTAAAATCAGATATTTTTCCTCGAAAAAGTTATTTTGCTTAGTCACACGTTTTTCCGATCGACTACTCTGAGCCAATATCAATAAATTTCGATTATGATTGAGATATAGCGAGAAAGGAACTCACAGGATTACATCGACAACACTCAAATGGGAGTGCGCTGATGGAATTGGAAATTCGTCCTTATATATATATATATATATATATATATATATATATATATATATATATATATATAGCTGGACACTCGTATTCGAGAATACCCGTCTGCTAGGGTGGTTAGCCAATCCCTATTGCAGACGTTCACTCAGGGACATTTGTGTTTGCTCGACACCCACAGAACCCACCTGTGGTTTATACTGCAACTATGCTGAGCAAACCTTAGTTACAGTTTCTGGGAGTGAGCATGTTATCTAGCGTGATCAACAATTTGAACCAGGCCAGCACACTCAAGCCCTCGGCTACGACGACTTGTGACTTTATGCTAGCACAGCTATCGATGGACGTCAAGAGTAACCGCCTACCCAATTTCCCACACAAGGCTTGGGTCAAGCAGTAATATATATATATATATATATATATATATATATATATATATATATATATATATATAAAGCCGTCCTATCTAGCGGCATTTAAGATAGATCCCGCGGAGTGCTCTTGATTAGAGCTTCAGGTTGTTCAAGAGTTTGGGAATCCCTAATTTTTTGCATATTCTCAGCACTGAAAGCTCTTCTCGCTGCCGTTTGATCTGAGTTTTCATTAGATCGGGACTTTCTTTTCCTCGCTACATCCTTGGCTCTTTTGATTCCAGCCTGGTCCTCTCCTGGTAGAGATTTCTTTTTGCGGGTTATACTGCTGCTGTATGCGATAGGAAACAATAAACTACAGAACTCAAAATTGATCACTGCATTGAAGTATTACATTAATATTTAAACTTACCTTTTAAAAGTTCAACGATAAATCTTTCTGTCGCCATTTAAATTTTTTTTTAAATTTGATGTCCGTAGGTCCTTACTTTCCGCACAAACAATTATTTTTTATTTCATTGGTGACTTTCGCAATTAAATTCAATTATTCCCAAATTTATTTCCAAGTTATAAAATTTATTATCGTAAAAAAAATTCGTCGCAAAAAATCACATAAAAAATCAACGAAAATAATTGCAGTTATGAAAACTAGGGAATCTAAAATGTATGAAATATGAGCTATTAAAAATAGAGTTGTCTCCCTTTAATTGAAAATGCGTGACACATTGATGCACTGATATCCGTATTCATATATAGATGGAGAAATGATCCAAATAAAGAGATACGATCAACCATATACATGCGAGATTACGTACACATACAGGTGAGCAAATAACTATTTAATCAAAGGTGTAGACAAAACAGTGCTCAGTGTAGTAAAACTAAGAGCTATAAAGTATATATTAATAATTACGCGTATACTTAGGTTTTCAGTTGGCTCAGAGTCCCATAGCTTTGCTAATCATCAGGTACAAAATGTTACGAACCCTTTAATACAGTTGCTTTTTTTAATTTTTGGGTTTCATGGGAGCGATGCTATATTTTTTGTGGATTCACAATTCAAAATTATTATAAATATAATATGGTATTGGGGAATAAATTCAAAATATAGTGTGTTGGTAGGTGGATGTCGAAAAATAAAATTAAAAGTTATGAAGAGTAAACTTAATAGGGATATTGATCCGTTAATGTGCATTGAGTCAACGGATAAGATTATTGCGATACAAACTAAACAAAAGTTGGTAGTTATCAAATAAAAAGCGTGGGTAGACAAAAAAGAATACAGGATAAGTAAAAGAAAAAATAAACAATCATAAAAAATAATAAAACAAAATAAAAATCGATTAAAAACCGTTAAACGCGATCATGGGGTAAGCGAGGTATCTCAGAGCCATGGAACTGTAAACGTAGGTATATGTTTAATTATATATATATATATATATATATATATATATATATATATAAAATAATAATAATAATAATAATAATAATAATAATAATGGACTCTCCCGTCGGTTTCGACGTATGAGAATCTGACAGCTTATTGATTCAGTTATGAAAGTTTGTGCGATAATCTTAAGTGGCATTTAAGATCCGCTAGTGATTTACAAAGAAGGCGACATATGGAGCAAGTGTGAGAACTGTGAGATGAGATCACTGTTAGATTGGCTGACCTTTTAGATTTTGCTCTTGCTTCTTGAAGATCATTCAGAAAACCAGATTAAAAATTGCTGAGTCCACTAAATCACGTTGATCTCCATACTACCCGCTCCAAGGATAAACGGTCAAGGGTGTTATGTGGTATATTGACTGCTGACAAGTTGCTTTTCAGCTTGTCTTTGTATCTTAGCCATGGGCGTCCTACATTCCTGTAGCCTTGATCTAACTGGCTGTACATTAGGATCTTGGGTATCCTGTCATCAGACATTCTCAAGACATGACTATTCCACCGTAACACACACACACACACACACACACACACACACACACACATATATATATATATATATATATATACATATATATATATATATATATATATATATATATATATATATATATATATAATTAAACCTAATGAGCCAGACAAACCTAACAAGGTTTCACCTAAGCGGATCGTCAGGGACTTTGGACTTGAATGGTAGACGATTATTTTCAGCTAACGTACTTGTTCTTTGTTTTTTCTTTTTTTATAGCTTTTTTTCCCTTTGGTATTGGTTTGATTATTTGCAAATCCAGACACCGAAGGTTTTCTGAACGAGTATAATTTCTTATACTTATAAGATTATTACTAGTATATATATAGAGAGACAGTATAGTTTATATATATATAGAGAGAGAGATGTTCCACATTTTTAATTTTATCTACAGAAAGAAGATCCTGAATATAGAAAAAAAATTTTTTAAATTTTTTCTGTCAACTTTACATCTGATTAAGCTACTCTGCCGTCAAGGCCCTTTCAAAAATTGAACTTCATATTGGTCTACAATCAAAATACATTTGTCGCTGACATATTTTCTGCAATCATTAATGATATCATGTCTATGTCCCGGTTTATCTTGACATGAAAAATAACACTTCCAACAAATACTTTTATTTTGCAGGGAACAAACATTGCTTAGAGTTACAAAGGATAGAAAGTTGTGGAGAGCTGTGATTTCTCACAACCTCAGAAGACATCATACATTAAAGTTGAAGAATTATCTTTTCAGAATTAAGTGATAGTTTTTTGAAATCGATCAAATTTATTATTCAATAAGGTTAGTATCCAAGAGGAAATAAATGGTGTTCCAATAACTTGGACCGATTTTAAATGTAAATTAAGTTTAAGCGTCTTATGATTTTTTTTCTTTTTCTTTCAGATTTAACAACTTAAGTCTTTGGCAATTTCAACCCTGGAAAGATTAACAATCAAACAACGTGTTAAAGTTATCGAAGCCTGTTACGAAAATGGACGTTCAAACAGAAATGCATTTCGCGCACTTCGCGATTTTTTGATCAACATAATTATGTTTTTAAATCTGAAAGAAAAAGAAAACATCATTGGACCTTTAAACTTAATTCACATTTAAAATCGTTCCATGTGATTGGAACACCCTATATACCTAAAATAAATAAAATGCGCTTGATGTTATTTAGAATGTGAGCCAAATACCTGTCCTGCGAACAAAGAAAAGTTGTCACAGAAATTCTCTTTAACCGAACATTTTCAGAAAGATATTTTTTCTAATGATTTTTTATATTACTTTGTAGTAATGGGAAATGGCAGACAATTACAATGGTTAAAACGAACGCTACAGAAATTTACTACTCTAGACCATGAAAGAAAGATTTTTTATAATTTTCTGTTCTTCTTGCTAATGAAGAAACATTAATAAAACAATTAAGTTACTATTTTTTACTTGTTTAAATAATTCAATACAGTTTTAAGCAAATCTAATTAAAACTTGATTTATTTAGACAATGCGTTAATTTTTTCAGCTCCGCTCAACAGAGGTGTAGTTATGAAAAATGGCAGATGACAACAATGGTTACTATGAACACTGAGATCGTAGCGACCGTTGACAAGTATGAAATTGAAGAATTCTATAAAAATTTCAATATTTTTTGAAAATGATTCATACCCACTTCTGAAAAACAACAACTTAGACGGCAAGATTATAAACTTTTAAAAATATTTTTTTAAATGTAAACAATATTCTTTCTAAATTGCGACTGAATTTTGACAAGTCAAATAATTCTCTTTTTTTATACAAAAAGAGGAATTTAAAAATATTGAGAGAAACATTGATTGTTTATGGCAACTTTAAACGATTTGTTTTAAGAATAAATAACACAGATGAAGTATTTATCAAAATGGGATTTTAAAACTGTTATACAAATTAAATGTGGTCGCAGGGACTGGATACTTTTTCTCCTTGAACCGTATTCATGTGAATGGAAACCCACGTAAAAATAACGACCTTGTATCACACCCTGCTTTAGTGGAAAGGTCAGGTAAATAACGATTTAGCGATGGAGGCAGTTTGCTTCGACTGTTGTTAGGGAGGGACATATAGATAAAAAAATAGCCTTACGTAAATGTATGAAAGATATTTATTCACTTCTTGTATATAAAGAATAGGTAACAATACGGATTTTGTAATAGAGAGACAAATTTTGTTTTAGAAAGACGAATAAGGGGGTGATCACAGATTCATCAAACTGGACACTTGTGATTATAGTTAATTGATTCTCATTGAATTGACCCATATCCATTTTAAAGGCAGAATTAGCCATCAGTGGACGGATAATGTGGTTGTCTCATTTTCATAGGGCGTCAATATCGGGCAGGTGGCCTGAAAGTTTCCAGACAGATTATGGTCTTTCGTTGCTACGATATTTTCTAATCGTTATGTACTCCACATCTGGCTGTGTAATCTGATATTTATTGATTCATGTCGAGTTGGTGTGTGCATTCGCTAGCCTCGGGGAATAGGGTCAAAGGTAACACCTATCTCAGTTTCGTGTGGTTCAATCGATTTTCTTGCTTCGTAGAACAAAGCTTTTATTGACTTATGGAAGATACTATCTTGTTTTGACGCATTAGCACGCACACAGAAACGCTAACTGGCTACTTTGACTTTCGTTTTCATCTTTCTGGGTAATTTGTGGTAGCAACTGTTCTTTTCGTCAGTCCTTTTTTTTCTTCAATGACCCAATTTCTAGAATATTTTTTTTATTCTCCTTGATGGTTCATTTAGAGATCTTTTTTCAAACACTTATGTCTGCAAGAATGCAAAAATATGGTCATCGGCAGCAGAAAACATCCAAGTGGCGAGTTACGAACTGGGGTTATAAACATCAGGCAGGTGCAGAAGTTCAAATATCTGGGAAGCGTTTTAACAGGGGGTGGAAAATGTGACACAGAGATCCGAAGCACGCATTGATGAGTGAATGAAGCATCCCAATGAAAGAAGTATTCCAAAAGCTAATCAAGGTGCTGAGAAACGGGAAAAAAACAGTAGAAACAAATAAAATGCTACTGGATTGCTATGTGATGACCATATCCTTATATGTTGGACAATTTCCCTTAGGATGAGGAAAAGCTTGAAGTAGAAAAATGGTTCTACAGAAAGATACTTAAAATTCCGTTGAGAGAGCGAGTAGGCAACAAGGAAGTCTTAAATTAAACGATAACAGAAAAGAACACTTCTACTCAGAATCAGTAAAAACAGCTAGAATAACTTGGCCACATATTGAGGAAGGGGGCTTTGGAAATAACGGAGGGCAAGGGAGATAGAGGAACTTGTCTAAATGGATAGCGGAGCAAGGGAGCGGAGGTGCGGGGGCCTTAGCAAAAGTGGGGATTGCTAAGAGCCACATGAGATAGAATGTTGTGGAGAGCCATGATCACCTATGTCCGGTAGGGAAACCGCACATAGAACAATAATTATTCGTTGTTAAAATAAACCTGCTAAAAGCAATTATGTGTTGCAATTTCGGATAATCCTCGTCGCCAAAATGTTGTAACCTAGGGAAGGTTACTGAATAGAATTCTCAAACGAAGGTCGGCAATGAACGATAATACTTTAGGACAAGAACGACACGTATAAGATTTGCCAGCGGCGCGTAGAAGTAGTAGTCAACTGATAGAAGTAAGTCAAGGGAATTTCACAATGACTCTCCAATTGCAGGATATCTAGCATAAATCGGGTCGGGTAGCTGTTTCCCGGGATGAGATTCTGCCCTATGACATAGCCGCGATTGGGGATCCTCTCTACAGAGAGTTTGAACAGCACAGCTGGAGACGAATGTCCAACTGCAGGATATCAACCAACCGCCCCACGAGTTCAGATGTGGCACAGGGCCGAATTTAATGTGGGGCTATCCGAGCCCGTAGGCTCGGCCAAAAATTCCCCGTAGACCCAGTATAAAACGGGGCCGGGTAGAAGTTTCCCAAGACGACACTCTGCCATTCGACATAACCTTGTCTGGGGATCCTCTCTGCTCGGAGGAAGAGAGTTTGACCAGCACAGCTGGAGACGAATCACCAAATGCAGGCCAACATACAGTATTTACTACTGTATTTATGTGAATGGGGACACACCCACTATCGTCCATACCTATGCTACAACTATATGTTAATCGAGATTCTTTAAAAGGACCCATAATATTTGTGTAAGGAAGTATTAGGTTGGTGCAAAAAATAATGACGTAATAATGTCGTTTTTTGACGTATTTTTTAACGTCAAAAACGACATTATTACGTCATTATTTTTGCACCAACCTAATATCTTGTTATTATAATGTTGCGTTCCTACCTTAGTTAGTACGCACTTTACGCCTTCCCATGCCCCGAAAATAATGGACTATCCCGTTTTGAACTCATTAAAGACAGAAAAACATATCACAGACGCTACTTAATATCTGTGAGAAAAAAGAAAGACAGAAAGAAAGAAATGTTCAACTTTTCTTTTCAATACCTCAATAGAGTAGTTCGTTTTGATCGTATGGAAAAACAGTAAGAAAAAACAGAGGCTTTACTTGGTTTCGACAGAGAAAATGCAAGAAAGAAAGAAAGAAAGAAAGAAAGAAAGAAAGAACTGATTAATCCTACCAATAAATAATAGATTATTCCGTTTTTATTGAGTGGAAAGAGAAAAGACAGTATGTTTTAGTGAAAGAAAGAAAGAAAGAAAGAAAGAAAGAAAGAAAGAAACAAACAAACAAACAAACAAACAAACAAACAAACAAAGAACTGATTAATCCTACCAATAAATAATAGATTATTCCGTTTTTATTGAGTGGAAAGAGAAAAGAAACTATGTTTTAGTGAAAGAAAGAAAAAAAGAAAGAAAGAAAGAAAGAAGTGTTTAATATCTCCTGCCAATTCTCCATACATAATGGACTATGCCGTTTTGATTGCTTGAAAAGAAGGTAAAATTCGTTCCAGTGAGAAAAACAAACAAACAAACAAACAAACAAACAAACAAGTGCTTACCTTTTGTTTCGGTGTCATGATAAAAGTTGTCTATTACAAATCTTTTAATTTCTACTTACTTCTTAAAATAGAGACCAACATTCATATTTTTGTTATTACTGCATTATTTTGTTGTTAAGCTCAAATATTTACGATGCGGCATGTAACCCGGCACGTAGTTTTCTGCAGTCCGCCGAAACATTTGGAAAAAAAAGCACATCTAAACTTTCATAACGGGATCAAAAGCTTGCCCTCCTTGTGCAATAGATTCAGACCCGTATTTAACAACGCGCTACCCATGCGCAATCAGTTTCCTTTTCTCTTTCGATTTTGTCCTTGTAACAGTTAAATCAGTAAATTTCCTAACATGAATCCTTCAAAGAAGCGCAAGGTTGGTGATGAATTCCGTGTATTTAATGACGACTGAATACACAAATACTTCTTTTGCAATACAGGTAATAAAGTAGTATGCTTAATTTGCAATGAAACAGTTGCCGTATTTAAGGCAGCACCAAACTAAACAGGAAGAATTTTGCAACAATTTTTCTGGGGAAGAATACAACAAAAAAGCTGCAGAGTATGTTACGAAACTTAAGAAACAACAATCAATATTTGTCAAGCAAACTGGTTTTCATGATAATGCTACAACCTCGCCAAACACAAGCTATTTTCGGATGGAGAGTTTGTGAAGCAGTGCATGGTGGACTGTGTACGTGTAGTGTGTCCTGAAGTTAAAGGGAAATTTGAAAATATTTCATTATCAAGGACAATAGTACGATGCATTGATTTAATAAGTGAAGAACTCAAAGAACCAATGAATACTGCAAGCAAAAACTTTGGTTTTCATTGGCTCTTGACGTGATCACCGATAACGAAGGCACTGCACAATGACTTGACTTTATCCTTGGAATTGATACAAATTTCGTAATCACAGATGAATTAGTTGGTCTGAAATTCATGAAAAATACAACCACTGGTTGAGAAATGTGGTTTGACATGGAATAAAATGGCAAGCATAACCACAGAACCACTGGAAAAAATGTAGGAATGATTAAACTTTTAAAAAAACAAATTAGAAGCACAAAATCTGAGCAGTGATATATTGACTTTCCAATGCATTTTACACCAGGAAAGCCTTTGTAAAGCAGCACTAGACTTAAAGCTTGTGATCAATCCAGTTGTAAATGTGGTGAACACAATACGATTAAGGGCACACCACCACCGCCAATTCAAATCACTGCTTGAGGACATGGAATCAGAATATGAAAGCGTGATTTATCATAATGGCGTTAGGTGGTTGATCCTGGATAAAGTGATAAAAAGAGTCTGGGCTTTACAGAAAAAAATTCTATTATTTCTAGATATGAAACGGATCTCATGTGATTTTGTGACCAAAATAGAATGTGATGAGTGAAGATGAGCTGATGTTTACAGGAGACATATTTGACAAACTGAATGAACTGAATTGCAGAGAAAGGGCTTATTTGCGCATGAAATGTGGAAAAATGTCAAATCTTTCAACACAAAAATAGACTTATTTGTAAAGTAAGCCAGTTCCCTTTATAAGGAAAAGAGAATATACCGGAAAGTGTTTCTGTTAAGATCAGGGGTTATTTGCAGAGTTTGAAGAATGAAATCACAAGAAGATTTCAAGACTTCAAGAAAATTGAGCCTGAATTCAATTTGTTGTCTTCTCCATTCACTGCTGATTTCAAGGCAGCACCTAAGGAGCTGCAGCTTGAGTTAATAGACATACAAGCTGATCACACACTGAAAGAAATGGATAATGCTAGTACATTAATTGAGTTTTATAAATCATTGTCTGCTGATAAATTTCCATGTATGAAGAGATTTGCTGGAAACATGTTCTGCATATTTGGATAAACATACATTTGTGAACAATGTTTTTCTTGAATGAAATTTAACAAGAATAATTACTCTTTTAAATACTCTTTAACAGACATAAATTTTCAGGCAGTAACGGGGATCCCAACAAGCAACCTCACTCCACATTTCAAAAGAATTGTTAAAAGCTGTGATAGGATGAACTTGTCCCATTAAATAATTAAATGTAAAATTTTCTCATAAATTAATAAAACTAGCTCAATTGTTTAAGTTTTATTTATTGATTTCTATGCTTGAAAGTACACCTTTTCAGAAATAAAACTTCATGTTCACTAATGAATACGATCAGTGCGGCCCTCCGTCGCGCTCTGCCCCAACAATGTGGCCCTTCAGCCAAAACATTTGCGTACCCCTAGAATAGGGGGATTTCTACGGCTATTTGAGCTCATTCGATCACTAACTCAGCATTAAGATTTATAAAACTGAAATAGAAAAACCGTGAATTTTTCGATAGTATTTCGAAGATCCTTTTCGAATGCAAGGAAGATTTGTTTTTGTCGTCTTGTCTTTTCCAGGCAATGAATTTTTATTTACACTTTTCAATCAAATGTTTTCCCCATAAAAAAAGATATCGTCATTTTTACTCTATGTTTTGTTCATGCGTAAGGATGCTACTATAGAATTGAGCCCCATTAAATTAATTTTGCTAATGTCAGTACAAAGGGAACTATTCCATTGTTTATCTTGCTAACAAAGAGGGAGTGCACATTCTCACCTGTTATTGGTTTAATTATATCTCATTCCTTAAGTGCAAAACTAGTTACGATTTTGAATTATTCAAAAGAATTTCGTTATTTTAATACATATCCACCTGGCATCAGTTTAAACTGACGCCTTCTAGTCTACAGAGATCTGAACACTAAGTATTCTATTATAATTGTGCTTGTCCCTCCTTTCGTTGGCTCGCACGACCGTTACGCCCTGCCAATACCTCATAAATAATGGACTGTTCCATTTTGATCGCGTGTAAAGACGAGAAAAGACACTACTTCGTTTCATTGAAAGAAAGAAAGAAAGAAAGAAAGAAAGAAAGAAACATGTTTAAAGTTATTTCAGTGAAATAGGGAAATGTTGTTTTTCATTCTTATGCATCAGTAAATGAGATATGGAGAAAAATAAGAAGGAAACTCAGGTATTTTTACCGTTTGTATTTGATTTTCATTGGTCAATCGTGTTTCGCGCACGTTCAACTTGTTTAATCAATGTTGGTATAAATTCGATGTTCCAAGAAAGTTTCTTTATTCTAACATTCTGTCGTATTCCGATCCATATTCGGTTTATATTTGGTCACAAATCATATATATATATATATATATATATATATATATATATATGTGTGTGTGTGTGTGTGTGTGTGTGTGTTAAAGAAAACCAAAAATCGTTGATGGAATCAACGGATTACTTGCCAAAATCTAAAACTTTTATACAGTCTCGAATAAAACTGACAAAAATGAAAAGAGAAAAAAGCGTAAAGGCAAACCCCTACTTGAGTAGAGTGCTCAAAGCTTAGATTAATTAAACAGAACAAAAACGTTAAAATCCTATGATCCTCAGACGACTTTATATATACATACATATATATATATATATATATATATATATATATATATATATATATATATATATATATTATTATTATTATTATTATTATTAATAGAGATCTTATAAGTATAAGAAACTATACTCGCTCGGAAAACCTTCGGTGTGTTGATTTGCAAATAAACAAGCCAATACCAAAGTGGGGGAGGTATAAAAAAAAAAAGAAAGAACCAAGAACATGTACGTTAACCGAAAATAATCGTCCAGCATACGAGTCCAAGGCCCAAAGAAAAAAAACCGATGCGAGTACCCAAAATAACTAAATAAAGTGCTCAATAGAATGAGTAGAGCAGACCTAGTTAAACCTAGAGAGCCAGACAAGCGGTTCGTCAGGGAAAGTTGGCTTTCTCTGACGATCCGCATTTGGTGAAACCTTGGTAGGTTTGTCTGTCTCTCTAGGTTTAACTAACAATATATATATATATATATATATATATATATATATATATATATATTATTCAAAATTATTTTCGTAAATAGCCTCTTCAGATCGAGACATTCATATATAGGGGTTAAGTATCTAAACTGTATGCAACTGATCAATGGTCAAAAAAGGCTTTGTATGAATGATGCCTGTAGGTCATAGCGAGGACTTTCCTTTTTTAAAGGTTTCCAACTGCTGCAACAGAATCTCAAACAAAGAACACAATCAAACCACAAAAACACATCATTTGAAGACTACCAATAGCAGCAACAGCTAAAATGGATATCACATATAAATTGAAGAGAAAATAATAACTTAATCAAGATTTACATTCCACACTGTTTCAAACAAAGAGTTAGGAAGGATACCCTCATCAATATTGGAAAGAGTGACTGCACTTGGAAAACCTATTTTCCTGAAAAATTGTTTTAAGAGAATTTTTTTATAAATTCAAAACAATAGTAGCCGGATTTTCGAATGTTTCCACAGAAGGAAACGGTTAATATTACCAATTCTGTTGCGCAAGAAAGACAGTTACCACATTGGATGTATACCATCATATCTTTCTTGCTATAGCAATAATTCATCTGTCAAACCGCTTTAAATCCTGTCAGCCGCACACAGATAAACTGTCATAGAGACACTTCACTACACAAAAAGGAAATAATGACATAGTCGAGATGTTGTCGTTCCACACTACTTCAAACAAAAGGTTAGGAAGGAAACCTACATGAATACTGTAAAGAGTGTCAGAAGCTAATGGACTGGAGAAATTAATTTTCCTGAAAAACTGTTTTAGTAGAAAGATTTTATAAATTTAAATAAATTTAAATCTTAAATAACACTGACTTATCGGTCAATGAACGTCGAGTGTTTCCATATAAGAAAACGGTTTTACCATTGACATTAATATTATATATCAACCTGACGGCTGTCTTAGACATTTTCATAACGGTCGTCTTCGAGTATAGAATCCAGAGGTTGGTAGTGAATATTTCGGAGACAGTAGGAAAGCGTAGTTCAGGTTCGCAGTGGATATCGTAACAAAGTAGCAGAGTGTAGTTCTTTCCTTTATCATCTTCGCCTGGTCAAGTTGGCACTGGTAGGGTAAACAAAGATGGCTGCCTTTATACACGACGGATACAAATGTTCTGCGGCTTCTGATTGGTTAAACTTCTATTGATAGACTATAAAGGAAGTTAAGTCATCTGGATTGTCTCACTAGTCATATATGTATATGCTTACATGCATAAGGGATACCGGTGGCCCGTTAAAGGTATGGAGTCACATCACGGAGGCAAAAGAAGCCTTCAACAACATCAGAATGGCGGAAATTGATTCCCCATACCTAAGAAAAATGCGCCAATACTGTGCTGGGAGGGTCCCTGTTATTCTCCACCCCTCACTATATAGGTGCCTTAAATTAATGTACCCCACGGACGTCGGCGGGATTGTCCTAGATGGACATATGACGTCAGAGCTAGGTGTAGGGAGCCTAGGACATTCCGTCGGGGTCCTAACTGACTCAGATTTCCTCCCCGTATGTGAGTAGGTTAATTCTGTCTCTTATTTTACAGGTCTTAGAAGATGTCAACCAAGATAGCGACTCTGAATGTGAGGGGCTTAAGGGATCGGGGTAAGGCTGCCGCCTGCTCCGGGACCTTCTGTCCCTGGATGTGGATGTTGCCGCGATTGAAGAGACCCACTTTGTTTGCAGTTCCGATGCGTGTGTGCTGGACGATGACTTTGTCGTCTATTCAGCATATGGGGACCGTTCTGCCAGAGGAGTTTCTTTGCTTGTCAGGCGTACTCTCGATGCGAAGGTGGACCTTGTGCATACCGATGCCGAGGGCCGGTTGATCGTGGCCGATATTGCCGTGAAAAGTGGTTCGTTCCGAGTCGTTGCGGTTTATGCGCCCAACGACCGGGAGGAGCGGGTCTCGTTTTTTCGGCGGTTGGGGCCGTTCCTGGTGGATTCAACGCGCCTAGTTTTAATGGGGGACTGGAATGCCATCCTGGACCCCAAGTTAGACAGGGGGCGGGGAGCTAGCGGGAGAAGGGGCGATCGTAGCCTGGTTGATCTGATCGACGATTATGGTCTCGTCGATAGATACCGGGTCGATCATCCCGGGGGGAAAATGTGGACGTGGGCTCTTAATTGGCCTTTTGACAAGGTAGTTAGCTACCTTGACAGAATGTTAGTTAGAAGAGCCGACATAGATCTACTAGATTGCCCTACGTTCCACTGGGTAGGCTATTCGGACCACAAACTCGTTTGTGCCCGGGTGGCGTTAGACTGTAGGCCTAGAATGGCTGGTTACTGGAAGTTCAATCTGTCCTTACTGGACAGGGAGGACTTTCGGGAACAGCTAATTAGACTAGTGCAGCGGGAGCTAGTGGGGGCGGTTATCGGGAATAAGTGGTGGGAACGCCTTAAATGTAGGATTAGGTCCTTCACCACTAATTTCGGCAAACGGCTCGCTCTAGATAGAGCTGATAAGGTGAAGACGCTTAAAGCTAGTTATTCCCGGGCGGTGGCTGGGGGGGATCCCCTAGAGATAGCCTTAGCTAAGGAGGCCCTGGATCGTTCGAATAGCGAGCGGTACATGGGCCAGGTAATTAGACATAAGTTAAGCAAGATGTCTTCCGAAGCTGTGAATTTGGGCGCAGATCTGCGCAGGGAAGAGTTCCGTCGAGGTGGCGATCGTTACATTCGTGAAGTCGAATCCCCGGAGGGGCGTACTCTTCGGGCCACTGACGACATGTGCGAGGCGTTTCGGCGCCATTTCGAGATCCGGTTTACCAAGGAGCCTGGTCTCCGTGAAGAGGAGTTTCGTAGCTATTTGGCTGACTTTCCTCGGCTTTCGCCGACTGAAGCGGCTAGCTGCGAGGGAGAGATCACGGAGGCGAAGTCTACGCGGTTTTGAAGAAGGTCGGCAGAGGCAAGTCGCCCGGTCTGGATGGTTTGCCCTATGAATTGTACTTGAGGCTGTCGCACATCTTTGTTCCGATTTTGACTGCAGTGTTCAACAACTGGTTTCGGTCGGGGTCCATCCCCAATCGGATCACCAGGGGCGTGATCACTCTGTTGAAAAAGGGCAAAGGTGGTGGGGGGAAACTAGATGACTACAGGACCATAACTCTGCTAAACACAGAGTTAAAGATTATGGCCAAGATCCTGCAGGAGCGTTTGCAGTCAGTTGCCGAGTCTCTGTTGGGACCTGAGCAGACTTGTTCTGTGAGGGGCCGAACAATTCAGAGCAACCTGCATCTGATCCGCACGATCATAGAGGGTGTAAAAGACGACGAGCAAGCCGCGCTGATCAATTTGGATCAGTCCAAGGCATTTGATAGGGTCGACCATCGCTACCTTGCTACTGTCCTGCAGGCCGCTGGATTCGCACCCAACTTCTGCCGCTGGATTAGCCTCCTGTATCGCTCCCCCAGTGCTGTGGTACAGGTGAACGGAAGGTTGTCGGACGCGTTCGTGCTGTCTAGGTCGGTTCGTCAGGGTTGTCCGCTGTCGCCTCTCCTTTATGCTTTGGCGTTGGAGCCTCTCCTTCGCCGGCTGAAGGACGAGACCGGCAGTCCGGCCCTACGCGGAATCGCCGTTCCTGGAGGGGCTCGAGCCAGGGTTTCCGCGTACGCCGATGACGTATCTGCTTTCGTGTCGTCCCGGGACGACATCGAGGCGGTACAGAAGGCGCTTGATCGGTACGAGAAGGTGACAGGGGCCAAGATAAACCGCGACAAGTCTTCCGGCTTGCGGTTAGGTGCCTGGAAGGGGGTCGCTCTTCCGGGCCGCTTCGGTTGGACGGATGGACCTGTCCGCATTCTTGGAGTGTGGTTTGGACCGGACCTCCAGCTGGAGAAGAATTGGTCTGAAGTACTTGCAAAGGTCGATTCTGCCGGCAAGACTTGGAATCGACGGCGGTTGTCCGTGAAGGGCAGGGCGGAGGTGTGTGCTACATACATTTTCCCCCTGATTCTTTATCGATTGTCTGTACTTCCTCTCTGTGAGACCCATTGGAAGGCGCTCGAGCGATCGCTATCCTCCATTTTATGGAGGGGACGCGTGAACAGGGTCGACAGACGAGTCTGCACTAAACGTCCGTGTCATGGGGGGCTGGGAATGCCGCACCTCTTGAGTCACGTCCGTGCCTCTAGGTTGGCTTTCCTACGCCGCGCATTGACTGGGAGAGATCCGATTCTGGAGGGGATTGTTAGGGACGCCTTCCCTAGCCTTACCATCAGTCCCCCCATCTCGAGGGTTGAGCGCCGTCGTAAACCCCGGGACGAGTCGGATTTCATCCGCGAGTGTCGGTCGGCCTTGAAGGCCATTCCCCGGTCCAGTGACCTGTCACGGCCTAGGAAGGTCTTCTATCGTGGATTAGTGGAGGGGCCCGCGAAGGATTCCCTACGTGATACGCTCGGCTTGTCGGAGGAGGAGTATCGCTCCTACTGGTCTTGGGCGCCAGCGGCGGATTACCTCAGTAACCCTGAGTTTTCGCTTACCTGGCGATTGGCTCGGAATCGGCTGCCTCTCAACGACAAGGCTTTCATATGGGGTTTGGCGGATTTGCCAGACTGTGAACGGTGTGGTCTTGGCTTAGAAGAAACGGCTCCGCACGCCTTCTACCATTGCCCCCGGGTCCGCCCCTTATGGGACCATGTCGGCGAGCTGACGGCTCGTCTCGCTCCCGAACAGCTTGTGTCCATTGATCGCGCATACGCGTGTGACAATGTGTCGCCCCCGTATTCCGGGGTGAAACGAATGGTGTTTCTGACGCTGCTGGCCACGGCTCGAATGGTGATTTGGACGACGCGAAAGGAGGAAGTCTTGCGGGGCAACCGTCTTTCTCATCAGCATCTAATCCTATTCTTTGAGCATCAGCTCAAGATGAAGATTAGATCTGATAGAAAACGATTGCATTCGACAGTCTTTAGCGAAAGGTGGGTAAAAGAGGCGAGCTTGGTTCGTGTGACCGGGGCTAGCCTTGATTTTCTCTTCTAGGTCAACCTACTGCACATCGGGGTGGCTTCCTGTGGAACCCTCCCCTTGGTTAGGATTAGACAAGCTTCAGTGTACCTAGTTAATGTGAGTAAGTGTTGTTCCTGGCCTGTAACCCGGCTACTCTTTGGTTATGATCCAAGTCGAGATTCCCAACCTCCCCAGTTTGTTTCGGCCCCCTTTTATCTCGACTGGGTCAGCTTTATATTTTCCCATTCCCGCATAATATTTTAGCCTTCTTCCCACTCCCTTAGCGAGAGTTGCCTCTTGATTTTGTCCCCTGGGCAGAATACAGCGGCCTCTCTATTTTGAGGGTTGGACGGTCCCCTACTAACATCTGTTATGTTTAGTTTGTATTTTGTGTTTATATTTATTTGATTATTGGGTTCATCTCCCTCCCCTCTCATTCTATCATTATTAAAATTTTATGTATTTTATGTATTATCATCAAATTTTTATGGTGTGGGGCGCGTTTTTGGTAGGTTCCCCTTAAGAGGATGCGGTATTATGGTGGTTGGAGGATTGTTTGGTGACGGACGAGTTCTTGTGGTGAATGGGTAAATTGTAATGTATGAATGGGTCGTGAATCTGATTAGCTAGGTATAGGATAGTTAGTTTGGACCAGCCTCTACCCCTCCCCTTTTCGGCCTTGTGCCACAATTATGTATTTTTTATACATAATAAATCTCCTAGTCATATATGTATATAGATACCCAAAAAAACGTAACAGGCTGCAGTGTCAATCATGAAAGGCAAGGTGTTAAAAACTACACAGTCCCATGACACGCACGAAAATCGGTCACTGGAAAATTAGCTGAGATGGTAGGATAGCTGAGAAAGAAATTAGATGTAGACAAACATAACGATAGCGGGACAATGAATGGTCCAGATTTAATCTAAAATCATTAAACATGGCCGCTTTGTAGAGAATTATCTCTAGTGAGTGTATAATGTACCACCAGCTGATATATATAGCTACTATCACTGGTTCCCAAACTGCATGAATTTCAGTGTGCTATTAGTTTGATATCCTTGTCCCCGCCTTTCACTGTCGAAAGGGCTAAATGTAGCCGTCTCTTCTACTCCAATAGCTTCTTATCTCGCACCTCCCGTCAGTGGAACTTCCTTACTATCACTTGCTTACCTGATAGCTATAATCTTCAAATATTCAAATGTAATGTCAATCGACATCTTCTTAAGCCTTGACCTTGATCCCTGTCCTCCTTATTGTCTTTTTCCCAAACACCTCTTTACTCTTACTTCCATTCACTGTAATCCCTTGCGTGCTAGTGGCACTCCAATCTTACTTGGGGGTGATTTGCTATATATATATATATATATATATATATATATATATTGGAACAAAGACCTGATACCACAGAACAGGAATATTGATTTAAATAAGCATAATTTTATGTTCTTTTTTTTTTTTTTTTTTTTAAATATCCGGACTTAGTCTCCCTTTCGGCCAACGCATCATCAGGGACCAATCCTTGGCAACTTTTAACTCATTTGGATTGATAAGAGATATTAGGTTGGTGCAAAAATAATGACGTAATAATGTCGTTTTTTGACGTATTTTTTAACGTGAAAAAACGACATTATTACGTCATTATTTTTGCACCAACTTAATAGTACTGGAACACTCTTAAAATTACGAAACACGTAAAATTAAGAAAAAAAAAACAAATAAATTTACTTATTAAAATACGTAAATATTTTTTTTTTTTTTTTATCCAGTGGAGCATAAAAAGGAAAAATCCAAGCTCCCATATCCCTGAATAAATTCAAATGATCTTAAATAATACTCCTTCTGCTAGCTTAGTACAGGCCGGGATAATTTTAAGCATAAAGCTTCCAAAATGAATAAATGATGTTTTGCTCTACCTGTATGCAAAATAGAAAATGAGTCAGTCGAAAAACAAGACGAGCGTGACTCATTATCTAATAGGTGTTGTCCAATTGAAGACTCGTGTGCTGATTGCGACACACGAGAATGATCACAAGAATTTAATCTAATATACCTAGGAACGTGTTGGTTTATTCTCGACTCTAATCTGAGACTCGTCAGTCCTATGTATTCAGCCTCGCACTATATATATATATATATATATATATATATATATATATATATATATATATATAAATATAAAGATATATATATATATATATAAATATATATATATATATATATATATATATATATAAATATAAAGATATATATATATATATATATATATATATATATATATATATATATATATATATATATATATATATATATATGACAAAGTGTAAAAAGTTTATCCGTGGCGCGTTTCGTCTCTCAGGACTTTATCGGATTAAATTTGCTAGGTTCGTAGTGGTTCTGGAAATTTTAGATTTTTTTCTTAATTTATCCAAATTCTTTTAGTGTGTTTTGTTTTTTCTTTCCATTTCAGGTGGTATTCCACACTGTAATAAAAGAAAATCTGCCAAGAATGATGAAATGTTGTAAGAGCCAAGGCCCAAATTTACTGTAGATGATCTTGCGATTAAGAGACTCTCTAGACATTTACGTCTTACTGAATTATTTCTCCTTTGATCAGAGTAGCATTTTTTATGTCAAAATTGTGGTCAGTCTCGTCACGGTGGGCGCCAAACGCATTTGACGTATTATTTTGTAAAATATCCCTTTTCTGTTCATCTAATCTTTTATTTACATTCCTTGAGATTTCTCCTGTGTATTTATGTAACAATTATTACAGGCAATGGAGTAAACCCCACCTGAGCGTTTTAGTTTCTTCTTTTTTTTTTTTGTTTAGTATTGACTAAGTATTTTATTGTTTTGGATGCAATAGCAAAACTTTTATGTCAAAAATTAACTCACTACTCAACGATACAGACACATACGAAAAATAAACGAACAAAAAATAACTACTGAAATACAAACATTCAACAAGGAAATCAGGAATCTAATTAAAAATGAAAACAAATCTTGGTATAGAGTCATAGAATAGGACACCCAAACTTCTCCTCAAAATCTACAAAATATCGCAATGCCCCCAACCATTATCTTAGGAATAGATTGGCGAAAACCATAACAAAAATTCATATCCTCTCCTTGGAACAATCAGTTCATGTCATAGAAAGGACTCAGGCAGAGAAATTAACATGGCCAACAAACGCATGGCCAGTTAAATATAAAAATATAAAATCCCACTACATCAACATCCCAGCTGGAAAATGCCTAAATTTCTTCAGACAATCAGATAAAGCTCTCTCTACCAACAGCTAAAAGAAGAAAAAAAATGTGCCGTCTCATTACCAATCAATGCTACTTCACGTCTAATAATGATTGTTACAAACAAAAATTTGGATTAGCAATGGGATCCCCTCTCAGTGGAGTGTTGGCATTTATCTTTTCAGAATTTCTCGAAATCGATCCTTTTCCAAGATATTTTACTCAAGCAATCAACATACTTTCGTTATATTGATGAAGCTCTACTTATATATCCTCATAATATTGATTTACCTGACCTAGTAAATCAAATCAAGCATAAAATGGAATTAACATACGAAATGGAAGAACACAATTACTTACACTTCCTAGATATCAAGCTACACCGCGTTAACAACAGCTTAAAACTCGGTGTCCACCGGAAATCAAGCAACAAAAACGACCAAATAAATGCCTAATCCCATCATAACAACAATAAAATCCGGCATAATCATCAGATTCTACCTAAGAGCACTAAGAATATGCATCACGGATTAGAAGAGGAGAAATACATTGAAAACATTTTCAGACTTCTTCAGTACCCTAGTTAATGTACATTCAATGCAAAACAAAAGCCCCACAAAATGATTCAAATCAGAAAATGATACCCCCACGAGAAACCAAATGAATCAAAAATATATATTATCCTGCCTACTAATTCTATCATATCTACAATCGAAAAGAATCTATCTAAACTCAACATAAAAGTTGATACTACTACATCTAAAACAAAAGACTTAGTCAATAATAAACAAAACAATAAGCTAAAACCTGAAGGAGGTGTCTAAACCATCACCTTTAATAATTGTCGCAAAATTACATAGGAGAAACCTCAAGGAATCTAAATAAACAATTATATCAAGACAATAGGGATATTTTACAAAATAATACGTCAAATGCGTTGGCCGTTCACCATAACGAGACTGACCACAATTTTGACATAAAATGCTACTCTGATCAAGGGAGAAAAATAATTCAATACGACGTAAATATCTAGAGAGTGCCTTAGTGGCAAGGCCATCTACAGTAAATTTGCGCCCTGGCCCTTTCACCATTCCTGGTAGATCTTCTAATATCACAGTTTGGAATAGCTACTTACAAAACTGATGGAAATAAAAAAACACGACTCGAAAGGAATTCGGCTAGATAAAAAAAAAATGAAATTCTAAAATTGCCAACACCTCTCGGCTCTGCGCATCTGTAGTTCTACCAGCATAATGAATTTAGTTCAATGAAGTCCTGCATACGCATACTTTTTTCACTTTGTCGTACAATTTCCCCAATACCTTTCTTCATATATAAAAATATATATTGTAAATTTGGTAGTTGAAAAAACCTGGATAGTACAATTTTCAGATAAATTGGCATCCGAGGAAAAATGGAAAACAAAAAAAAAGCACCAGAAACCTCCGAACAGGACGAAATATATATATATATATATATATATATATATATATATATATATATATATATATATATATATATATATGTATATATATGTTAGGTTGGTGCAAAAATAATGACGTAATAATATCCTTTTTCTGACGTATAACGTCAAAAAAAGACATTATTACGTCATTATTTTTTGCACCAATGACGTAATAATGCCGTTTTTTGACGTATAACGTCAAAAAACGACATTATTACGTCATTATTTTTGCACCAACCTAATATACATATATATATATATATATATATATATATATATATATATATATATATATATATATCCCACTTTCAAGCTCACCTTATTTAACAGTAGGAATGGAGAACGCTCAGAATAAACAATCCTACTAGTATTCAAAACAACACCAAACTAAAATTTAAAACGTTAAACCATGAAGAGAAAATGACAACACCTAAAACAATTCACCTTGAAAATGGCTAAAGAAGTGACCGAAAGCACTTCGGGCAATAAACAATATGGACAATTTTTTGTTCTCTCTTACTCCCAATTAATTAAATCTTCCTATTCATATAACGAAAGACGTTTAAAAATAAGGTTGTTACCCAAAAATATATATATATAAGTGATAGAAATTATTAGGAGGATTTGATTAAGTAATTCATCGAGTCTAGAAGAAACCTCAACAGAATGCAGAAAGCACTGAACGGCCGTTTCGTCCTATATTTGGAACTCATCAGCAGTGCGCATCCACTACCGAGAATTGAAACCCGGACAGTTACATTATCAGGCAAACGTCACACCAACTGTACTAATGGGCCCCCGGTGACGCAGAGGTAGCGAACTAGACTCGATATTGCGCCGCTCATCCAAGTCCCTTTACCCATAGGCCTATGCCTCCGAGAGCCACGACTACCATCACCAAGCCGCTCCATCCAGAGCATTAGAAGCTGGTTCAAGGAGGAATATACAAATGATAGAAATTAAGGAGGATTTGAGACAATTAAGTAATTCATCGAGTCTAGAAGAAACCTCAACAGAATGTAGAAAGCACTGGACGGCCGTTTCGTCCTATATTTGGGACTCATCAGCTGTGCTCATCCACTACTGAGAATTGAAACCCGGACAGTTACGTTAATCAGGCAAACGTCATACCAACTGTTCCAACTCTATATCGAGTCTGATTCGCTACCTCTTCGTCGCCGAGCTCCGTTGGAACAATTGGCATGATATTTGCCTGTTAACGTAACTCTCCTGGTTTCAATTCTCGGTAGTGGATGCCCACTGCTGACGACTCTCCAAATATAGTACGGGTTTCTGTTGAGGTTTCTTCTAGACTCGATGAAGTAATTAATTATGATATATATATATATATATATATACACGCGCGTGCACACACTGGTGCAAGGGATAAATTGTCGTCATTTTATATTTTTAATTTCATGCATGCGCTTTGTTTGTTTTTGATTTTGTCGACTGTACAGCATAGTAGGAAAATTGGGCACCGTCTAAGAGAAAAAAAGCACCATGACTCAATTCACTGCGCCAGAAACTTGGAAACAGCATACTCTACTACTTGGCATTCGCGCAGGAAGCTCCAATAAGAATAGTGCTTGGGTGTCAATCTGAGGATAATGCAGAGGATTCGGAAAGAGTTGGATGAGTCTAATGGTGATTACGAAGATACGGAAGCTCGTCAAACTCATTCTGATAAGAAAAGAAATCCAGAATTTGTTGGTGAGGGCCTCAGACTCAACACGGAAGCCTGCATCAAATGCCTTTAGGAGGTAGCGATGCCCTGGATAAAGAGGGTGGCTGCTGGAAGACCCTATGTCTTGCAAAATTATTCTGCACCTTACCACACAAGCAGGAGAACCCAGTCATGGCTCTCAGACAATTTCTGTGACCACATCACCCCATACGTCAGACCAGACTTCAACCCCCTTTGTGTGGGGCGCAGTTGGGCGAGATACCAACAAAACAATGCAACACTAAAGATGAACTGAAGGCAAAGATTATGGCAGCATTCATCAACTTAAACAAGGAGACCGTCCAGAAGTGTTACAGGAGATTCAGAGGTCGTCTGGAGGTCATGGTTGAAGCTAATGGCAATTTTATTGAATAAATTTACTCTTTAGTATGTCAAGATATTTTTGTGTATTAATTTTGGTAAATATATCTGTTAAAATGAGATGTCAGTGTTATTTTCATTTTTGCCTAATTTAGAGGACAATTTATCCATCTCACCTATATATATATATATGTATATATATATGTATATATATATATATATATATGTGTGTGTGTGTGTGTGTGTGTGTGTGTGTGTGTAAAAATTCAAATATAATATATCTGTAAAAAATATGAATAAAAGACAAAAGGAAAATTAATCATTTAAAAATGGTTTCGTCCTTTGAGGAACTTTATCATGGCAAATGTGGAGAGTTTATCTTGTAACTTAATATATTGCACATAAATTACTACATTTCCGCCGTTGTACTCTCCGGCCTTCTTCAGGTGTTTAGAATGTCGATCTGAACCCTTTATTTCGCTCACTGGGGTAGACTATTCTAGTTCCACGTGCCATGTCTAATGAGTGCCAGTTATCAGCTATCTCCTGTTAATTCCCCTCTCCAAGTTCTCCACCGCCTTAACCTTAACTCCCACTCTTTGGGTCCTGTCACTGGATCTAACTAAAGCCTTTATCCATTGTGCCATGTGTCCTTGAGGACATCTGTGTATGAATTTCTGGGTATTATAAACCTAATGTATTCAGCAACTATTTTTTACCAGTGATCATATTGCAAATATTGCAATATGAGCTCTGGTAAAAACATGAATGATAACAGCGAAAATTTCAATATGACCACTAGTAAAAAATAGTTGCTGAAGATATTAGGTTTATAATACCCAGAAATTTATACGCAAATGTCCTTAAGGACACATGGCATAATGGATAAAGCCGTTGGTTAGATCCCGTGACAGGACTCAAAGAGTTGTGAGTTCAATGCCTGGTTAAGACAGTGGAGAGGCAAATTAACAGGAGATAACTGATAACTAACATCTATTAGACATGGCCCGTGGAACTAGAACAGTCTACCCCAGTGAGCAAAATAAAGGGTTCAGTTCGAAAGAAGAAGAAGGCCGGAACGTACAACGGCCGAAACGTTGTGATAAATATGGCAACAAAGATGAGGATAGTATACCCGGCAGATAGCGTTTAAACAGTAAAATTTGAAAGCCTAAGGATATATTTCCTCCACATTATTTCTGTGTATAAATGCAAGTTACAACATAAAATTCCCACATTTACCTTGATAAGCTTTTGTTTCTTTATACTTTACTTAAGGCGTCTTTCGCTATTGTAAAAATTCTATCGCCGTAACATAAAACAATATTTTTGGCGCTAGATATAAAAATTATGCCACAGTAACCTAAAACTTTTTTGTGCAAAATATGTTGTTTTTTTTTGTTTTTTTTTTCCTACCAACTCCAAGTTCTTGTGCTAGACACATAAATCAATTGGTAGAAACAGCAAGTCACAAGAGGTGTCAAATTTTAAAACCAGTAAAATTTTAAAACCGGAAAAACATATTTATTTACAATTTATAAATTCGAATAGTACAAAGATGGCGGTGGCACAAAATTTTCCTTTTATCGAAAATAACAATTTCTGAGGTAACAAAAAGAAGGGATTACCCACAGAGACAAGACAAAAATATGTTACATTCTTCAGTTTGATAAGAAACGGATTCATACGCACAAAAAAATAATCCCTTCAAAAATAGAAAAACTTGAAGAAAAGAATACCAAAATGGCGCAAGGCAGAATTTTTAACCGTAGCACCCACCTCCATTCTTAAGAGTTTATACAAACAGGATGTTTCAGTTCGGAGGAAATTTATTTTGTGTTTTCAACTTGATTTCTCCAGGGCTCTTGAAATATTGCCGCAAAGTTCACTTTTTTCTTCGGTGTGAAGAATTCTCCGATCATTAAGTTTCAGGGTAGAGATCTGCCTCAAATCTCACAATTCAGATTTATGACCCCCGGCTGGATCGTCCTTTGAAGTGCGGGTGCTAATGTTCTCTCCGTCCTCGTTAACGACACAATCTTCTATCTGTTCTTCCCTTCATCCGCTGATAGCAGTCTTTTTTTATTGAAAAAGTGATCATCATATCGGCTCCAGCCAAAATTTCACTAGGGCTAAAAAAAAATCTTGTTTCTTATTGGCCAATAAATGGTAAAAAAAAAAAAAAAAAGTCTCTCCAAGTATTCAAAAAAATGAATCAGAAACACATCAATGTTGGCGGTGTCATCGCTTGAGCCTAAAAGGCAATAAAATTTGCATAGATTTTAACACACAAATTGTCTGGACTTCAAAAGAATACACTTTTCTGAAAAACATGTACAGTGTAACCCGGATATAAGAGAGTTGCCGGGACCGGGGAAGAAACCTCTTATATCCGGGTTTCTCTTATATCCGGGTTTGGTCTATTTTGTTTAGGTAAGTATGGCTCTAATTTAGGACCAGAGAAAATATCTCTTATATCCAGGTTTCTCTTATATCCGGGTCTCTTATATCCGGGTTACACTGTATAAAAAGAACAACAACCTATGCAATTATTCATAGATTTTTATCATTTTTTTTACAAAAAATAAAAATAAAATTTTTATATTATTACAATGCGCCTTTGAATTTCGGTGTCAATCCTTTGTAAAAACACTTCCTAAATGTTTCGAACCTTTGTTCGAATCCTGCTCTCCGCGGAGGGCACATATTTTTCTTTAAAAGGATTTCTAGAATTTCCAGATATTTGGGATTTTCCAACAATGTCGCTCGTGGATATTAAAATTACGAACCACCACCAGGGTTTGTTGACTTGGTTCTTAGGACGTCAACCGAAATATTAGACGAAAGCTGACAGGATAAAGATGGTTTGTTCTCTACAAGACAGTGGTCCCTACCAGCCTAAACAGAGGACCGCTGTTGTGTTCTGGAGAACACCAGTTGAGGAACATCGGTTAAAACTAATGACGTTCCATCATCAGCAAATGGACACAGTATTGTTATCTATCACTATGAACGGGTGTGGATCGAGGCTTGAACGCCTATTGGGACATGTTTGTACTTGCTAGATTTTGATGACACTCATTAGTAGTTCATATAATGGGGTGTTCCTTTTGCTGACGACCATGCATTCTGTTTTCTTGCACTTGATTAGTACTTTCTTCTCACTTTGTTTTTCGACGTTCTGTTGAAGACCCTGTAGTTTACGTTCTTTGTGCCTGCTACCATTAGTCGTCTATCTACTAGGACTTCAAATTCTTAAGGTAGGACTTCAAATTCTCACACAATCGCCTTAGTGAGCAGAAAATGTTTCCTTATTAACTTGCATAAAATTATTTTCTCCTTTTTGATCGTCCCCAATGCGCCAAATTTATTCCATATATTTATTTGTAGTACTTTGGGGAAAAGACGCGATTTTTTTTTTTGTATTGTTCGTTTCAATAAACATTTTTTATTTCATATTTCGATGAAAAGAATTCCACAAAGAAAACACGGAAAATTATTCCTACATCTTTCTTTATATATAAACTCAAGCATCACCTCAAGTATCGGTACTTTTATTATTTTTAAATAGGCAAAAATGAATGAACTAACTTATCTTATATATAAAAATAATAATATGAGAACTGTTTGAAAGTCAGTATTAGTTTTCTAATTAACTTTAATGATTCGGTATGATTTCGCCAAAAGCAAAATCAATCCAACAAATAAAGGATTTGTAGCAATTTCTTTTTCTCGTAATATGGTTACAAGTCTAAAAATGATCACACTGTTCTGAGATTCCATTCCAATTAAATTTCTGAAAAAATAAATCCTCTAAAAGAAATCCCGTTCAATTTTTTTTTTTTTTATCTGTTGGGGAATAAAATTACATATCTATTTTTAAAAACAGTATGAAGCGTTTTTGAACATTTTTGTCTATATTTAGATATTTAATTGCTGTAGAACACTGTATCCAGTTGAAACTGTTCAAACAGCTGGGACTGAAATACGCGAACAAAAAGAGGTAAGACCGCCCCCATCTCCACAGAAAAGTGTACTCTCAAACTCGGGGGTTAAGACGGATAAATCAGTACTATAAGTGTTCGCCGTCAGGATTCGAACTTGTGTATCCGCTGCAGGAGAAACTGACATTAAATCAAACGTGATTTAGACTGTCTCAATCTTGGAGTGCGTCGACGACCAAGCAATGTTGAAAACTGCCTTATAAACGCAAATCTTTCTGAGACTCTCCAAACAATATTATCTGCTTTGTTTCGTATCCCAGCGTAAACAAAGCTATTTATCCTGTCAGCTTTTGTCTAATAATTCGGTTGACGTTCTAAGAACCAGATCATCGGTGTTGGTTCGTAATTTTACTATCTACATACGACAGATGGACTTTTATTTATTAATCCCAGAGATTTTAAAACATACACATCGGAACTAACGACAGTTTCTCCTGTCAAGGGAAACGCGGGTTCGAACCCTGCCGGAGAGCTCATATTTTTCTTTAAAAAGATTTCTAGAATTTCATGATATTAGGGATTTTCCAACAATATGTCGTACGTAGATAGTAAAATTACGAATCAACACAGATGATCTGGTTCTTAGAACGTCAACCGAATTATTAGACGAAAGCTGACAGGATAAAGATGGTTTGTTCTCTACAAGACAGTAGTCCTTAGCAGCCTAAGACAGAAGGACGCAGTTGTGTTCTAGGGATCACCAGATGGGGCATACCGGATAAAACTAATGACGTTCCAGCAAATGAACCTGGAATTGTTATCTATTACTATGAATGGGTGTTCTGTCAGGATGGGCTCAAGACTTGAACGACTATTGGGACTTAACCTCAACCCTGAGCTCAAGTGGAATTCGTGCATACGATTCATCGGTAAAGATATTGAAAAAATAGCTGATTCCCTGTACTGCTGCAGTAACTACCTTACTCCTTCTGCTATCCTCTGCTATTACAAGGGCCATATCAGACCTAAAATGGAATACTGCTGCCATATATGGACAGGAGTTGCCCAGTCTTCACGTTCCATTCTCAATAGATCTCAAAAGCATCTCCGCTATCCTGTGCCCATATCCGGCCGAAATGGAGTATTGATGCCATATATGGACAGGAGCAGTCCAGTCTTCACTTTCCAGTCTCAATAGAGCCCCAAAATGTTTCCGCTACCCTCTGCCTTTACAAGAGCCATATCCGTCTGAAAATGGAGTATGCTGCCATATATGGGCAGGAGATACCCAGTTTTCACTTTCCAGTCTCGATAGAGTTCAAGACGCGTCTATGCGTCCTTGTGGGTGATGAATTATTTTCCATCATACAACCAATTTTCCTCGCTACTCTTCCCTATTTCGATGGAAAGTATTCAAACGAATTACATTCCTAATTTTTACCAGTTCTAACCTTCACAACTGAGACCCTCCACACTGCGCACATTGTAGCGAACCATTCTTCATGGTCCATTGGTGAGATATAATTTCCACTCGAGCAGTTTTCTCCCACTGCCTTGTGGAATGGACTCCTAAGAGGATGCTTCGCCGATCACTACTATCTTAACCTGTGAGAGTTTAACTGTAACCCTCTATCTCGAGTGGCTGTTGGGCCTTGTACAGGGGTAGTTTATTGATTCATACATTACCCACAACTATTTGCGCGTAAGTGAACATGACGAACCCAACGAACGAATTGGAACTCAGCTATCAGATTTGTAATCCCGAGCAGTTATCCATTACACCACCCGTAATCCAAGCTTATTCCTAAGCGGTCACCCATTTACGTACTGACCAGACTCAATGTTGCTTAACTTTGATGTTCGTACAAGAAGCAATGTTTCGACTTGATATTTCCGCAAGCCCATTATACCACCCGCAATCCAAGCTCAGAGAACCTGTTACCCCAAGCGTTCACTCATCTCTGTACTGACCAGGCTCAACGTTGCGTAACTTCAGTGATCGTACGATAACCGGTGCTTCAACTGGATAGGTTTGTAAAACATACCACCTGCATATAATTCTTACAGCACTAGCACCTGATATTTCCAAGAGGTTACTCATCTATGTACAGATCTGGCTAGACGTTGCTTAACTTCGGTGGTCGTACGAAGTGTTATGCGCATAATCCGATTATAACACTCGCAATCCAAGCTTAGAGCAGCTTGTATCCCCGAGCGGTCAACTATCCATGTACTGACTAGGCTCCCCGTTGCTTAACTTAGATGGACGTACGAGAAGCTATGTTTCAACGTGATGTGGCTGTAAGCCCATTATAGCGCCCTTAATCCAAGCTTACTCACCTGATATTCCCTTCTATATATCTATGACCAAGTTCTATGTTGCTTAACTTTGATGATCGTACGAAAAGCGATTTTTCTTCGTGATCTGACCGTAAGCCCATTATACCATCCTCAATTCAATGCACCTGATATTCCCTTGCAGTGACCAATCTAGTTACTGACCAAACCCGACGTTGCTTAACTTTGATGATCGTAGAAGAAGCGATGTTTCAACGTTATATACCGCCTGCACATCAAAGATTATAACATCAGCATCTGTTATTCTCAAGCGGTCACCCATCTAGGTATTGACCAGACTCAACGTTGCTTAACTTTGATGATCGTACGAGAAGGGTTGTTTCGACGTGAGATGGCTGTGAGTCTATTATACCACCTGCAAACCAGGCTTACAACACCTGATATTCCCAGACGGTGACCCATCTAGGTATTGACCAGACTCAACGTTGCTTAACTTTGATGATCGTATGAGAAGGGTTGTTTCGACATGATATGGTTGTGAGTCTATTATACCATCCGCAAACCAGGCTTACAACACCTGATATTCCCAGACGGTCACCTATCTATGTACTGACCAGACTCGATGTTGCTTAACTTTGATGATCATACGAGAAGGGTTGTTTCGACGTGATATGGCTGTGAGTCTATTATACCACCCGTAAACCAGGCTTACAACACCTGATATTCCCAGACGGTCACCTATTTATGTACTGACCAGACTCGATGTTGCTTAACTTTGATGATCGTATGAGAAGGGTTGTTTCGACGTGATATGGCTGTGAGTCTATTATACCACCCGCAAACCAGGCTTAGAACACCTGATATTCCCAGACGGTCACCCATCTATGTACTGACCAGACTCGACGTTGCTTGACTTTGATGATCGTGCGATAACCGATGTTTCAACGTGATAAGACCATAAGCCATTATCCAGTTGGAAACATCGAGTAAAGATTCGCATGATTTTTCTTTTAATCAGGATTTTTTTTTTTATCTTTGCCAAATCTTCTCTAACCTCAAGTGATCCGTAGTTAATCAGCAAGCTCAACAATCAGCCAAACCCGCAAGTAAATCAAACGTTAGTCATTGCCATTAATCTTTCATATCTGTGAGTCTCACAAGCCGTAGAATTTTCAAATAATAGTTGGAAACTAATCTGTCGTCGCAAGATTCCGCTGTAAATTGCTTTCTAGGAAACAATAAAAAAAAGTGAAAGGTTATTTGTAACGTTGTTATTAAACCGAGGTACTAAAAACTCTATACTAATACTATCTCGTTTCTTCGAAATAACGATAACTAACCCTAACCTTTCAACGTTGAATGGGGATGGGTTTCTCAAGTTCTGTAACACTTATCGCTTTTTCTAGTACTAATGGAGTTTTCCTTCCTAATCTTTTTATGTGAAATAGTTGTGTAATATCAACATTATTTAAAAAAGAAGGCATTTCTCAATCTCTCTCAGAAACTAAATGCCGTCCAACTAGTAAAATATGTAAATGTTTCTTTATTCGCCCGTCAGAATTAGCCGTTTCTTTATAAGGAAATATTTGGCAGGTATTAACCGAACAGCCAGTGCTACATTCCGCTGAAATTTATAAAATCATTGTTTCAAGAAAAAAGGTTGCGAAATTCTAGTAAGTACTCTTTCTCTTTCCAGGTTTTCTTAAATTTTTGTTCGAAGAAGATTAGTGAAAGTTCAGCATCTTCCATTATTTCATCTTTGACTTACATATGATATCCATTTTAGTTGTTGCTGCTGTTGAAAGTCCTCAATTGATGTGGTTTCTGTTCTTTGGTACAGTTCTTTGGTACAGTTCTTTGTCTGTGATTCTGTAGCACCAGTCCACAAGGTTCAAAGAAGGATGATCTTTGCCAAGATCCACTAGCTTCAATTGCTCAAAGATTTTTTTTTAACCATTGATCTTAGAAAACGGTTGTAGGCAGCAGGCAATATTCGTGCGAAAAACTAACCTTTTTACCCTTTATTTTTTTTTTTGTTTATTTATTTATTTTTTGTGGGGGCGGGGGTTGGAATATATGACGATTGGAGATCAAAATAAAGTTTAAATAAAACATTTAAAAAACTCAACTGACCAATTGAAGAATCTGTCACGTGCCCAAAAACAACTTCTGGAAGAAATTAGCATGCCATATTCTGGAACCTAGTTTTTTCTCGTAAATACCAATCTGTGATGGGTTTTCAGTATTAGCCTTCGGATATCAACAAATAAAGACCCGTCAGAGTGACAAGTTCCCAAATATATTAAAGAGTAGTTAACACTATGATATTTACTTCTTTAGGGCGGCCGGCCGGCCCTCCCACATCCTAGCAAAAAAAAAAACACGATAACAGCCAATTCTTCGACAAACGGTCAGAAAAATTACAGAAAAAACAGTTTGAACAAAAGCGGCAGTAATTTCTTTTATTTCCCAGACAATATCATGGAGGAATAGCACGAAATCCTTGTGAGTACCTAGATATGTGACCGCTTGATACTGCCAGGGGCCGTGAATGTGCCTATGGTGTAAGGGATAACGGCTCCAAATTTGAAATCGTAGAGCCGAGTTCCAATCCTAGTTGGGGAAGGCGTGAATCTATTTTTTCTATCCTCCTCAGCTATTGGTTAATTAGCCAGATTTGTATCAATAAATCATTATTATCTCCCTCATCCAAATTCTTACATTCTAAACCTATTTTGTGGCTTTAAATAACCAGCAAAATGTTGACAAATCGTAAAAAACAATCAACCAAACCTTGTTGCTGACCAACCAACACGTAGAGAACAATTTGTGCAAACCAACAACTAGAACGACCCGTGAAAATCTGTTTTCCTATTGAAAATTTTTGATGAATCCCAATTATAAAGTTAATGATTGGATAATCATGGCGAGTTCTGCGTCAATAAAATATCCGTAGAAATCCTTCAATCGTATCGCTAAATATTTGTTGAGCTTAAAAATTTTAACAAATTAGTGGAATAACAATAATAAATATGAATGCTGGTCGTTATTTTAAGAAGTAAGGGGGTACAAATGAAAAGATTTGAATTGACATTTTTCTCTTTTTCACTAGAACAGCCTTTAATCTTTAATCTTTCTCACTAAAATCAAGCAGTGTATTTTCCTCTCTCTTCACGCGATCAAAACGGAATAGTCCATTATTTATGAGATATTGACAGATGTATAACACTTTTATTTCTCTAATTTCTTTGTTCTTTCTTTCATTATTTCTAGCCAGACCCCCGTCTTACGAACATTTCCCTTAATAATAATGTAAAAATAATTCAGTAGACGAGGTTCTTTAATTTAATTTATAGTAATTGAATTTTTGGCGATTGCCTTACTCGGTTTACGTTGCTCGCTAGTCTACGTTTGTGAAATGTCGAGGTCACCATGATTTATTGACCTTTTGGCTGAGATCAAAGCATACTATCTGTTCTTATTAGCATAATCTGATTCTCTCTCCCAACTTCTATCTCTCCTTCTTTCGTTTATTCCCCCTCATTCATTTTCTCATTGAAACCAAGTAATGTTTTCCCCTCTTTTTATGCGATCAAAACGCGGAATAGTCCGTTATTTATGAGGTATTGGCGGGACATAAGCGTCGTTCTAACGAAGGGATTCTAAAAAAATATCTGTTCAACCACTGAAATAAAAGGTGAGAAATTTAATGGCGTTTTTCTTTTACCATCTTTTCTTTTTCATTAGTAGTTTGGGAACTCTCGGTGGCTGTGCTAGCACGAAGTCACAAGTCATCGTGACCGAGGGTTGGAGTGTGCTGATGTTATTCCTACTATTGATCACTCTAGATAACGTGCTCTCTCCCAGAAACTGTAACTAAGGTCTGATCAGCATAGTAGCAGGTGGTCTCTGTAGGTGTTGAATAAACATAAATGTGCCTGAGCGGACGTCTGCAATAGGGATTAGATAGAAGCCCTAGTAGAGGATACAACTGGCTAATATTATAGGTAATTTGTCTGGTTAGTAAATAATGTTCAACTTCATACGTTAAAGCAGATTGTCTTACCTTTCACCATTTTTAAACTGTCCTGCTATTATCTTTTACATTTGCGATTCCATTTTGTAAATTCTAAACTAAACTTTATATTCTTTAAAATGATTTTCTTATACCACACCAACATGCGATTTCCTCTACACATGAACACGGCCGTCTGCTTTGAAATGGTGTTGTTTTCTGGCTCAAGTGAGTCACTATAAGCGGTGGGTGGTGTTAATAATGTTATCGTTGTTCGTTGACGATTACGAAGCCATATGGAATTCAGGGTACGCTATTCAGTAGGTTGTCTGATGGGGTTAGACGGTACCAGCGTTGAAATCGAATCCACTTAAATGCTATTTTCCTCTTCGTTAGGTGGTTACACTCCTTGTCAGCCGTCAGCAGTTTTCACGTGTCACTGACTGTTCGAAATTCGCAAATTATTTTCTAATTTTCTCGAGTCATGGTCTGAAATAACCACATCAGATCAAGAATGGCGCCCATTTCGACCAGAAATGTCTAAACTGTCAATTGTATACAACAGCTTTCACCGATCACTGATTAAAAATAGCTTCGAGCGACGAATGAAAACTAAAGAGAGGACGATCCTTCTTCGAATATCGTAGACTTGCGCTACACAATCACAAAAACCAATCAGGTTGAATATTTTAACATTTGAAATGCAGTAAGTAACAGAAAGCGCATCACTTGAGGACTACCAACAGCAGCAACTATTAAAATGGACAGCACATGTAATGCCGAAAAGATATAATGACACAGTCAAGATGGTGATGTCCCACTCTACTTCGAACAAAAAGTTAAGAAAGAAACGCTCAAGACTGGAAAGAGAAAAAAATAATTACTGGCTTTAGAAATCTATTTTCTTTAAACAATAATTTTATAAATTACAACCGACATTCACATGCGCTGCTACGTCAATGAATCCTTAATATTAACATAAGCACTAAAACAGGCAAATAAAGAAGCACTTTTATTTTTTACTAGTTGGATAACTTTTAGTCTCTGGGAGAGACTGCTTTGTTTTTTATTACATTTTACCCAATACAATGCACAAAGGCTACTCAAGGTAGAGGGTTACTGGATGACACACACAAGTCATCCATGATTTTATTGCGATTTTCTGTAGCATAGTAACTGATGCATTGGCATTTTTAATGTTACTTTTAATGTTATGTTAATCTAAAATGTTGCATTTAATATTAAATAGCCTAATCAAAATGAGACATATATGAACGTATGCATGATGCCCAATTCGCTCCGAAATGTCTAAAATGTCAATTGTACATAACCGCTTTCTCAGATCAATGATTAAAATGAAAACTGTAGGTCTTAGAAAGAACCATCCTTCTTCGAACCTTTTGGACTGACGCTACATAATCCCTAACAAAGGACTGTACCAAATAACAGAAACCACATCACTTGGGGACTTTCAACAGTAGCAACAACATAAATGGATAGCCCGTGTATCTTGAAGAGAAAATAAAGACATAATCAAGATGTTATCATTTCACACTGTTTCAAAATACTGGTTAGGAAGGATATCCCAATCAATCCTGGAATGAACGATAACAGTAAACTTGAGAAATTTATTTTCCCGAAAAATGATTTTAAGATATAGTTTTTTTTCAGAAATTTCAGTGAACAGTATTACTGGATTTTTGATGAATTGAAACCGAATAAGGAAATGGCTGATATTACCTTTTCTATTAAACAAGAAAACGCAGTTACTACATCAGAGATACAGGGCCCCATATCTCTTACCCTAGCAATAATTAATCTGTCAAACAGCTTTAAATTCTGTCAGCCGCCCACAGATAAACTGCTACAGATACACTGCATTTCAAATGTTAAAATATTCAACCTGATTGGTTGATAAATCTTACGTGTTACTAAAAAATAAATTCCATGTAAATCAATCCAGAAATTCCTGGAGCCTACATTTCCTATTAAATACGAGCCTGTGAAGTCTTTTCAGTAGTAGTGGAAGGATATCTACAGAGGAAGCTTCGGAATGACAGGAGTTCAACCATCTTAAAAAGTGGCTTTCTTAAGTGGCGAGTCGTCAATACTATGACTGAAAAGTGAAAATCTAAAAAATGTGACACATGAAAACATCATTAATTCCAGTTGTAGTTGTGGCACTTGGATTGATTGAAAAAGTTTCTGATAAACTTACTAAAGGGATTCCTAGTGGCCCATACCTTAAAGAGATATAAACACTAGTACTCACTAGTACAGCTCACATGCGTGAGAGCTTAGTCTTTTTTTGTTTTATTTTATTTCCAAAATGATCAGTAAAAAATGTCATGAAATTATTTCTGACCTTAGGTCTCTGTTTGGTACCCGAAAGGAAATGTCTTTACAACAAAATCCAAGGAAATAATAATAATAATAATAATAATAATAATAATAATAATAATAATAATAATAATAATTACGGAGATAGGACCTGTTACATCTCTATGGGCCTCCACAATACACACTGACAGAACAATCAAAGCCAACCGCCCAGATATTGTTATTAAAGACCACAAACAAAAAAAAGTACCTCCTTGTTGATATGGCAGTCCCTGCTGACTGCAATATGTCTTTGAAGATATTCAAAAAGCTGTCAAAATACAAGGACCTTGAAATAGAAATCTCAAAAATGTGGCATATGGGAACATCAACAATCCCTGTTGTAGTTGGAGCCCTAGGACTGATTGGAAAAGATTGCAGTAGACTAATTGAAGGGAGTCCATGCCTCAAGGAGATACAAAAAATTGTTCTGACAAGTACAGCGCACACTTTACGAAGGGCATTATCTATGTAATATATATATTGTCAGTGGAAAGTGTCATGATGCCATTTCTAACCTTAGGTCTCTTGGCGGGACCCGGAAAGAAATGTGTAAACGCCAAAAATCAAAGAAAATAAAAACAATGATAATAATAATAATTAAAAGAAGAAAAAAACAGTAAAGAATTTCATAAGTTTCGATTTAACTCAGCTTCATTCATATTTACCTGACATCGACGTAAAATGAGGTGATTTAAAAGACTTCCGGCATTATTGATTGACGACTTAGGAAATAACCCTCGCGGAGATGACTGTTATATCGATCATCGATTATCGATTGGCCTGTAGTGTCTCTTTCTTACGGAGCGAGTTTTCTCTTCTCTTTTGCGAAAAGTAAGAGCAAATTAACGTGAAATAACACGACGGAAAATCCACTCAGTCCTATAGAAAAGCAATTCTAGCAAATTCTTTTTGACTGCAAACGCTCGGAATATTTTCATATTGTCACCATCGATTGCAAAGGTAAAATATTGATGAGAGACGAGAATATTTCTAAACTTACAATTATATACTGAAGAAAGAGAAGAAAAGGGGAAAAAAAAGAAAAATTGTATAAAATTAAGACTGAATGAAAAGAAAGAAAAAAGAAAGAAATCTGAAAATGAACGATGAATTGCTTGAAAAGAAAGATGAAGGGTAGAAAAGAAAAGCCGCATAAAATGAAGACTGTATGAAAAGAAAAAAGAAAACTGAAGATGAACAATTAACTGCATGAAAGAAAGAAACAAACAAAGACACCATTAAAGAAAGAAAGAAACAAACAAACAAACAAAGAATGAAAAGGAAAGAAAGCAAATCGTATAAAATGAAGACCATATGAAAAGAAAAAAAGAAGAAAAACTGTGAAAATGAATGATTAAGTACATGAAAAACAAAGAAAGGCTGTCTTTAAGAAAGAAAGAAAGAAAGAAAGAAAGAAAGAAAGAAAGAAAGAAAGAAAGAACGTAAAAATGAAAGATATAAAGACAGTATTGAAAGAAAGAAAAAGAAGGAAAGAAAGGAAAGGAAAGAAAAACCGCATAAAAAGAAGATTATATAAAAAGAAAGATAGAAAGAAAGAGGACTGAGTAAATAAATGATTAACTGCCTGAAAAAGAAAGAAGAAAATACTGTATTGAAGAAAGAAAGAAAGAAAGAAAGAAAGAAAGAAAAAAAGAAAGGAAAAGTGTAAGAAAGGATAGGAAGAGTGAAAGAAAGAAAAGTGAAAATCAATGATTAACTGTATGAAAAAGAGAGGAAAAAAGGAAAAAAAACGCATAAAATGAAGACTATGAAAGAAAAGAAAGATAACCTTGAAAATGAATGATTAACTAGATAAAAAAGAAAGAGAGGAAGAAAGACTGTATTGAAGAAATCGAGAAAGAAAAAGAAAGAATGAAAGAAAGAAAAGTGAAAAAAAGAAAGAAGGACAATAATGAAAAAAACAATATTGAAGAAAAGAAGAAAGGAAAAATGAAAGAAAGATAGAAAACTGAAAATGAATATTTAACTGTACGAAAAAGAAACACAGTATTGAATAAGAAAGAAAGGAAAAGTGAAAGAAAGAAAGAAAGAAAGAAAGACAGAAAGAAAGAAAGAAAGAAAGAATGTAAAACACAGAGGTATCATAAATATTGCATACATAAATTGAAATCAATCGTTGTTTCCTATCAATACGGACTTTTCGATGATCCAAATGTGTCTTTGCACAATCTCTTACAAAGATACATTTATGCATATCTGCATGAGCAGTTACAAATCAAAATATTTTTTAATTATTTTAATTATTTCTTAACAATCTTGAATTATAAAAGAATTTCAAAGAAATATCTACCCAAAACTTGTAATAATATGATGTTTTTGTTAATGTCCAGTGAGAAGTTGTGAAATGTCTCTTCCACCATTCGTCCGTAAAAGAAACACGCTGTTTTTTTTTTTTTATTCCGCACAGATTATCAACACTGGAGATAAACTCATTACTTTTGCAAACGGTGTGCCGTCCCAAGTGAGATAGCATTGCAAAGGCGGTTTGGATTCGGGCCAAATATTTAACGGTAGGGAGTGCAGAGATCACACCCAAACTTCAGATTGAAACTTGGGCCCGCAAGGGTTTGTAATATTCGGGCAGAACATTTGCAATATTTTGGGAGTGATTGGATATAGCCCAAACCTTTTTCGAACACAGCTTGAAGAGAGCATTTGGCATAAACTATACAAGGATTTACATGCCTGGGGATTCAAAAGTATAGACTCCGGAAAGAAGATAATTATATTTGGTTTTTCGATAATATTTCTGATAAAATACGTCAAGAATGTTGTACATAGTAATTGTTAATATACAAGGGTGGGCTGAAAAGTTCATAGGCTGGCTATGAAGGTGTGATGCTAGAGTTGTGAAATCTTGCATGCATTAATTGTAATTCTTCTTATTAATAACTGCATTGTTTCTTTCCATGTACGAGGGTGGGCTGAAAAGTTCATAGGCTGACTAGGAAGGAGTGATGCTAGAGTTGTGAAATCTTGCATGCATTAATTGCAATTCTTCTTATTAATAACTGCATTGTTTCTTTCCATGTACGAGGGTGGGCTGAAAAGTTCATAGGCTGACTAGGAAGGAGTGATGCTAGAGTTGTGAAATCTTGCATGCATTAATTGCAATTCTTCTTATTAATAACTGCATTGTTTCTTTCCATGTACGAGGGTGGGCTGAAAAGTTCATAGGCTGACTAGGAAGGAGTGATGCTAGAGTTGTGAAATCTTGCATGCATTAATTGCAATTCTTCTTGTTAATAATCGCATTGTTTCTTTCTAGGTAAGGGGCTGGGCTGAAATTTCATAGGCTTACTATGAAGGAGTGATGCTACAACTGTGAAATCTTGCCTGAATTAATGTCAACTCTTATTAATAACTGCATTGTTTCTTTCCAGGTACGAGAGTGAATGGAAATATTCATGTGCTTATTATAAAGGAGTGGCGTTAGAGTTGTGAAATCTTGCATGCATTAATTTCGACACTTTTTATTAATAACTGCATTGTGTCTTTCTATCTAAACCGACATCTGTTCAAAGAAGACTTCAGATGAAACTCTTGAAAATAAAAATCATTAGGTATCGTGGTGCTCTCAAGTACCTGCAGAAAAAAGGGTTTCAACTCGAAGGACATTCATACTGATATGATCGCTACGTTAGGGGATGACGTTTTGGCATTATCAGCAGTATAAAAGTGGACAGATGAATTTATTACAAGACGGTCGCGCATTAATGAGGCCTGGGCAAAAAGGAAAAAAAAATAGTTGCCTTTATATATATATATATATATATATATCTGCGATAGATAAATTGTCGCCATTTTATATTTTTAGATTCGAGCATGCGCGTTGTTTATTTTTTATTTTGTCACACTGAATAGTGGAGTCAGTTGGGCACCGTCTGTGAGAAAAAGAGTACCGTGACGCAATTCACTCCGCCAGAAATTTAGAAACAGTATTCACGCCGTTAGCACCAATATGAACATTTCATAATGTTTGGGTATCATTCTGAGGACAGTGCCGAGGATTCGGAAAGAGTTGAATGAGTCTAACGATGATTACGAAGATGTTTGGAGTGATCAAACTCAGAACAGAGGCCTACCTCAAATGCCTTGATGATGTAGTGCTGCCCTGGATCAAAAGGATGGCTGTTAGAAGACCCTATGTCTGGCACCAATCAACACGAGCACGAAAAACCAGTCATGGCTGTCAGACAATTTCTGCGACCACGTCACACATTACATCTGGCCACCTAACTCCCCAGACTGCAAATTATTATGTGCAGGGCGCAGTTGAACGAGATACCATCAAAACTCCTTGTAAAACTAAAGATGAAGATACAATGATTATGGTATCACTCACCAACTTAAACAAGGAGACCATCCAGAAGTATTTAAGGATATCCTGAAGACGTCTGGAGGCCGAGGTTGGAGCCAATGGCGATTTAATTGAATAAATTTAATCTTCCGTATTTCAAGATATTTTTGTGTAATTTTGGTAAATACAGCTGTTAAAATGAGATGTCAATGTTATAGCGTAATTTAGACGACAATTAATCTATCGCATTGTGTATATATATATATATATATATATATATATATATATATATATATATATATATATCAAGAAAGAAAGTCGTTTGTTTATCAATCAGACGTATTTTATTACTCATATTTAAGTACATGCTCCGTTAACTTATTGAACAGTATATTTAGTTATTATTTTCGTCTACCGGCTTGAATATTCGTGAAATTTCATTTAAAAAATATGCGCTTTCCGGCAGGATTCGAACCTGCGTCCGATGCAGGAGAAACCGTCGTTAGATCCGACATTCTCATATCTAATCAGGAACGACGGTTTCCCCTGCCAAGTCGGATATCTTAAAACAATATTTTTATACATAGAGAGAGTGAAGTGCGTGCGCGCGTGCGTGCGTGTGTGTGTGTATGTGTGCGTGTGCGTGTGTGTGTGTGTGTGTGTGTGTGTGTGTGTGTGAAATTTGGTAGACAGAATTGCTCAGGAAGACATGACGGTTATGCTAGCACAAAGGCACAAGTCAGCATGACTGAGGTACCGTGAATGTACTGGCTTTATTCAAACTGTTAATCATGCCAGACGGTACGCTCTATTCAGGAAACTGAAATGAAAATATGTTCAACATAGTTGCAGTATAAACCGCAGGTTGATTCTGTGGTTGAATAAAACCAAATTAGCCTGAATTTCCGAATTTTCTTTCGCCCATACCCTTTGTTCAGTAACGCGCTACCTTCAGTGACTCTTGTGTCATTTTGCAAGAGGAGAGAAGAGAATGTTGAACAGGTTGGTATATAAACAACCACCACAGAGGAGTTGGGCAGTCTCTCATACATTGGAGACGGAGAATGTATGGTCCACATATCAGATGAGGGCACGGGAATCTCGCCTCATTAACTGGCCAAGAGTCAAGTTTCGTGATATTCTTTAATCGGCACACACACATCATTGCGGTGTTATTAACTGAATTTTGATCTGAAATTTAATCTGCAATTTTACGGTGACAGTCACGGATTAAAAACCAGATATGGTATTAAGAGAGATTTGAGTTAAGTTCATTGGAAAGAAAGTGGATTATACTGAAGAATCAATATTTGCTTTTTTATAATCCACCTTCTTCGTCTATGTACCGTGTCCCTTAAGGACGTGGGTAATGAAGGATCACCATAACACCCTCTCCTTTGAAGCTTTAGTAAGTGTTGTATACATATACAAATCTACAGAGAAATAGTAGCGAATACTTTTAACTTATAGTTTACAGCATTCTGTTCACTACTAATACTTGGTTCGGATATCAAAATGGACAGAGTACTAAATCCTAAAATATTTACTCTGTTCCCTGATTGCTTCGATAATTGCATTATTTTCTTTTTCTACTGGAAAGTTGTTTCGTTATGAGGGGTTTAGAGTTCTGGGGTAGAATTCAACAGGCCTTACTGCTTGATTTTGCATCGCAGCTAAGCTCACGTAGCAAGCATCAGATTCAAATTCAAGGCGTTTCTTTTCCCAGAAAGTAATGTTTCTCTGTGTCCCCTCAATCCTGCTGGGATGGGAACCAATCTCCGAACCTGAATCAATAAACAATCTCAAATAGCCCAATACCGGATTCGGGTATAAATAAAATAGCAGCACCAGAAGATATTGTACCACAAAACCAGTGTCCAGCGATTCAACTGAAGGAGCTGAACCAGGAACATATAACTCCCCTAGCCGTTAAGTGGGTACCTTTCGCGCTTGCTGCGTAACCCAAACACTGCAAAAATGTCCCCCAATCCCCTAAGTGCATCAGTAAAAACCAAAATGACTCGGGTTCGAACACTAAAAAAAAATGATCAAAGAATTAATTTGATTATTTTTTTTTTTTTTTGAAAGAGCACACCTTTTTTTCATTTGTCGAAATAAAGTATACCAAATTTAGTTTACTTTACGCTTCCGCTTCCACAGTTGTCCATCAGCAGTAAGGCGAGTGGCCTGGAGGAGAGATATCTCTTGGGCTCTGAGAGTGTCTACCACTGAGTCGTTCCAGCGTCTTCTTGGTCTGCCTCTCGTTTTCCAGTCAGAGTACCTGTGGCTGTGTTCTCGTAGGGCTGGTTGGTTGATAGGCATACAAGTGAGCCCAACACCTCGTCCTCGTCGTGGGAGGTGGAAACAGGTAATGCTTGCAACGGAGCACTGTCGAAGCTGTGACTGGCTTAGCAGGCCGACAGTGGATAAAAATTGCCGGACGAAGAAAAAGGAGATTCCAAATTTAAATTGTTAAAAAAAGGTGAGGGAGAATGTTCTTATCATATGAAAATCTCCAGCAGTTGATACAGATGGGGACTAAACAAATCCAACCATTTTGGCTGGGAATTGTATTCTTTGAATATTAGCACAAGCCCTGGGGTGGGGGGTTTCTCCCTCGAGAGGTAGCTGGGTTTATTGTGAAGTGCCGAAGGGGTATGGGAATTTTAACGAAACCCATTTTAAATCTCGACCTTGTGTAACATCCATTTGCAATGTGGGCGCCCTGGTAAATACCACAAATTCTAACCTTGAAGTCTGAAGAATACGAGATAAGAAGTGCTAACAAAGAAACTGTTAGCATAAACTTATGGTTGCATCTAGTCATTTCAACTGTAAAGTAATGAGTCCTAACCGCCAATCAAGTACTGCGCTGAAATTCATAAACTCTAGGGAAACATAGAGGAAAGTTCATCAGTACAAATACCATGAAAGTATTTTAGAAAAGGCACATAGATACGTTGCAGCGTTAGGAAATTCACCGAAAACTACATGACAGGTCAAGATCACTAACATTGCAGATTCTTGTCTGGATTTTATAAAGTATTTCTAGGTATATAGCAGAAGCACCAGACAAGATGTGGCAGCAATATTCAAAGCAGAGACGAATGAGAGAATTATAAATATGTAAGATAGATTCTGGCGAGAGAAATCGTCTAATGAGACAGAAGGAAACAACTTTCATGGAATTTTAAATTTAAAGATGATTTTTAAAATATATGCTTTATCACAATGTGTGAAAATTAATTATAAAAGTGATAGAAAGATACACAAAGCGAATCAGAATTAAATTGACTAAGTCATATACTCAAAACACATATTTAAATATACAGTAGCGTCCAAAACTAAGGGACAACATTTTAAAACCTAATATTTGTTAGAAATAACAACTGAAAAGCTGAAATTTTGACAACTGGTAGTCGTTATCATCCATAATAACATACTAAAATTTGAATCATTTGCAAAGGATAGAAAAAGAATTATAACAATTATTTATTTATTTTCAAATTTGGAACGTCCAAAAGTAAGGGACAAAATTGAGAAAAACAATGTAAACGGCAAAAAAACAATAAAAATACATGTACAATCAATATTTAGTAAATGAGCCCTTGCTCTCAATGACAGCTGCACATCTTCGACTACAAGAACGAATCAGTTCTTGACAATCCTCGATACTAATTTTAGACCATTCTTCTTGAAGCTTCACCCACAAATCCTCCGTGTTAGTGGGATTTCTTTCCATAACTTTCACTCCTAAGGTCTTCCAAAGATTTTCTATTGGATTTAAGTCAGGACTTTGCGGTGGCCAATCCATAATTTCCAAATCTTGCTCGCTAAGGTAACTCATTACCACCTTTGACTTGTGACATGGGGCATTATCTTGCATAAAGGTAGCTCTATCGAAACCTGAATTCTGTATGATTGGCACAACGTGATCTTGAACAATGTTTTTATAGATCTGCGCGTTTACACGAGTTTGTAACCGGACAAGAGGCGTTGTACCTTGGCTAGAAAACATTCCAAATACCATGACGCTTCCGCCCCCAAACTTGACAGTTTTATTAGTACATTTTGCACTTAATCTTTCACCAATACGTCTCTTTACATTGTTTTTTCCATCATTTCCAAATAAATTAAACTTGCTTTCATCACTGAAAAATACTTTTGCCCAATTTTCATATGTCCAAATTACATACCTTTTTGCCGTTTACATTGTTTTTCTCAATTTTGTCCCTTACTTTTGGACGTTCCAAATTTGAAAATAAATAAATAATTGTTATAATTCTTTTTCTATCCTTTGCAAATGATTCAAATTTTAATATGTTATTATGGATGATAACGACTACCAGTTGTCAAAATTTCAGCTTTTCACAGTTGTTATTTCTAAAAAATATTAGGTTTTAAAATTTTGTCCCTTAGTTTTGGACGCTACTGTAAATCATGTTTAAAGTTATAATTCCCAGTGTCATTCGTTCATCGATAAAGCCCTACAGGACGAAAAGCGTCACATGAAAACATTTTCCACTTTGTCATAGTTCTTACACCTAATATATATATATATATATATATATATATATATATATATATGTGTGTGTGTGTGTGTGTGTGTGTGTGTGTGTGTGTGTGTGTGTGTGTGATAAAATATAGCTTTACGGTATGGTATATTTACGAGTTAAAATGCTCAATATCAGAGATAGAGCGCATGTAAAATAAAAGTGGATATTGAAGAGAGGCGACAGACTGTTTCAAGCTTCAACGCAATCGTCAGGCCATATATATATATATATATATATATATATATATATATACATTAAGAAATGGGCAAAGTCCGACAATTTATTTATTAAAGACATTTTTATGTTTAACGTTCTTTTTATAGATACAAATTTTTACTTAAATAGATTTACTTAAATACTTGTATCTATAAAAAGAACGTTAAACATAAAAATGTCTTTAATAAATATATATATATATATATATATATATATATATATATATATATATATATATATAATGTTGGATAGTGTCCACTGTTCGTCTGTTTATTTCTCACATCCGCTGATGAATAACACAGGCGTGTCTGAAAATTCCGAACTTGGAACTTGGATCTCCGAGCTTCATTTTTGTCACCTGTTTAATATTAATAAATGTTTTTCGTACTGATTACATCGAAAGCCTTTCATTTGACTTTGTTTCATTGAACAAACTTATCTACTCTATTACATATATATATATATATATATATATATATATATATATATATATATATATATATCCGCGTGTAACACCAAAAATTGCCCAAATCGTGTAACAGCATAATTATCCATCCCACAAAAGGTCTAATATATATAGCCATCTTGACGCCATTTATGAATTACTGAAAAACCCATCAGTTATTCAGCCAAAAAGAGAACAGGTAAAAATTGTTATGTGTCAGACCCACTGTCTTCTCAAATGAACAATGTTGAAAAGAAAAAGATCATCCAGGCCTTCAGTAATGGTGTTAACATTCATACTCTTCAAAGTCTATTCAAGAACCATCAAGAGAACGATGAATAAGTTTTAAAAAGAGGGAACAACAGAAAGGAAAACTGAATCAGGATGTCACAACAGGAAGAGGGGTCATCATTTCAACTTAGAGCTGAAGAGACCAATTAGAAAAGATCCAACTCAATCTATAAGCCGTTTAGCATGTTTGCCACATGAGAGAGGAGTTTCAGCTATGACTGACCAAAAAGCAGTGAAAAAAGACTTGAAAATGAAATCGTGCGTGAGAGGGTGAAGGTCATCTTGAATAAGGTGAAAAATGATCCTGGAATGTTATATATATATATATATATATATTTGAACTTTATTTCTACCCTTCATGAATTTCCGATCCTTAGCTACGATTAATTAATGATGATCATATCATTTTCGACTATGATAGATTTCATCAGAATTCTTCTGATAAGCTTACAGAATAATTATATATTCTTATTTCTCAGTGTAAAGTTCAATAGAGTTATAAAAACCTTGGAGAATTCCAGTAAGATATCTTTAATCATTTCTAAGATACAACGGTTCAGAGAATCTAACAATTGAACAATTTTGCTGTTACACCCGATATATATATATATATATATATATATATATATATATATATATATATATATATATATATATATATATAGTTAAATTCCCAGATCAATTCTGTGGACAAGACAGATTGGTATAAATAAAATGACAATTGGAAAAAAGATCTTAGATTTTGCCGACGCGTTTCGTCTTCCGACTTTTTCAAGGCACAAATGAAATGTTTTAATGTAACTATAACAACAAGAACATTTCGATTTCATTTTTGCCTTGAAAAAGTCGGAAGACGAAACGCGTCGGCAAAATCTAAGATCTTTTTTCCAATTGTCATTTTATTTATACCATATATATATATATATATATATATATATATATATATATATATATATATATATATGTATATATACAGGGTGTTTCAAAAAGAATACGCCAAAATCATCACGTGATGTGTCAATAACGAAAAAAAATTACAAATCTCTAGCATGAACACATGTGTTGTATATACATTCAAGTTTTATTTCATGTTTTATAAGTGGCCACTACCGTCACCGCGGACAACATCAAACCGATATGAGAATTCCTCCCAAACACGCCTCAGCATGTCACGGTCCCCCGTGTTGATTGCAGCTGTTATTCGATCTATCAAGCCATCGATACTTGCTGGAAGTGCTGGAACATAAACTTGGTCTTTAACATACCCCCACAAGAGTCACACCCAGTGAGGTCCGGGGATCCAGCAGGCCAAGCACAGAGAGCAAGGTCGTTAGCACCTCTCCTCCCAATCCATCGCTGAGGCACGTTTTCATTCAGATGAGCTCTAACCCCGAGATGCCAATGGAGTGGTGCTCCATGTTGCTGAAAAATGAAGTCATTCGAATCTGTCTGCATTGTGACAGTGGCATTTGTTTTCACGAACTCAAGCACTGTTTTTGCGTGCTTGAGTTCGCGAAAACAAATGCCATTGTCGCAAAAACAAATGCCATTGTCACAAAAACAAATGACTTCTGCTGAGGAATTGCGATTTTGATTGATCTTCCCACAATTCAGCTGAACCAGAAGTTATACTAACGACAGCGGTGAAACTGACACCCAATCAAACTTTGATAACTACTCTATCAAATAACCACTGATTGAGTCCATTACAATGCTATAGACCTGAAAAAATAGCGCAATGATTTTGGCGTATTCTTTTTGAAACACCCTATATATATAAAGTATATGGTGCAGTTTAATTTACATTACATGAATCATTCATACAAAAAGCAGATATCATTAACTTCTATATCTGTTTTTTGTATGAATGATTCATGTAATATATATATATATATATATATATATATATATATATATATATATATATATATATATATATATATATATAACAAATTAAAATAACTAAAAGAAAAGAATGATCCATTTCGGATGGAATGCGTTTTTCAATTACTTATATTTTTCGCACCAAGGTGTTGACTTTCAAAGTGTTTTACAAACATGTTGAAAGAAAGTCAACAGCATACTTATCAGGGATGTATTATCTGGAAAGAAATCACGTTAACCTACAAAAATAAATCAATAGTTTTACTTTTGTAACTGATGATAAATATTCCTTTTATATGATATAGTGGCAAATACACCACTTAAATTCACATACTGCTATTCCAGAAATCTGTTTCCATTCATATAAATCAGTAAATGCAAATCTTATTTATACTCTTTTGACTACCGTTGTAACAAATAAAATGTAATATGTTTTATATTAAATTGCGATAGTGCCTTTTTCCGCATTAAATATTTTGGGCTTAATTAATTACGACATATCTCTTTTAATGTACTTAAATATATACGTACATCTTGGCAGTATTTTTTCTTGATTCTATAGGTAATTATCAGTTGTTTTAATACTTGCGTCTACAGGTAACTTTTGGTTGTTTTAATTCTTGAGACATTAAAACAACCAATGACTACTCATAGACTCAAGTATTAAAGTAACACATAATTACTTATAGGCTCAAGTGTGCAAACGACTAATGATTACCTATAGATTCAAGTATTAATGTAACGCATGATTACCGATAGACTCAAGTATTAAAATAAATAATAATTACCTATAGATAATTACTTATAGGCTCAAGTATTAAAACAACTAATGTTTATATACCCAAGTATTAAAGTAACACATAATTACCGATAGACTCAAGTATTAAAACAATCATTACTACAGACCCAAATCTATAGTGATTGCCTATAGACCCAAGATTTGGTCGTTTTAATGCTTGAGTCTATATGTAATCATTGGTTGTTTTAATACTTGAGTCTATAGGTGATCGTTGGTTGTTTTAATACCTGTGTCCATAAGTAATTAATGATTTTTAATACTTAAGTCTATAGGTAATCATTGGCAGTTTTCATACTTGAGTCTATAGGTAATTAATTGTTGTTTTAATACTTGAGTCTATAAATAATCATTGGTTGTTTTAATACTTCAGTCTATAGGTAATCATTGATTGTTTTAATACTTATGTCGATAAATAATCTTTTTTAATACTTCAGTCTATAGGTAATCATTGGTTGTTTTAATACTTGAGTCTATAAGTAATTAATGGTTGTTTTAATACTTGAGTCCATCGGAAAATATTGTTTTAATGCTTGAGTCTATGGGAATCATTGTTTTTTAGTACGTGAGTCTATAACTAATCATGTGTTACTTTAATACTTGAGTTTATAGGTAGTCATTGGTTGTTTTAATACTTATGTCTATAGGTAATTAATGGTTGATTTAATAATTGAATCTATAGGTAAGTATTGATTGTTTTAATGCTTGGGTCTATCTGTAAACTTTAGTATGGTTTATTCTTGAATTTATAGGTAAAATTGGTCGGATTTATTTTTGATATGGTTTATAATTAAGTCACTTGGTTTTATCTCTGTGTCTATAGCCACCTTCGGCTATGTAAACTTTGCCCGGGTTTATGCATCAGTCTACAGTCAAAAATTGGTTGTCTGTACTAAAGCATTTAACTTGTAGTTGTCCTACATGTCTCCAGGCACTGTGATCAACGTATACTTGGCTCCATCGACATGACAATGAAAACGTTTCGCATGCAAAAAGAAAAATGTAAATTTCTGACTTGTATTGGGTTGGTGCATAATTATCAGGCGTTTTAAACAAGGTTTATTATGAAAAAGTAAATATAACAATTCAACAAAAACATTTTAAAATGATTATTCCGGAGTGTGTGATTATCGATACGCACTTTTATAACCTAAAAGTAAAATAATATTTTTATTAAAAAAAAGTAACCCATACAGCAATTTTTATTAATAAATAACTCGCCTAAAAAACGCCTGATAATTATGCACCAACCCAATACGTTGAGACTAAAATAATACAGGTGAGAATAGTCTTTCGAATAATAATGTGTATAATCATCAGACGTTTTCTCAGATGTATAGAAATAGAAATATATTATGGGAGATCTTACATCACATACTGGAGTTATTTACCATAAAAAAAAATGTTGTATATAAGCCCGTGGGCTGAAAGGTTAATAAGCTGAGTATGAAGGAGTGATACTCGAGCTGTGAAAGTTTTTCATGCAATACTTACAACTGTTCTTATTGTTTCTTTCCGGGTAAGCTGACATATAACTGTTCAAAGAAAACATGTTCATATTCTAGACCAAAACAGTTATCAACAGCAGATATGATGTCAACAGCACAGTGATACTGGTTCTCAACCAAATTTTTCTTTTCTTTTTTTTCATGCTGGGAAACAGATGGTGGGATAACAGAGAGGGTGATCATGCTGCGAAAAAGATGATAGTCAAATCGGGATAATAGAGAGGGTGATCATTCGGGGAAACAGATGATAGTCAACTCAGGATAACATAGATGGTTATCATGCTGGGAAACAGATGATAGTCAAATAGGGATAATAGATAGCGTGATCTTGCTGGTAACCAGATGAGAGACAAATCGGGATAATAGAGAGAGTGGTCATGCTGGAAAACTGATGATAGTCAAATCAGAATAACAGAGATGGTGATCATCCAGGGAAACAGATAATAGTCAAGTCGGGATAGCAGTGAGGGTGATCATGCTGGGAAACAGATGATAGTCAAATCGGGATAACGGAGTTAGTGATCATGCTGGGAAACAGATGATAGACAACTCAGGATAACAGAGAGGGTGATCATACTGGTAAACAAATAATAATCAAATCAGGATAACAGAGAGGGGGATCATGCTGCGAAATAGATGATAGTCAAATCGGGATAACAGAGACGGTGATCATGCTGCGAAATGGATGATAGCTAAATCGGGATAACAGAGAGAGTGATCATGCTGTGAAATAGAGGATAGTCAAATAGGGATAACAGATAAAGTGATCATGCTGGGAACCAGATGAGAGACAAATCTGGATAACAGTGAGGGTGATCATGTTGGGAAACAGATGATAGTCAACTCAGAATAACAGAGAGGATGATCATGCTGGGAAACAGATGATAATCAAATCGGGATAAAAGAGAGGGGGATCATGCTGGGAAACAGATGATAATCAAATCAGGATAAAAGAGAGGGGGATCATGCTGGGAAAAAGATGATAGTCAAATCAGGAGAACAGAGAGTGGGATCTTGCTGTGAAACAGATGATAGTCAAATTAGGATAATAGAGAGGGTGATCATGCAGGGAAACAGATGATAGTCAACTCAGGATAACATAGATGGTTATCATGCTGGGAAACAGATGATAGTCAAATCGCGATAACAGAGAGCGTGATCATGTTGGGAAACAGATGATAGTCAAATCGGGATAACAGATAGGGTGATCATACTGGGAAAAGTATGATATTCAAATCGGGATAATAGAGAGAGGGATTATGCTGGGAAACAGATGTTGGGCAAATCGGGATAACAGAGAGGGTGATCAAGCTTCAAAACAGATGATATTCAAATCAGGATAACAGAAAGGGTGAACATGCTGCGAAACAGATCATAGTCAAATCTTGATAACAGTGACGGTGATCATGCTGGGAAACAGATTACAATCAAATCCGTATAATAGCGAGAGTGGTCATTCTGGGAAACAGATGATAGTCAACTCGGGAGAACAGTGAGGGTGATCATTCTGGGAAGCAGAGGATAATCACATCAGGATAACAGAGAGTGTGATCATGCTGGGAAACTAATGATAGTCAAATCGGGATAACAGAGAGGGTGATCATGCTGGGAAGCAGATAATAGTTAAATCAGGAAAATAGATTAGGTGATCATGCTGCGAAACAGATGATAGTCAAATCAGGATAACAGAGAGGGTGATCATGCTGGAAAACAGACGATAGTCAATCAAGAAAACTGAGAATGATCATGCTGGGAAACAGATGAGAGTCAAATCAAGATGACAGAAAAAGTGATCATGCTGGGAAACAGATGATAGCCAAATCAGGAGAACGGAGAGGGGGTTCATGCTGCGAAACAGATGATAGTCAAATCAGGATAACATAGAGGGTTATCATGCTGGGAAACATGATTATCAAATCGCGATAATGGAGAGCGTGATCATGTTGGGAAACAGATAATAGTCAAATCAGGATAACAGATAGGGTGATCATACTGGGAAACAGATGATAGTCAAATCGGGAGAACAGAGAGAATGATCATCCTGGGAAACATGATAGTCAACTCAGGATGACAGTGAGGGGGATCAACCTGTTTAAAGTCATAGTCACGTATATTAGGTTTTAAATCCAAGGTTTTGTATGCTGGAGTCAGTTATCCTAGTCGCCTAAATCATGAAGAGACATGACATTTTTTTTTAAATTTACTTCGATCGTATAAATTTACAATTTCTGGTGATGTTCACAAATCGTATTCTCATAAATATTTGATATATCATAAATACTAATGGGAACTAGAAATACCCACGAAATATCATTGTTTTGCTATTTTTTTATGGTGACCATAATTCTTAGTTACATGTGTGTATAAGCACCTCGTGAATTCTACGGCCACAAAAAATTCTTGAAATCCTTTCTATTATATCGTTTAACATTTGAGCTTAATTTTAACAAAATATTGTAAGACTTGAAATTGAAATTGTACGTGAAATTGTTATTTAACTTTCAGGAGGCAAAAAAATTGAATGACGAAGACGGCTGGGCCGATCTGTCGACCCGATAATACAAGCCTCGAGATTAGTTTGCTTGTCTTGATACTAACCAATCACATTGCTTCTCACATTTCTTGCATATCTGGGCCTTTCAGTGGCGGTTTCTATGAGAGTTTGCTGTGTTCTAAGATTTTACATCGATTGTTTTTATGTTCCAAATTGTGGCATGGGAAAAGGGCTCCATCTTGTCACTGGAAACTGCAAATAAGCCTCCTTCTTCAAAGAGTTAAAGAAGTAAGTTGGCACAAATGAAAACATTTGATATTGGCATTTTTTTTCCATTCCACTGAAGCAGAGGTTAAACACTTCCTCTATCTTCTCTTTCTTTTGATCACCGGATCCAAACAGCGTCTCCGATATACCTTTTCCATATTTTCTTGCGATCACAACGGAATGCTCCATTATTCCAGAGCGTAACCTATGCGCTAACAAAACTAACAAAGGAACTAAGTAACAAGCAGAATTATATGATGGTAATATTGACCGTTAACATAAACAAAAGTTCTGCATTCGTTGACGGAAGAGTGAATCGGTTGAAATTTTTTTTTTAAATTCTTAAATCAGTTTTCTAGCAATACACCGGGTGTAATATCAGTTTTCAAAATCTTATAACAGCAAAATTGTTCAATTGTTAAATTAACTTCTGAAGCGTTGTATAGAGAAATAATTAAAGATATCTTACTGGAATTCTCAAAGGTTTTTGTAACTCCCTTGGACTCTACTTTGAGCAATAAGAATGTATAATTACTCCCCAAACTTAACAGAAGAATCGTGATGAAATCGATCAGAAACGAAAATGACATGTTCATAATTAATTAATCATAGCTAAGGATCAGAAGCTCATGAATTATTGAATAAAGTTCATATATATATATATATATATATATATATATATATATATATATATATATATATATATTATTTATTATTATTATTTATTATTATTATTTCAGGATCATTTTCAAGATGATATTTACCCTCGCTAACTGTATAACTTTCTGTCCCGGAGTAACAAGATGTCTCAGTCGTTTCAAGTACGATTTCATTTTCAAGTCCTTTTTCACTACTCTTTGAACTGTCATAGCTGAAACTTCTCTTTCACATGTCAAACGTCTGTTGGGTTGAGATGGGACTTTTACTCTCTCTCTCTCTCTCTCTCTCTCTCTCTCTCTCTCTCTCTCTCTTTAGCTCTAAGTTGAAATGATTACCCAACTTCCTTTTGTGACCTCCAGAGCCAGTTTTCATCTCTAGTGTTCCCTCTTTTTATTAAAATTATTCACCCTTCTCTTGATGGTTTTTGAATAGACTTTGGATATGGAAGCTAGGGTATGAATGTTGGTACTATTACTGATTCCTTTAATGATCTTTTTCCTTTCACCTTCGCTAAATTTGGGAGATATAGTGGGGCTCACACAAAACAATTTTAACTTGTTCTCTTTCTAGCTGACTCAAGGGATTCTTACGGTAAATGGCGTCACGTCTTATCTGAAACCCTAAAAAAAAGAAATTCAACTAGTTTAGGATTTTTAAATATTAAACATCTTGTAGGGTTGTCTATTATTCCATGCAATTACACGATTTGTACAATTTTGCTGTTAGACCCAGTAGACGTCTCAAGTTCACTATTAATGGACTTGTTATAGTGCTTTATAATACGAATAGCAGTTACTTCTAAACTTGTTTTCTGTTGTTTTTTTTTTCTTTTCTTTTTTTTTTTTTTTTGGTAGGGTGAAAATTAAAAACTGGATTATATCATTATTTTCTTTTCTAGCGACATGCTCCATTAAAACTGATTAATAAAAGTGTCGTAACAAAGAAATAATTCTTTCGTTTATTTGTTAATAGATTTACCTATCAATTTAAAGGTGAAAATAATTAATACAGGAGTAGTACTCAATTCCAGGTTAATCGCCTCGAATTTCCGAAAATGAATTGTCCCCTGGCGTCTGTAGTCCACGACAACTGGGTTACAACTGCGCATTACGTGGGACGATGCAAAAGAAACAAGTTGCTAACTATGAATTATTAGTACTTTAAAAATTTTCGGTTAACAAAGCAGCCCATGTGACTAAAGTTCGGTTAACCGGAAAAAAAAGGTATTTTAATGATGGATTAAAAGGAATGATTTTTTTTTTTTTTTTTCTTGAAGGCGGAGATTATTATTTTTTTTTTTACTTCTGATAGAGAAGATTTTGTTTGTTAATCGGATTAAAGGGATTCTTCTTCTTCTTCTTCTTCTGCTATGCACCGTGTCTTTTCAGGAGGTTAGCGGTCATGGCTTTCCACAACTTCCCGACCTTTGTAGCTCTTAATAACTTTTGTTTTAGGTTTATTTATTTATTTTGTTTTTTTTTTGTTTTTTGCCATCTCTCCCAAACCCTGCTCCACCATCCACTTACTCAAGCTTACCAGGTAGGTTATGCGTTGCTCTCCTCTAACCTTCTTACATTCAATCTGTACTGTGAGTATCAAATTTTCCAAGCCCTCTTTCCTCATTCTGTACCGAATAAAGCGATTGCAATGCACAAAAGTGAAAGAGTTATAACATAAGGTAAGAGGAAGGTTGTGATGTGTGCTGCCTTTAGGGGTGTAGGACAAACGCATAGCCTTGTCTGTAAACCAGAACTTTTGGCAAAACATGAAACGTTTCCTCCAATTACACCCAGCAATGCTCTATAACCTTAAGTAATTTGTTTGCAATTTGAACGTTTCCCACTCTTTACACAAATAAAGTCTATTCGCCTGTTTTTTATTCTATTACCGTTCCATGTTTACGTCTTTGTAATTATACTACGAGGACGCCAACCAATCCACATCTCCAGTTGATTTAATCGATTATTGACTTTTCCCCCTTATTTCAACTGCAAACTCGTATTGAAAATCCCTTATGCATTCATATTGTTTTTTCTTTTATTATTTATATTGGGGAAACGAACGTTTCTGAAATCCTTCCCAAATTGCGTTATGTTTTAAGGTTTGTTTGTTGTTTTTTGTTTTGTTTTCTTATCGTTTTTTGTTGTTTTTTTTTTTGTTGTTTTGCCTTTTTTTTCTATTCTTTTTTTTTTCTTTTCTTTTTTCTTTTCTTTTTTTTTTTTTTTGGTTTTCTTTGTGTGTAATCTGTGGGAATACAACATTTTCTAATCCAGGTCTAATATTTATCCAAATTTTGATTGTAAATAGGCCCGCTTTGAAATCGTTACGCAGCTGCTTTTTGAAATATGTTCAGCCGATCTTCTCCCTTCTTGAATTTCGGGGCAGATTAACTAATGGAATTATTTTGCATGCCTCCCCCCCCCCCCACACACACACCAACTTTTTTTTTTTTTGCAAATCAATACAATGATGGAGGGAAAAATTCGTTCTACTTCCGTTTGCGTCATTGAGGCCATGATGTCCTTTTTGATTGGCTATATCGAAGCTCAATTGATTCTTCCCTTTCCATTATAATGTTTTTCTGTCAGAGCAAATTCAATGTGTTTTACTCTAATAATACTCGAAAGCTTGAGCATATAGTGCATGAGAATCAATACATCGGGCTTGATGGCATAGCAACTTTTTTTATACTAAAGTTCACCCAATACATGGCCTGAGAGCCACTGATTGTAGAGGGTTACTGAAAAAACTGTGTAAGAGTAGGTAGGAGAATGTGAGGATTATGAGGATAAGGGAAAGAAATAACAATTCACCCTTAACATGAAGATATTAATTGTTGTGTTCAGGAAAACATCAACACGGATGTCTGTTCTACAAAATAGCTGATATGAGGAAAAGCTGTCTGAAAGGAAATATGTTTCTCAATTCTTTATAAGATAATGTATTTTAATTTCAACTCGGAACTAATTTCAACTCGGAACTAAGGGTTAGTGTTTTTAAATCGAGTTCAAATTAGTTCCAAGTTGAAGTTAGTTCCGAGTTGAAATTAATTCCGAGTTGAAATTAGTTCTGTCAATCAAAAAAAACATATAAGTTTTCTAATAGGAACACATTAATATTCTTCAGAACACCGTTTTTCCCGAGCAGGCGAACAAGAAGCGGTTCCGAAATATTTAAACTCTCAGCTGCAGACCGACGCTTCCTAAGATCAATGGTTACAAAAGGCTTTGAGCGAGTAATGCCTGAGGATCTTGGCAAAGATCACACTTCTTTGTACATTGTAGACTGGCGCAACAGAATCACAGACAAAGAGTTGTACAAAATAATAGAAAAACATATAACTTGAGAACTACCAACAGCAGTAACAGTTAAAACGGATAGCACATGTAAGTTGAATAGAAAATAATAACATAATCCAGATGTTCACATTCCGCTGTATTTAAAATAAAAGGTTAGGAAGGAAACCCCCATCAACACTGGAAAGAGCGATAACATCTATTACTAATATTTCAAGAAATTCTGTAAGTTATCGAAAGTCTTTTTGTAATCTACCAAATATAGGAACAGGTGTTTCTGCTTCTTGTTCTGGCAGTCATCTAACCATGGATATAGCATGCCCGCTTCCGATATTTCTCTAAGGTTAAAACATGAACTTTACACGCAGTCTGTCGATATGTAATCCCTCACCTTTTTGCAACTGTTATAGTATTAACAATGATGGACATTGCATCTATGGCGGGCATCGATTTTTCAGTGCTGGTAAAAGTGTTGAATGTCAGGGAGGACGGGCAGAATAAAATTTCTAGTCATAGAATAGAAGTGTATAAATATCTCTAAACTATTTAATATTTACCATTTAATAAACTCTTCAGAGAAACTTTCTTGGCTTTACCAGAAAATTGAAGAAAAAGTGCATCTTGCTATGTAATGTTTTTAAAGGAGGCACGGTGGAGTAATGGATAGCGGCTCAGATAGAGTCGAATCCATTATATTTGCTTGCGTGATAATACCCTTGGGAAAGGTATGAATCCTCTTCCTCTCCCCCCAAGCTATGGATAAATAGCAGAACAGACCGGGTTCTACAGCCTTGGATGGTAACTGGTCTACCGCAGAAAGAAATGGCAAACTACTTCGGGAGAAATCTACCTCGTCAGTCATATATCGAACTCCAGTGGAATCCATTACATTCACTTACGTGCTAATACACTTGGGAAGGTATGAATCTTTTTCTCCCCCGCCTGCTATGGGTAAATTGCAGGACAGACCGGGTTCTACAGCCTTAGATGGTAACTGGTATACCGCAGAAAGAAATGACAAACTACTGCGGGAGAAATCTACCTCGTCAGTCATGTATCGAATTCCAGTGGAATCCATTACATTCGCATACGTGCTAATACCCTTGGGAAGGTATGAATTTTCTACTTCCCCACCCCCCTGCTATGAGTAAATAGCAGGACAGATCGGGTTCTATTGCCTTGGATGGTAACTGGTCTACCGCAGAAAGAAATGGCAGCCTACTGTTGGAAAAAAAATCTGCCTCGTCAGTCATGTATCGTATGTTTCCTATTTGAATATTCTGATAAATCCTAATTCTTAAGTTAATGATCAGATAAGCACATGACCGGTAGAATATCCATAGAAATCCCTCTATCGCATCGTCAAATATTTGAGCCTAACAACTTTAACATAATATTGCAAGATAAATATGAATGCTGGTCGTTATTTTAAGAAGTAAGGGGGCACAAATCAAAAAATTGAAAATTGAAAACTTTTTTTCCATTTCACTGAAACAGACTTTAAACACTTCTATCTTCTCTTCTCTTCTTTCTTTCACTTTTTTCAATGAAGCCAAATAGAGTCTCTGGTATGTCTTTTCTGTCTTTCCTTCTCTACTATTTATGAAGTATTGGCAGGACATAACGTACGTACTAACTAAGAAAGGAAGAGACGTGCAGAATTATAATAAGATCCTTTCCGTGTAGATCAGGCTTTATTAACATTTCAAGACATTTTTCTCTCTGTAATTTATTGAATGTCATTTTGTAATCTATGAAATATAGGAATAAGTGTTCCTGGTACACGTTCTGGAAGTCTTCTAACCATCAATATAGCATGTCTTCTTTCGATGTTAATTATTCTTTCTCTAAGGTCAAAACATGAACTTTACACGCAGTCATTCGTTATCTAATCCTTTAACTATTTGCAATTAGTATTAATCGTGATAAACATCGAATTTTCAGTGCCGGTAAAAGTTTTGAAAGTCAGAGCCGACAGACAGTGTAACATTTTCCATAAAATGACAGAACTGTATATATATATATATATATATATATATATATATATATATATATATATATATATATTACTTTTAACTTTTAACAAAGAATTCAATCTACTGATTAAATCAGGTGTGTACCTTGTCTTAAAATATTTAAATATATGTTTAGTGGTACAAAACTTTATCACTGCTATAAACAGACAAAAATTAATTTTATTATTACCACTCATGATGATAATAATAATAATAAGTGGTAATAATAAAATTAATTTTTGTCTCTTTATGGCAGTGATAAAGTTTTGTGCCACTAAACATATCTTTAAATATATATATATATATATATATATATATATATATATATATATATATATATGGGTAAAATAGCAGGACAGACTGGGTTCTATAGCCTTGGATGGCAACTGGTCTAGGAGAAGGACAACTCTGAATTCAAAAACCTGCGGAGGGTCGTTTGGGAACCTTGTGGCATTCGGTGCACCAGGTCTCTGTATTCGTCCCTCCAAAAAGTGTGGATGGTCCTGGACGAGGCCTTCACCACTATAATTAAATCTCATGTGCCGGTGTCGGGCTGTCTGTTTCCTGGAAACTGATCTGCTTGACCCTCATACGTCGAATCTCGACTGGAGAGTCGATCATATATATATATATATATATATATATATATATATATATATATATATATATATATATATATATATATATATATTATTTTTATTATATCTTGTTGTTATGAATGAAACTTTCTAATGAATATTATAGTTTAATTCTTGTCGACAAATGATTTAAAGGCCGATAACCGTTTTCTAAATAAACCGCTAGATTGATTTGATTGATTTTGTTTAGCGGCATATCAAAACCCATGCCAAAATGTAAATATTTTGTACACACTTTTTGGGTGATTTTCTATGCATAGCACAAGACCGAAAGTACGCCATTGAGGATCGATCTCACTTCTCAGTCGTAATTGTTCTAGCCAGACAACATTGCTATTACGTCATGTCGAGGTGACCTCTTGTACACAATGTTATGGCTTTAACTAAATATATATTGAACGCAATTGTATTCATTCAGCTATATATTTTGTGCATAATGTTAAACTCCCAGAATGGCCGTTAGTTTTATAGGTATATACTTTGTAACTAAACTATTGTAGATGTTATATGTTTTGGTATAAACCTATTTCTTTAAGGTGGAACATTATTTTAACGGTTCCAGTATTTTAAAACATTTTCTCATGTTGTTTACCACCTAGTACTTGTGTCTTACAGGCGCTGAGTAATTACATTCGGTTAAAATGTGTGTCATAGTAAGTGTAGTTTGGTATGATTTTACATGAAGGTTGATCTTCGTCCTTCAGCAAGTGTGAGTCTGCTTGGTCATAATGTGGCTTCGGGTCCAGCATAGAACTATTTCTTCGAATCCAGCATAGAACGATTTCTTCGAATCCAGCATAGAACTATTTCTTCGAATCCAGCATAGAACTATTTCTTCGAATCCAGCATAGAACTATTTCTTCGAATCCAGCATAGAACTATTTCTTCGAATCCAGCATAGAACTATTTCTTCGAACCCAGCATAGCACTATTTCTTCGAATCCAGCATAGAACTATTTCTTCGAATCCAGCATAGAACTTTTTCTTCGAATCGCGCATAGAACTATTTCTTCGAACCCAGCATAGCACTATTTCTTCGAATCCAGCATAGAACTATTTCTTCGAATCCAGCATAGAACTATTTCTTTGAACCCAGCATAGAACTATTCCTTCGAATCCAGCATAGAACTATTTCTTCGAATCCTGCATAGAACTATTTCTTCGTATCCAGCATAGAACTATTTCTTCGAATCCAGCATAGAACTATTTCTTCGAATCCAGCATAGAACGATTTCTTCGAATCCAGCATATCACTATGTCTTCGAATCCAGCATAGCACTATTTTTTCGAATCCAGCATAGGCTGTCATCTCGGTCTCACCTTTTCACTGTCGAAATGGTTAAATCTAACCGTCTCTTCTACTCAAACAGTTTCTTCTCTCGCACTCCCCGTCTGTGGAATTTTCTTCCTCTTTCTTGCTTCCTTGGTAAATATAATCTTTAAATATTCAAGTGTAATGTAAATCAACATCTGACACCCTGAGATTGTTCCCCGTCCTTTCCTCAAACACGCCTCTTTACTCTTGTTTTCAATCCTCTGTAACCCCTTGCGTGCTAGTCGCTTTGCTTGGGGTGAAATGCTTTTAAAAATATGTGAAGATGTATGGGTGTCTGGGATAATTGATTTTTATTTTTTCCAATTCCTCTTGAAATGCAAGTGGATGTGTACTTGTTTTATGACGTTTGTAGGATTTTAGATTTACTTCTGGCATTCTTAGGGTCCAAGATGGCATATTTGTTATGATTGTATAATGGATCCATAATAAAATTTCTGCTTCTAATGATTTTTTCAGTCGGGAGTGCAAAGGTTTTTATGGATTTCTGTTTTTGTTGAAAGTGGTTTCTGTATTTTCGATCGGATGTGATATTGTATGCCGGATTAGAGCTGTTTTTAGTTTTATATAGTATTGTAGGGTTTATTGTAAGGTTTTCAGTATTTTAGGGCTAGTGTGTCTAGTTTTGATGAAGGTTCGTTTTATTCTACAATGCCAAAAAGCTTCCTACAGATGTTCTAAATACACCAAGCGCCAATATCAAACCTTCTTGGAATTTTGGGTTAAGTATTTTAAGAAATGATTTGCTTGCTGATTGGTATATGAAATTCCCATAGTCCAGCGTGGATCGAATTAATCTTCTGTATCATTTGAGCGTTCTTAAATTTTTGTGGGCCAATCTTGAGAGTTTGTACTTTTATATTTCGTTTAGGATCTTGGATCATTATGCAGTTTCATTTTATTACAAGAATGCACGCATTTTTTTTTTTTTCGGTTTTTGAAAATCTAAAACCCTTATTTGTATAGCTGGCCACTCGTATTGGCGGATACCCGTCTACTAGGGCGGCTAGGCAATCCCTGTTGCAGACGCTTGCTCAGGCGCATTTGTGTTTATTCAACGCCTACATATACTGCAACTATGCTTAGTTACAGTTTCTGGGAAAGAGCGTGTTATAAAAATTATTTTCATTTCGATTATTCCCAAATTTATTTCCAAGTTATAAAAATTACTATCGTACAAAAATTTTGTCGCAAAACAATCGCAGAAATGAAACCTTGGAAGTCCAAAATTCTAGGATTTCCGGTCAGGATCCAGCCCGAAAGGTTTTTAACTTGCTCACGGAGTCAGACTGATTCAAAAATGGTATACGTTGGGCTACGGCTTTTAGGAGTACGCTTGAAAAACTGTGACGCTGTGTCACACTGACATTCGCAATTATTATATGGATAGATGGACTATTGAGAGTTGTGTATCTTTAATTGAAAAGGAGTGACACAGTGACACACTGAAATTAGCATTCATTATATAGATTTAAAAACTTATTGAAAACTCTATGCAATTCACCTGGAGATTATTGGCCGGTAGTGAGTCGGCGGTGTTGAGTCAGCGATGATGAAATGTTCCCTCCCGGTTTTACTGGTATAGGCTAATGTTTGCCAGTTATTTTTCGAATTATTTTCCAAACTGTTTTGTAGCGAAATTTAGTTTGCAGACAGTAGTCTTTGGCTTCTTTTGTTGCTTTATAGGACTTTGCCCAAGTGATAATTAACGACAAAGATAAGGATATAAATAATAATAAGGTAGATAATGATAATTTATTTAATTACTTTATAACTAAATAAATATAACATTTTTTCAATCAATTCACCACATGCAAGGCGATAATTCCACTAAGACACAGAGGGCTATTGGGAGAGAAAGAGAATGAAAAAAACTAAACAGGATAAACCTCTACTCCTGCACGTCGTATGTACACAATTAGAAACGAAATAGGTTTCTATATTCTCTAAAGTCTATTATTACGGTATATGAGAGCTAAATCATGATTTTCTATCTACAAAGATGCTGATACAGAGCATTCAGAATGTATATTACAGATAAATTCATCACGATACCTTCATATATTTTCAGATATATGCCAGTTCAATAAGGAGAAGAAATATTTATTTCATTTACGGATAACAATTATTCTTCTTGGCTCCTACAGGCATTAGCAATACGTTTATTATTTAAGATAAGATACAAACATGATTTCTGAAGAAGAATGCGTCAGGTTTTCCCATTGTTATCCAGAATAATGGCGCCATGATTATAATCCATGATGTTGACCCGGACAATGATTCGATATTTCCAAGAGTTTCATTTGTTATGTTTTATTCATTGTTCCCTCGTTGACCTATTTTTTGATTTCTCGCCAACTTTTAACAGCAGCCATTAATATAATAGGAACCAGGTTCAAATGAAGGCGAACTCCATCGGACAATAAGCTTAATGAGCTAAACGTACCATTAGGATTCTAATCAATTATAGATCGTAAGAGAATTTAACTGGAAATAAGGGAAAATACATATAGCCTCGTTTCAGAGACTTGAACAAGAAATGAAATATTTATGCACAAAATACTATCAAAGAATTAATGGATCTTTTTTTTTTTTTTAATCTGACATTTTTATTGCTTTAAACGTTATTTTTAGTATATCTGTATAGACGTTTCGTTTTATTTAAGATAGTATTTATTTCGTCTATAGGCCTGCGTATTCGAGAAAATAAGGTGAAGCTTCTCCCTACGGCAGGATTCGAACCTGCGTCGCTATTTTCAGGTTCTTTTTTATTTATAAATGCGTCGCGAGTAAAAATTTGAAGGAGTGTGTATGCTATAAAGACAAAATTGAACCTGGCTTTATCATGAAGTTCCTCGCGGCCGAGCAGTAAAGGCCCGCTGGATCAGACGGTGGGTCCTCCTGCAAAGAGATACACAGGTTCGAGTCCTGTCGAAGGGCACATTTTCTTTATTATTTTTTTCTCGAATATGTAAGCCGGTAGACGAAATAAATACTGCCTAAAATAAAATAAAAAAAAGAACGCCTACTAAAATTCTTTATTATCTGAGAACTGTCCTGATTTCTTTGAAAAGATATTAGAGTGATCTCCCTTCGTCTTCTCCATGATTTTGTATTAGGCGTTGTCCTACTACTAGACTGGCTGCTGCCCTCGGCATGAGTGTCCACTGTTATTTAATCCATAGATGGGGAAAAGTAATAGAACGGAAGTGGTATTTGAACACGTCCCGCCGAAACCCTTTTCTGTGTCGACATCCTATGCACATATAGAATTATAAGTAAGATTTTAATTGAAGGAATTGTTCTCTCAAGGAATAATTGACTCATATTTTATTAGTAAGATAAATGTGTGAGAGTAGTCTAATGGATAACGGATGGTGATGAGAAATTGGAGATCCGGTTTCGAATTCCAGTCTGCTTTGTTACATTCACTCATTTACAATACCCTTTGGAATGGTATGAATCCGTCTCCTTCCCCAGATTAAGGGTTAAATAGTAGTACTTGTATCCGGAAAAATAACTGTTATCCTCAAAAAACAGAATTAGTCTACCAGTCCTATTATATAAAGAAACAATTCTGCCACTCGTTACGCGTTTTTTCACTCTCTGGCCATCGGGCTTGGATCAAAGTGATTATCTGTTCTCCTTATCTGTAATGGTAATATTAGACGTTTCCTTATAAGGAAACATTAAGCATTCATTGACCGAGCAGTCAGTGCCACTCGTTACGCTTTTCTTCCCTCCATCGGGTTGGGATCAAAGTGTAGTATCTGTTCTCCTCATCTCTAATGGTAATGGTAATATAAGCCGTTTTCTGATGAAGAAACATTCAGCTGTCTTTGACCGAGCAGCCAGTTCTTCTCGAGTTAGACTGTTCTCCACTCCCTGTGCAAGGATCAAATTGTAGTATCTGTTCTGAGCATCTCTTATGGTAATGATAATGTTAGCTGTTTCCTTATGAGGAGATATTCCGCATTCATTGACCGGGCAGTAAGTGCTACTTTAGGTTGAAATTTATAAAATCTTTCCACTAAAATATTTTTTAGGTAATAGATTTCTGATATCCAGTAATTGTCATCGCTCAAACCAATATTGATGGCGGATTCCTTCCTTAGCTTTTGCTCGAACTGCAGTTAAATGTGGACATCTTGATTATGTCATTTTTTTCTCTTTGAGTTGCAGGATTTCAGTTACGCTTGAAAAATAAAATGTATTGTTAGAAATTCTATTATAAAGGTGCAGTTATGAATAGCGGCTCGAATTGAGGAATCGGAGAGTTGAATTCGAATTCCAGGCGTGCTAATACCCTTGGGAAAGGTATGAATCCTCTTCTTCTCCCCCAGCTATGGGTAAATAGCAGGACAGACCGGGTTCTATAGCCTTGGATGGCAACTGGTCTACCACAGAAATAAATGGCAACCTACTGTATTTAAAAATATGCCTCGTCAGTCATGTATCGAAAGATACATGAACGCCAAAGCGTGTATCACGCGTGGCACATAACCAACTGACTATAAATTTATTACTGGTTATTTCATTATGAATAGGTATTGTTGGTAATTTTACTATAAAAATGTATTTTTATACATTCATAGTTTGTTTTTTTGGGGGGGTAGGGGGTCACTATTTAACCATAACTGGGACCCTAACTTGTGCTACCACCCCGGATTAGTGTGGACCTAGAAATAAATGCAATTAAGAGGTAGTTCCATGCTCCTCAAAACATCTAATCTCCCGATCAGGAGCCTTGCTGCAAAATAAAGTTATCTCCATACCTGGACGGCGTAGTGATGTACGGGTTGTTCTTATATGACTATTCAAAAGTGGCAAATTGATTTCTTTCCAATAGATTCTCTCTTTCCTTTTTTTTTATTCATTATTCTTTCGTTTTCCTTGCATTATTTACATTATTCGGCCTGCTATCCTCATCTTCATTGCAATTCACAACGTTTCAACCATTGTACACTTCGGTCTTCTTCAGGTGATTCAAATTTCGAACCAAACTCTTTATTTCGTCCACCGGAGTAGATGGTTCTGCTTCCACATTCCATGCCTCTTCCAGATGTCTCAGTTATTTCCCTTTACCTCAACTCTCAAATTTTTTGCTCCACCACTGCTGTAACCTGGTATTGAACTCATAACTCTTTGGGTCTAGTCACTGAATCTAACCAACGTCTTTATCCACGCACTAATAAGCTCTGGTAGAAAATGTAATAATAATAACAGAAAACTTGCAAAATTGGTAAAAAAAAATGGTTCCTGGTTTATAAGTCCCAGAAATCCATACAGAGATATTTCATTTATTCCTTCAAAACGATTTCCTTTGCTTTTCGATTTCATTTGTTCCTTTCTACATGATTTCCTTTGCTGTTCGATTTCATTTGTTCCTTTCTAAATGATTTCCTTTGCTGTTCGATTTCATTTGTTCCTTTCTAAATGATTTCCTTTACTGATCGTTTTCATTTATTCTTTCTAAATAAATTCCTTTGCAGTTCGATTTCATTTATTCCTTCTAAATCATTAACTTTGCAGTTCGATTTCATTTATTCCTTCTAAATCATTTCCTTTGCTGTTCGATTTCATTTCTTCCTACTAAATCATTTCCTTTGCTGTTCGATTTCATTTGTTCCTTTCTAAATCATTTCCTTTGCTATTCGATTTCATTTGTTCCATTCTAAATCATTTCCTTTGCTGTTCGATTTTATTTGTTCCATTCTCTAAATGATTTCCTTTGTTATTCGATTTCATATGTTCCTTTCTAAATGATTTCATTTGGTATTCGATTTTATTTAATTCTTCTAAATGATTTCCTTTGCTGGTCGATTTAATTTCTTCCTACTAAATCATTTCCTTTTCTGTTCGATTTCATTTATTCCTCTAAATCATTTCCTTTGCTGTTCGATATCATTTATACGTTTCTAAATGATTCCCCTTTGATGTTCGATTTCATTTATTCCTTCTAAATCATTTCCTTTGCTGTTCGATTTCATTTGTTCCATTCTAAATTTTTTCCTTTACTGTTCGATTTCATTTGTTCCTTTCTAAATGATTTCCTTTACCGTTCGATGTCATTTTTTACTCTAAATCATTTCCTTTGCTGTTCGATTTCATTTCTTACTTTCTAAATGATTTCCTTTGCTGTTCGCTTTCTTTTTTCCTTTCTACATGATTTCCTATGTTGTTCGATTTCATTTGTTCCTTTCTAAATTATTTCCTTTGCTGTTCGATTTCGTTTTTCCTTTCTACATGATTTCCTTTGCTGTTCGATTTCATTTGTTCCTTTCTAAATGATTTCCTTTGCTGTTCGATTTCATTTGTTTCTTTTCTAAATCATTTCCTTTATTGTTCGATTTCATTTGTTTCTTTTCTAAATGATTTCCTTTACTGTTTGATTTCATTTATTTCTTCTAAATCATTTGCTTTGCTGTTCGATTTCATTTATTCCTCTAAATAATTTTCTTTGTTTTTCGATTTCATTTGTTCCTTTCTAAATCATTTCCTTTATTGTTCGATTTCATTTGTTCCTTTCTAAATGATTTCCTTTGCTGTTCGATTTCATTTGTTCCTTTCTAAATGATTTCCTTTGCTTTTTGATTTCATTTATTTCTTCTAAATCATTTGCTTCGCTATTCGATTTCATTTATTCCTCTATATAATTTCCTTTGCTGTTCGATTTCATTTCTTCCTTTCTAAATGATTTCCTTTGCTGTTTGATTTCATTTATTCCTTCTATATGATTTCTTTGCTGTTCGATATCATTTGTTCCTTTCTAAATTATTATTTGCTGTTCGATTTCATATATCACTCTAAATCATTTCCTTTGCTGTTCGATTTCATTTGTTGTTTTTCTAATTTTCTTTTCTTTCCATTTCTATTCCCCTTGATGTAAAGTTTTTGCGTTTAGTTTCGTTTTCCTTTCCTTTCGCAATTTCGTTCATTCTTCTTCATTTTTCCGCTTTACTCTTTCTATTTTCTTTCATTGATATTTCAGTCTGACATATTTTTTCCTTTGAAACTTTCCTTCTTTGGAACTTTATTTTTTTTTAGCTTTCCGATTTTCTCTGCATTTTTTCGTCCACCCTTCTTCTTCCATCTTCTTCAACGATTTCTTTCTGCCAATTTTCCAGATTATCATTCTTTTCCCAGACTCCCTGCAGTTTTTCCAATTATCATCTTCTCAGCATTCCATTTTTCTTCTAACACTTCCCTGTTTTAATTTCTATTTTCTATCATAAAATCGAAATAGATGCGAACATTTTCAGTTAGTTTCGTTTTTTTTATTTTGATTTGTTTTGTTATTGTCTTTTTACAGAAGCGCAGATGTTTATGACTGTTGTAATAACCTGTAAGTCATAATACACCAACACAAGATTTTGTCTGAATCTACTCAAACATGCACACACACACACACACATATATATATATATATATATATATATATATATATATATATATATATATATATATATATAAAGAGAGAAAGAAAGAAAAAGAAAGAAAGATTTTCAAAAATACACGAATACCTTATCAGTCAATTCTATAACAATAAGGATTCAAAATAAATATTAACAGAAGTACGTTTGAAAGACAGAATTTTGTGTTGAACTTGCTTTGAAAGTATGAAATCTGAGTTTTGTCTTACAGAAAAGCAATTGAAAAATCGTGTTGTAAATATTGATATATTAGCTAGGTAGATAGATAGATAATGAAGAAACTGAGAGAGATCAATTATAGATACATAATGAACTAAAATAGATAATAAACAAAGATAATGAAGAGATTCAGATAGATAGATAGATAGATAGATAGATAGATAGATAGATAGATAGATAGATAAGACTGGCCAATACTGGTCGAAATATTTCTAGCTGATTTTGGACAATTTTTATGTGATAAATCTAAAAATCACATTGGTTTTGATCAATCAGGTCAACTTTTTGAGTTATGGCTACATGTTTTTTTACGGTTTTCCTTCTGTTGTCTCTTCCATTAGAATATGTAAATATGCGGCATATTTTACACAATAAACTAATTATTAAGTTAATTATAAACTTATTAATTTTAATCTATCGGAAGTATTTTCAGCCAAATATAGCTTCATAAAGATTAAAATACGCCTCCAAAATATTTATAAACTAATAACACTCAATAAAGTGTTTACACATCAAAACGTCAATTATACTGTACAATACAAAACCATAGAATATAAATCAGTAAGGTTGTTTTATTAGCCATTATAATTTAGGTCTACCGCAATAAATATGGAGCGGACGTAGAAGTAAGTATACTGCGTCACTTTTTAGGGCCAATTAGGAATAACTAAAGATATAAAATTCAGGTGCCAATTTCTCAGGAATAACGGTGTAAAAATCACGATGTTTGACCTCAACGACAGAGTCTCTCAGGCATATGTCACTAAGGGACATGTCACTTGAATATCAGCATGTCCACTAAGGGACATGCTGAGATTCAAGACCTCATTCACTTCCATACACACACACACTATCAGGAAACGACTCAACATCTTGGTGACCATGATCAAACTTGGATGCCACACATGGAATGTAAGGCATGTACTGAATATCTGCATTGGTGGAACAAGGACAAGAAAAGTTGTCTGATATTTCGAATTCTCTTGGTTTGGGGAGAGCCAACAAACTATAGCACTAACTGCTACTTCTGTGCTATTGATGAGACTAGGACCAATAAAAAGAACCGGAGCCGTCTCAAGTATCCTGATCTTCAATCAGCACAAAGTCCTATAGTTCATTGGGATGAAATTTCAATATCTGTCTTTGGAGAAATTCCTGGCATTAATGAGAAAGATTTCTCAACTGTTCCTGTAGAAAAAGAAGTGTTTTTGACAATGATGCTCCACATTATTTATCCCAAAAGAAACTAAATGATCTCATTCACAATCTCAGCTTATCAAAGTCCTCTGCCAAACCTTTGGCATCTAGATTGAAGGAAAAACCTCTTCTCTGACAGTGCTCACATCACCTTCTACCACAACAGGCATTAAGAGTACCTCTGAAGAGAAGAACTTTGTGTACTGTACAGATATTGAGCAGTTTCTGCACAAAATTGGAGTACCACAGTACGTACCCAAAGATTGGAGACTGTTTATTGAGAGTAGCAAGCAATCACTAAAAAGTGTTCTGCTGAACTATGGCAACCAGTTTTACTCTCGCCCACTCGACTACACTGAAGGAGAAATATGAAGCAGTGAAGTATGTTCTGGAGAAAATTCTTTATAATCAACATGAGGGGTTTTTTCGCGTTGACCTGAAGATATTGAACTTTTTGTTGGGGCAACAGTCGTGGTTCACCAAGTATCTATGCTTTCCGTGCTATGTTGATACATATTTATTTTATTCCGAGTACTTTCAACATTACCACAATGTCATCATCAGGGTCTTGTTTTTCATAGGACAAAATATTTTTCATCATTTTCACTTCACACGTAAAACCTTAATTTTCAGATGAACACAACAATTCTGTTTTTGAAAAATGATGAACACAACAATTTTTGTCTTTGAAAATACAAATGGTAATTTTCTTTCTTCCTTTAATAAGGATACTATTACAAGTTTCTGTAGCCTCCACAATTTTTTCAATTCGGGGGTTTGAATGCAAATGATGCTCATCTGACTAGCAATACTACAAAACAGTTTCTCAACTGGAATGTGGCCAAGAAAACATGTTTCAACCAGGGTGTTAAATGTTAATCTCACATTCTGTTACTGGTCTCATTAATTTGAATAATTCCATCACTGAAATTTTAAAGCGAAGGGATTTTTCCTAAATATGCTCCATGATATAGGCTTGGTACTCTACTCTGCAAGACGTAAGCTTATTAACGCCATGGGAAAATCTGCCATACCAACATCTTATAAATATATATTAGTTTCTCCTCTGTGTCCCTGTTGGCTGACACATGTTATATGTTCGAAATACTAATTGATGATTAAATTCGAAGCGCCTTCCATCAGAGAGAGCAAAGTAGGGGTAGAAATAGAAACAAAATTGCGGGCAGCGTTGAAATACTACATAAACGCGTGTCTATGCGCATCTGTGGGCACGCACGCGCATGCGCACTCTGTTTCCCGCCTCTCACTCAACGGGTCTGCTTTCCGTTTTTCCTAACCACACGCAATTGTTATTCCCATGTAAAATGACCGGCCAGATATCTTCGCTTTTGCCCAATCTGTATTGCAATGTTTTGTCTCGGAACAATTAGAAACTAATATTAAAAGCCGTCAGATCTATACAGCGCCAATTTACTCGCATATATCATAGATTTTACAAGCTGATAAATATAATTTTATCTTATAGTTTGTGGTAGCTTCACAGGTGATTTTTGTTTTGTTTTTTAATGCCACGTCTCCTCCTAAAATTTTGTATTTTTATTTACAGATTAAATAAATTATTTATAAATATGTTATTTGTTTTTTTTTATATACAGTTTTCCCTCAATGAGAGTAGATAGGTTTGATTATAATTCGGTTAACACGACTCCCCGACCTTGGAACAGGCATAGAGGTTTATTCTTTGTTTCCTGTTTAGGATTGAGTTTCCGTTTCCTCTATAAAGTGTATTCCTTCTCTTTCATTTCCCGTTGCCCATTGCATTTTGTTGTCATTCACACCTTACTTGGGGTTCTATCCCGTTTTGGGGCCTCGTAAAGGGTGAACATCATTACAAAAAATGCCCTCTATGCGTGTAAGCGATCATGGCTCTCTCCAGTTTCCTTTTCTATTCTTATTACCATTTCTCTTCAGGGTGCACTCAATCATGGCTCTACACAGCAACATTAATTTTAATGCCAGGTTCGTTTAGGACATAGGCGATCATGACTCTCTACAGCTTCCTTCTCGTATTCTTCAGTGGGTAGGTAACCAGGGTTCCCCACAGACTTATTCTCCCCTTTTAATGTCATATCCTTTCAGTTCCTATGTTCTCCTTTTCTTATATTCTTTCACACACTGTACCCGCCTGTATGTTAGTGGCGTTATTGCGTTGCTTGAAATATATATATATATATATATATATATATATATATATATATATATATATATATATATATATATATATATATATAATTTCGTGTTATAGATTATCATTTACTGCAGTCAAAACTAAATGATTAAATACTGTTTAAATTGGTTTTCTTATATTTAGAGAAAAGCCTCCAGAAATAAAATTTATAAGAATCATGTCAATGCGCCTCCCCTACTTCAAATGCAGAGAAAATGACAAGAGTTTTCGTCTTCCTAGGAAGGTTTATTGATCTATTCTGTTTGTTTACTAACAAGTCGCATATACTTAAAAGTTGTGGATAAATCAATTTATCGACGAGGCGCTTAGTCGAATGGAATTTATAGCGTCCGCTAACATTGGATTATCGTAAAATGACATAGGCACACGGTCGTCGATCAAGTTGAATCAGCGATCATGCTAATACGAGGAAATTTAATTACATCGCCAAGTTAGGGGTTGAAACAGAAAGACAAGAAAACCTCAACATAAAGAGAACTTCTATGGAAGCCAGGAAGGAATTAGCTAAAATGACAGCTAGAAATTGTATTCATACTTTATTTTTCTTCCCCCCCATATATATATATATATATATATATATATATATATATATATAGCAGACGCAGGTCGTAAATTCATGATGCGGTTCTATGACGTAGTACCACGTGAGAGACCGAAATATTAACAAAAGAACCATATGTCTACATGCTATTCCGTGACCATTATCGTCGCATAGTAATCTTCTATGTCAACATAACAGAATATCATATTTGATGGTCAATATCTTTAACGTTTAAATGTCCATATAACCACTCTGAAGATGGTTCATGTGAGACGAAAGCTTTGATCAAGGAACAGTTTAATAAAAATTATTCAAATGTTGAACAATTCGTCTTCTTATTTTCACCGTAAATACGATCCAATTCATCAGACCTACAATTTCAAAAAGAAAACAGAAAAAAAACACTCCGGAAATAAATGGAGTGGTTTTTTTCTGTTTTCTTTTTGAATTTGTAGGTCTGATGAATTGGATCGTATTTACGATTCCAATGGAATAAATTATGACCATGGAATATTAGTGTTTAAGCCTTTTTATTATATATATATATATATATATGTGAAGATGTGTGTGGTAATTCTTATGGATAATTCCATATAATCCAGAGAGCTCAATGTAAAAACAGAGCAAATGTAAATTATATTAAGAAACAGACAACTTTAAGGGTTCATGATGATTATAATTTATTTCCTTAGAATTGAAATTCGATTCTAATTCCTCAGATCGACCATTTTCATACAAATAAATGGGTAACAAATATTCCAGGTAGAAAGAAATTACAAATCAGAGAATACCAAAACCAAACAACTACGAAAATTTAAATATCTGTGAAGTGTTTTCATAGACTAAAGACGGGAAGTACGACACTGAAATCAGAAGGTGCTTTGGGTATCCAACGATGCATTCCAAAAGCTAAGCAGAGTATTAAGAGACAGGAAAAAAATGTTACAAAGAAAAGAGTACCGAATTATTACATGACGTCTGTCCTCCTATGTTAGCAGTGAATGCTATGCAATCTTCTCAAAGATGAAGAAGAGACATGAAGCAACAGAAATGTTGTACTACAGAAGGATACTAAGAATTATTATTGAACAGAACGATTAAGAATCAATAAAGTCTTAAATTAAACGGTAAAAAACAAGGCTTCTACTCAGAATAAGGAAAAGAGATGAAATTTCTTGGACACTCTGAGGGCTTGGAAAACTTAACCCTCAAAGGTCATATTGAAGGCAAGAAAGATAAGAGAAAGCAGTGAGTCATCTACTTGATGAGCCTGAAGAAGGCGATGAAACAGTAAGAAAATGGAATGCATTTCGTCGGGAAAAAAAAGCTAAACACATGGTGTGAGTTACATAACGGAAGCATAAAAATCAAGCAAGTAAATGGATCTCGTCTGTCTTTCCAAATGAGGGCGAAACTTGACTCGGCTAAGCGGACGACACGCCACCAGTTTTCTATGGGCCAATGACGATGTCCTCTGACTGAGATGAGCTACTGTAACCGATTGCACAGAGTCAGAATGTTACATTTGAATGACTACGAAACTACATAGAATGCAGTGTTTGCTGTTCAGTGCATTAAATAAGTGGCTGAGAGTCATCAGCGTTGAATTGAGACGTTTTTTGATGAAAGGACCACTTTTTTTGATAACTCACCTTCTTTGTCAATCTCCAGCTACCCCGTCTTGCACCGTCCGCAGTCTGCAATAGTCTGATGTACATCCGGAATACACATATTTATACAATTACCTAAAAAAAAAATATACCACTGCAAATATTTGCCTAGATTCATTAATTTTTCCGTGGTCAAAATCCTGTCTGCTACAGCGAAACTGTCACAGTTACACTACCTCTTTAACTATTACGTCATATATACGCCATCAGTCCATATCTACAAGTGATAGGTGAAATACCAAAATAAGATTTTGAGAAGGAAGACGTTCCTTCTTGTTTCATTGGATATTAATTTTAATGGATTTACAGATGTAAATCTGTGTCTTTAATTTGTCAAACGTTTAGTTTACTCGCAGTTTTTCTCTTCTTCTTTTACCTTCAAGTGGATGTGCGGCTCATAATGAGAAACCGGAGAGCCGAGTTCGATTTTCAGTTGGATTCCTTACATTCACTTATGAAGAAATATCCTTAGAATGAGTTAAATAGTAAGAATTTTATCTATGAAAAATCAGCGATATTGTAAAAAAAAAAAAAGATCGTTACTACTATATTCACCGGGAAAATATGTTATTCTTGCAATCCAACATGTATTCCGCCTTTAAATATCCATATTCACGACGTTTCGGTCGTTGTACGCTCCGGTCTTCTTCAGGATATGTCTATATTTCTGAGATGCGTTATTGTAATTATTTACATTCTTCAGGCGGTTGCATTCATCTTTTTTACCATATTCCTAACGTTCCTAAGCCATGCCAAGCATAGAAATGAATACAATATTCGAACTAGTAATACGGTGTGCTAGAGAAAATACATAACTACAAAATTGCAATATGAGCTCTGGTAAAAATAATGCCGTGTCATTAAGTTTAGAAGTCTCAAAAAAATCATACATTGATGCCCTCAAGGACACATGACCCAGTGGATAAAACCGTTGGTTGGATCCAATGACTTGATCCAAACGGTTGCGAGTTCAATAAAAACAAACTTGGAGATTTGAGTTAAATGGCTATAACTGAGACATCTGGGAGTGGTATAGCACGTAGAGCTAAAACAATCGGTGGACGAAATAAAAGCTTCAGTTCGAAATTCCAATCTCCTGAAGAAGGACGGAGCGTACAACAACCGAAACCTTCTGAATATTGCATAAAGAAGAGAACAATAGTCGGAACACAACGTTCTTAACCCAGCCAAGCAGAGAAGTGAATACAATATGAGAACCAGTAATACGGAGTGCTAAAGCAAAGCAATAATAACAATAAAATTGCAATATGAGCTCTGGTAAAAATATTATTGCTGTGACATTTAGTTTATAAGTCCCCAAAAATCATACACTGATGTCCTCAAGGACACATGGCTAAGTGGTTAAAAGCGTTGGTTTGATCCAGTGACGTGACCCAAATGGCTCTGAGATCAATGAACAACAGTCCGAAAAATGTAAATAATGTTGATAGCTATTAATTAATGACCGTAGATTTAAAGATGTTAATATGTTAGTAATTAGCAAAACATCCTCTCGAGAATTTTGTTCCCCAAAGTAGCAAGTTTGGGTAGAAGCTGTTTGAATCGTACATCATTTATATCAAATAAATACGAAGGGGCTGAAGTTGATTCGTAGCTTGGAGGCTCCTAGCTGTAAAGGTTTGAATTCAGAAACGTAACACTCGCCATGGAAATAGCGAGAGTCTTGCGGTATTGTTATCTAGGGGAAAGGGGTTGTAGAGTGGAAAATAATTCTTAAATGCTATCAAGGCTGGAAAGTGGGGATTGTGCAGCTCCAGTTCACATGTGTTAATAATACGCTATTTATGAAAATAATTGAAACAGTTGTTCTCGAAAAATAGACAGTTGGGAGGAAAAGAACATGAAGAATAAATCAATTTTATTTCTCTGTTCTTCAAAGGCTGAGTGTTTTCTACTCATTTTATAGATTTTTGCTTAAGTAATTAATGGTTCAATAATCCGTAAATCTTGAATAGCGAAATCCCCAAACACGCCTAACCGCTTCCTTTAAAGTATTTGATCGCTTGAAATGTTGATCCTTGCTTCTTCAAAATCCGTTCCATACACACAAATTATCTCTCTCTCTCTCTCTCTCTCTCTCTCTCTCTCTCTCTCTCTCTCTCTCTCTCTCTCTCTCTCTCGACAACTTAGCCTTTTTTTTCTTTTTTTCTCTTTCTTTTTTTCTTCTCGGTTTTTCTTTAACATCGTTTCTTGCATTCTTTTTCACCTTTTTCCTTTTCCTTTCTTGCTTATTTCGTTTTTGTTATCAATTTAGCCCAAGCAAAGGCGATAATGCCGCTAAGACTCCACGGAATACTGGGAGTGAAAGACAATAAAAAGGCTTTCGAAAGAACCGGAAACCCAACGCTAAAAAAGAAATAAGGGATAAACTCTACTCCACTTCAAAAGACCAGGATGGGTGTGAAACGAGCGATATATAAACCTATCTAGATCATCTTTTTTCTTTCTCTTGTTTCCTTTTTTTTTTTTCTTTGTCTTTCTTTCTTTTTTCACCTTTTTTTCTTTTTCTCATTTTTTCGTACATTTTCAGTTTTTCTCTTTTCTCCTTTTTCTTACTTTCCTTCTTTCTCTTTCTTTTTTCTGTTCTTTATTTCTTTTTCGTTCTTTTTACTTTCTTTCTTTTTCTCCTTTTCTCTCCCTTTTCATTTATCTTCCTTTCTTTTCTCTGTTTCCTTCTCTTTCTTTTTCTCCTTTTTCTCTTTCTATTCTTTTCTCCTTTTTCTTCCTTTCTTTTCCTCTTTTTCTTTCTTATTCTCGTTCTTTTTCTTTCTATTTTAGTCTTTTTCAACTTTTTTCTTTCACGATTTCTTTGTCCTTCTTTCTTTTGAATTTCTTTTTGATGCTTTTTATTTCATTTTCTTTCTCTTTCTTCATCTTTCTCTCTTTTTTTCTCTTTCTTTCTTTTTCTATTTTTTGTTTTTTCTCTTTCTTTCTTCTTTCTCAATTTTTTGCCTTACTCTTTTTCTTCATTTTCTTTCTATCCTTTTCTACTTTTCTTTCCATTTACTCTTTTTTCGCCTTTCTTCTTTCTCGTTCCCTCTCTCTCTCTCCCCCTTTCTTTTTCTTTTTCTTTCTTTTTCATCAGTTTATTTATCTTTCTTTATCATTTCTAATTTCTTTTTTCATTTTCGCTTTCTTTTATATTCTTTCCTTTTCTTTCTTTCTTTTTTCAATGTTTCTTTTTTCTTATTTTTTCTTTTTTTTTCCTTTTTCCTTTAATTCTGCTTTTTTCTTTCTCATTTTTCTTTTACTCTCTATCTTTTTCTCCCTTTTTCTTTCTTTCTTTCTTTCCCTCCTTTTCATTCTTATTCTCTTTCTTTTTTTCTATTTATTTATTACCTTTTTCCTTTCCACTTTCTTTTTTCTTTCTTTTTTATCCTTTTTTCTTCTTTTTTTCTTTAACACTCTATAGAATCCCAGATTTTTCTGAGTAAATCTTATTCGTGGTTTTGATTTCGATTGTCTCTATCTGCTTTTTTCTTACTCTCCATCTTGTCTCTTGTTTTGTTTCCTGATGGTGAGGTTCTGTGTGCGTGTGTCTGTAAAAATGTCACGTTCTGTTTAATTTCTCTTTTGTCCGTAAATAACTTTCCTTGTTTTTCTTTTTTTATCTCATCATCACTTCCTCTTTTTCTTTGTTCAATCTGAAATCATCTTTCTTTCTATACTTCTCTTTTTCTAGACTATCTATCCCCCTTTCTCTTTCTCTTTCTCTCTCTCTCTCTTTCTCTCTCTCTCTCTCTTAAATTCTATTTTTCTTTCTCTCTCTCTGCATCATTAACTGGTTTCCTTCTCATAACTTCTATGAAGAAGTTATCTAATCTGATTCTTTTATTTTTTATTTCCCTGAGAGTCTTCTCAAGATGCTGCCTTGTCAGCAATTATTATTAATTGTTGACTAGAATTTACTTTCACTTTCACTTTCACTTTCATTTTTATATTAGATGAAACCATGTCATACATTATTTTTAAGTTATTGATTTGTGATGCGACCTATGCCGATACATTTTTGACCGGTAATTGAGCCGGAGTCTGTCGCACGGAACGCGGAGATAAAAAAAAAATATTCTTCTCTTGTGAACAGATTTATTTTTTATTCAGTGGCTGTGGAGACTTCTGTGGTTATTGGCCCTTGTTCGATAGCGTTCCTTCGGAGGATTAGCGCGATGGCGTCTCGATTAAGGGACGAGCCTCGCGAAACAGAGTGGCTCTTGCAGAGGGTCTCAATGGCGATGCTGCTAGTTAAAAAATTGTATTTGTTTATAGATACTTTGGTCAAATAAAAACTTTGTTTCACGAAAAAAAATTGTTACCTAGTATTTAATTTCACCCTCATTTTTATTAACTGACCCATTATGTGACTCGCTAGTGACTTCCATAACGTCATAAATCAGGCAAGAAAAGGCTTTTCTATAAATATTTTCATGACAATAAGCATTTCCTCCTTGGTGTCTCGCCTTCACTAATTTTTGTTATATTTTCCTCCGTTTCTTTCACCCTTTCTTACATTCTAGTGTCTTTTATTGCTTTGCTTGGGGTGAAATTATTTTACAAGTCATTATTGTGATGACGGCTTCTGTAAACTACATGCATTTTCAGAATTGATAACTCTGAAACGGTACTGTGTTCTAGGAAGCAACCAAGAAACCATCCTCAGATTTGAATCCGGAGTGATCCTTTTCCTAGACTAGTTGCCAACCAAGGCAAGAATGTCCAATTCCACCCCACCCTCAGCCGCTATTTAACCCATGAATGAAAGATGGAGACTTTTTTTTTCAGTAGTATTACCTCGGAGTGGACGAAAAAGAATCTATCGGAATTTGAACACTGTTCAGCCACTTTCCACTGTAATAACCGCACACATACACATGCACACATACACATGACAGACACACACATATATTTATATTCGACTACGTAAAATCATCACGGTAGGTAACATTTCTAAACACCCGCATTGATGTAATGGAATAACCTGTTACCCCCATGAGTGACTACACTATAGGTAGTAACAACATATAAGTATCCGTAAAGCAGCGGACTACAGGAGACTTGCTGGGATCTGTTCCAGCTAGACGGTCGAACTCTCTGCCTTCAGACAGAGAGGAACCCGGACGAGGCTCTGCCGAAGGACGAAGTCTCGTTCGGGGATGTTGACCAACTAGATTCCGTTTATGCCGGTTCTACAGGCATTTTTTGATCGAGCCTACGAGCTTGGAAGACCCACGTTAAAGTCGGCCTTGTGCCACATCTACCCTTGTGGGGGTGCAAGTAAATATCGACTTGCTGGGATCAGTTCCAGCTGGACGGTCGAACTCTCTGCCTTCGGGCAGAGAGGAACCCGGACGAGTTTGGGAGGTTGACCAACCCGATCCCTTTTATGCGGGTTCTACGGGCTGGGAAGACCTACGTTAAACTCAGCCTTGTACCACATCTACTCTCGTGGGGAGGGGTGGACTAGTAAATATTGACTTGCTGGGATCTGTTGAGTACGACTCAGACTTACGCGAGAACTACCGACCTTCCAATTGTAGCACTCACTACTGGACTGACTTGCGACGATCGTGCGCATAACTGTCACCATTATTCTCATTGTGTTTGTTTTACAATAAACCTTTACTTATCTAACCCTCCGTGTTGTTCAAGAATATATTCCTATTAGCACGGAATCTCCATTGATAAAAATAGAAGATTACAAAAGACACTATACACTAAAATAACCGACACCCACAGATATTTTAAGTCTTCCCACCAAAGCACCTCGAAGGAACATTCCCTATTCATAATAACTTAGACTTAGAAGGATATGTTCCAACATTGAAGAACGATGTAAATGCACTAAACATCTCGAGCAACAATTCACAACACTTAATCAGGGACCAGATAAATAAAGCAATTTACACACCGAAAGAAGACACCTTAAAGTATAAAATTAAAAATAAATCCAAACGCATCCCTCTCTCAATACTACTTTACCTTCGCTATCTTAGATAGTTATAAGTGGCTGAGAAATGCTACATCTCAAACCTAAATACTTTGTTTGGGGAACACAGTCTTTAAGCATATCGTTAACCAAAGAACCTTAAGGAAAATCCTAGGTAGTGACCAAAATTCAGATGATAAAGTAACACGAAATAAACCCAAAATAAAAACAACAGGGTTTTCTCACCCATGTAACAACAAAAGGATCTTATTTTGTAACCATATTAGGCACACCAATTCGTTCACTTGTTCAGTCACTAAATCTACTTTCAAAATCTACCATATCTCTAACTGTTAAAGTCATAACATCATTTAATTATTAGAATGCACACTATGTCGGAACTAATATGTGGGAAAATCTGAATGGCCTTTCACTAGAGAATTAATAATTATCGGAATCGGATTAAGTCGGCTTCCTACGAAAGATTATTACCTGTAGAACAACATTTCCGTCATGAAAAATATGATTTCATATCCATGCAGAATTCACTGCTATTGAAAGAATAGAAAAAGACACAAAATATTAACTTAGGAAAATACTAGAAGAATATGAAGACAAATGGATTTTGCGCCTCAAAACACTTTGTACAGACGGACTTAAAAATGGAAACAGCACAGATAGAATTAATATATAATAGAATAGATCAGCCACCCGTATTTATCTCTGACGAGTTATAATCTATGCATGGTTAAATATAATCTACTATTACTACATAGAAGACTACACCACCTATAAATGACCCAAACTAACTCGCCTAACCCCTCTCACCTTCAACTACACTAGATAAATGTGCTTGCAAAGGTTATGAGGTATCCCATACACACATTCACACACAAACATATGCACATACAGACATCACGCACACATAGAAAAAATTAAAAGATAACATACATATAAGACACACATTCCGTACCCAGCAATCAATAAAGCTGTCAAACTGACTAAGGAGACCCGTGAGTCTCCCAATTTCTCCTTAAAATAAAAAACTTGGAAAAAGGCCTTTGACCAATATAGGGACTGGCCAAAAGTTAACGATAAACACAAATGAAAGCTACAGGCAAAGTTCACTTTCTTCAGAGACATTCATTCACCCCTAAAAGCGCTTTTATCCACTGTGCCATGTGTCCTAGAGGACACGTGGCACAGTAGATAAAGGCGTTAGTTAGATCCAAAATGGGGTGAGTTCAATTCCTGATTAAGGTAGTGGAGAACTTGGAGAAGGTAATTAACAGGAGGTAACTGATAACTGACATCCATTAAAAACATGGCACGTGGAACTAGAACAGCCTACCCCAGTGAGCGAAATAAAGGGTTCAGTTCGACATTCCAGCCACCTGAAGAAGGTCGGAGCATAAAACGGCCGAAACGTTGTAATAAATATGGCGACAAAGATGAGGACAATAGTATAATATACACACACACACACATATATATATATATATATATATATATATATATATATATAGCCGCTTGAAGATCGCGAAAACGTAAGACCTAAGTAACGGTCTGGACTTTGTCTCTTTTTGATGCGTAGTAGCTTAGGCATACTAATCCTATTAAAAGAAAATATGAGCCTCCTCGGCAGGATACGAATTTTAGAACTTTTTATGGTTTATTATGTACTCCTTGCTTTTCTCTTTCTTTCTTTTTTTTCATTATTTTTCTCTCACTCTCACTGTATACATTTCTTTTACCCTTTTTCTCCTGTTTTTATTTGTTTCTCTCTCTCTCTCTTTTTCTTTGCGTGATTGTTACTCTTCTTTTATTCGTCTCTCTCATTTTTCTCATCTCTCAATTTTTTTCTCGTTCTCACTCTCCCTCCCTTTCCTTATGTTTGTTTCATTCTTTTTCCTTTTTTTATTATCTTCTATTTCTCTCATCCTCTCTCTCTCTCTCTCTCTCTCTCTCTCTCTCTCTCTTTCTTTTAATTGCCTTCTTCCTCTTTTTTGTCATCTCCTCCTCCTTTTTTTTCATATTCTTTTTCCTTCCTTCCTTCTTTCCTCCCTTTCTTCCTACCTTCACGCCTTCTTTCCTTCTGCGTTTCTTTACTTTTATTCTTTCCTCCTCTACTTTTGCATTTCCTCCTTTTCACTTACTTTTCTCTCGCTCCCCTTCTCCGTTTCTTTTATCCTTCTTTTTCCTCCTTGTCTGTTTTTGTCATCTCCTTTTTCTTACTCCCTTTCTTCCTTACTTCCTTCTTTCTTTCTTTCTTTTTATATTTCTTTTACTCTTCTTTGTTTTTTTCATCTCTCCCTCAACCCTCTCACTTTCTTTCTCTCTCACTTTCTCTCACCCTCACTCTTTCTCTGTATTTCTGTTCCTGTTCTTTTTTCTCCCCTTTCTTTTACTCATCTCATTCCTTTTTTTCTTCCTTTTTCATTTTATTCGTTCTTCGTTTTAGCGCTTCTTACTTTCATTTACTTCGCCTTCTTTCTTTCACCCCGCCCCTTCCTCTGCTCTCTTTTTCTCATATCTATCTTTTTCCACGCCTGCTTTTCTTTCTGTCGTATTATTCACTTTCTATGAAGAAAAACAACAAAACTTTGATCGGCCTGAACTAACGCCCACATATCAATCAAATTCACGAAGCCTGTTTCCCGGTCGCCATTACTGCTTATCACTACCCATAGATCAACTGTTCTTTACCGCGGCATTTCACATTAGTGTGTGTGCGCACGCGCAAAGGCGAAAATCCGAGCGCATGACCTTAACATTAATATTTGCATAAACCGTATAGCGCATTGCATTTATAGATAGTTTAAACCAAAATGTTATGTGAACATCATACTAAAAGCTACTGTTCAAACAAACGACAAGTCTTATAATATTAAGGAGTTAATTAGAAATATGAAGGAGACTTGATTTTTCCTTTCGAAAGAACATGAAACAAACATAAAACTTTGTATAAGATGTTTTTCATCACAATCTCAGTGGTTGCTTTTAACAGTAACATTATTATACGATTTGCCTTGTCGGACGAGCATTCTCATCTTTGTTGTTATGCTACCAACGTTCACTGCATTCTTAAGGTGCCTGTGATATTTTTGTCTGAATATTAGAGATGAGAAAATTATCGTTATGATATGCTTTGCCGTTCGGATCAGCATGCTCATCTTGGTTGTTAGAATTCATATAAAAATTTCGCCCATTGTAAACCCAGGAATATTTCTCGTGTTTGTTGAATTTTTTCTCTGAATATTTGAAATTAGGAATTATTATTAACTAGCAGCCATGCCAAGCTGGTTGATCAGAAAAAGCGTTCAATTAGAATGGAGCAAAAACAGCATCACGTTTAGAGTCTATCTTTATGAAGTTTGATGAAAATTGGTTGAAAGAACAACAAAATAAAAGAAGGAAACCAGTGAAAATCACCATTTTCCTCTATTTACGCCGGCTTTCACTATATGGGCGGACTCAATTATCAAGTTAAATGACTGTTAAACAATCAACTTATTGTTGGCTACAATTCAATGATGTTTAGATTGTTTGAAAATTGAGACAGTTTTTAGTTTAAAATTTGTGTTGAAATCAACTTTTCGTTTTTCGATAAACGCCGTGGCGTAGAAATAATAAATGGGGTATCGTTGAGAACGTCATAATATAAGTAACCTATATACCGAGTTTGAACGAAATCGGAGGGAAAAAGTTGCATTGATCGACTTTATCGATTATTGATTTTTTTAAATTTATGGATTTCTTATGCTAAGAACCTATCTCTTACATTGTACACTGTAAGTGCCACGTTTGGTCAAAATCGGTTGGATGGAGCTTGAGTGAAAAGGTATCAGAGAGACAAACACACAGTCATCCTCTATAAATATTAACTAATATATCCGTACCGTAAAAACTTTACAGAATTTGTTATAAATGTTTAATAGTGAGATGCAATGAAGCAAAAGTCTTGAAACAGTGTCTTGAGATTCGATAAAAACGGAGATAAAGAATTCACAACTAAAACAGATGTTAATGAATCGTTTATTCTTTCCACTTTATATTTCTTCAAAGTTCAGCCGTATCTCTGATTCATTGATTACTCCTGGTATTATATAAATCGTTTTTTGCTCAAGATCTTTCCACGGTAAAACTTTTATGTACTTAATATAATAATGAATGTGAAATATCTGTCGAAAGAAAAAGATTAGCAGTAGAAGCCTATTTCAAGACAAAGTTAATGGAAGACGATCACTTAATAGACAAGGGTATTTGAGTATCTCTCGTGAAAGGCTTGAACAAATAAGACTTCATTCCCTTTCCGGCCGCCATAACGTATCTGCCCTATACCTTGTCTTTCATGATAAATATTCTGATTTACTTTCCGCTATGGTACATCGACTTTATGAATTTAAACACTTTGATGACAAAGTCTTGCCAATCTACAGTCGTCATTCTACAGGCTAGATATAACCGTAAGTTCTATGCTAACAGTTTCTCCTATCGCACTTTTCGCTTGTGAAACTCTCTTCCGGCTTCTTGCTTCACAGTCAACTTTGATGTTCAAAAATTTAAATGCAATGTCAATCGTTATCCGCTGTCTCCTAAATAATTTTTCTTTTATTGTGCTCTCTCCTTAACACTAGTTTTTTCTCATATTCTCTAACACTAGTAACCTTTTGCATCCATTTAGCTTTATTGCCTTGCTTGGAGTGAAATGATTTAAAAAAAAAAACTACAATCTAAAAAAACACCATAAAAGTAAAGGAACTGATTAATTAAACGGTTCATGTTGTTGGGAAGTAATTTTGTCTAAATGCAGATAAATATTTCATTTGTATAGATTATTAAAACAACAAAGGGAAGTAATCGCTTATAAATTTACTAACATAAGCCGATTTACCTCCCTTCCCACTACAGATGGGGCAGGAAATATATAAATAAATACACATTGATTTACTTATTATTTGCTTTACTATTCGAAACAGCATTCTCATTTTGGTTATTATACGTGTAATTGATAGAGGCACATGATTTACTTGATTAAGACATTAGTTAAAATATAGGTTTTGTTGGCTGTTGTGAGTTCAGTCCCTGTATTTGGTAGTTAAGGAAAGTTACATAGTCTGGTTCAGTAGAATTAAGAGACTAAAGATACAAATGTGCATAAGAGCGACTAGTAGTCTGAACCGAACACTTTATTTAATTCACAGAAGTAGATACTTCTCACACAGATTCCCATACCAAGGGGAGATAACTGATATCAGTTGCTGTTCACTAGCTTTATTCAACGTAGTGTTGCTTGTCCCTTTCTTAGACTCAACTTAAAGATTTGACTCCTAAGAATTACCAGGCGCAGAGATTGTACTCGCAACTGCCTTGAAACCATTAAGCTATATGAGTTTTGAAAACAAGAAAATAGATAAGAAAATTTTTGAGTCGTCCACTTTTTGTATTTTACGTATATTGATTGATTGATTTTTTACGGTTTGTCTACCCTCTGCAGGTTATTTAAAACTAAAAATTATTTTAGATTGTAAGAATTATTGGGGGGGTAGTAACGATTTACTGATACAGGTTCTACTAATTAACCCATAGCTGGGGAAAATTGTGGATTCATACCATTCCAAGCGGTATTTGCGCATAATGTAACGAGTAGAATTGAACATTGACTCACCAATTTCTAATTTAGAGACTTTATCTATTACACCACCCATATATTGAAGCTTACAGCACCTGATATTCTCAAACGGTCACCATAGTAGTTAATGACTAATGTCAACGTTGCTTAACTTCGATGATCATATCTATATTTTACGTATAACAGTTTTGAAGTTTGCTTGTCTTTTTGCTTTTTTTTGCTTCATTTTTTATGAGAATATTTCAAAATTTTTAGCGGCTCAAAAATTGAAACCAGTGAACGTGAGTTCGATTCGCGATCAAGTCCGTTACTTTCCCTTTCTTGGGAAAGGCATTATGGGTCTTTTCTCTAGCTCCATGTTAAATAACCGAACAGTATATACCAGTTGTTCGCAAACATTTTTCTCTGAGCCGCATTTTCGGAATTAAAATTTGTTCGCGCCTCACGAAATTTTATGTGATAAAAGGTGCATTTAAAAAAAAAAAAAAATAGGGAATTTTAAAGGGAGATAACAACGGATTCGAAGTCAGAACATTATCATTGAAAACTCTCCAATTTGTGGAGCCTAGTTACTATTAGGTTGGTGCAAAAATAATGACGTAATAATGTCGTTTTTTGACATTAAAAAATACGTCAAAAAATGACATTATTACGTCATTATTTTTGCACCAACCTAATATATTCTTAATACGTGATATAATGAACAAATATGACAATAATATTATAGAATTGGCCAATAATTAATTTAAAACTATTTCTCCTGGGACTCACGTATGCAATTACAAGTAATCGCTAATAATATTTTAAATTTTGAAATCATATTTATTTTTGGAAAAGTTTTGAAACTGTTTCCAAATCTTTGATTGTCTTTCAATCATTCCGCCTCACCTGCTATCCTCTTCCCCTTCACCTGTTATTCTCTTCCGACGCACCTATGAGGTGCGCTGCACCCTCAGGAAACCACTAGTTTGGAATCTGTTGTTTCGAGGTGACAACCAGTCTGGGAGAAGGAGAACAAAAAAAAATGAAACCACTGATGAACTAGCTAAATGCAACCGCTACTTCTAATAGTTTTTTTTTCTCTCTTTTTTTTCTCGCAATTCTAGGCTGTGGAACTTCTTTCTGATTTCTTGCTTCCCTCATTGTCTACAATTTTCAAACTTTTACATGTAACGTCAGTTGCCATGTTCTGTCTTCCGGACCTGTCAGTTGGGTCTGTAGAATACGCCAACTGCATCTCTACAAATGGTTAATACATTCTAATCAAGTCACCTGTTTTCCGTGGGTGGCGACCCGTAATGCCCGAGGACGGAAATCCGGTAGCTAAGCAGTCCAAGAACCTGGTGTATAACGGTCACGGGAAAGGCAACACTCCTATTTCGATGCTTACATGGGCTAGACGGGCGATCGGGGAGGCCCGATTCAATCAATCGGTTGGTCATTTTGGTTGGTTGGTTGGTTGGTTGGGGTTTTATGGCATATCAACCACTATGGGTTATTTAATGCCAAATCCAGTTTGCATATATATATTAAATATATATACTTTGTAAACATAATTGTAAACATAATTTGAGGATAATGTCCTTAAACTACAGCTTGTTTATTCTTACTCAAGTAAATGGTTTCAAATGTTTCTATCTGGCATGAGTTAGTTATTTATATTAAATAAACTAATTCATTTTCATAGCCAATTGATGTAAATTTTTCACTACCAGTCTTATTTGCAGTGAATAAAAGCCCAATGTAGTATTATCCAACAACGGTTGAATATTCTGCGTTATGACGAGATATTATATTTTTGGATATAACCCGGTCTCTCTCAAGAAAGAGAGAACATCATCCATGTACATATTCTCAAACATTTCTCATATTATCTATTTTAAAATACCGCTCTCTGGTTCTAGCTAGCTCACCACATTCCATTAGAATATGTTTGATCGTGTAAGGTGTTTGACATGTCAAACACTCTGGTGGTTGTTCCTGCGTGAGTATAAATGAATGAGTGAGTTTTCAGTGGCCAATACGCAATCGTGATATAATGACTTGTTCTTTCCTTGATTTTCTGAAAGCTGGTCTCCATTCTCCCAGAGTAGGCTTTATTTGGAAGAGTTTGTTGTTAGTGTTGCCATTCCAACGTTGTTGCCATTTTGTTAGAAAGAATTTATATATTTGAGGTTTCAAGTCAGTATATGGAATACTGATACTTCCCAGGCTGAGATCTAAGGTGGTTTTGCTGCTAAATCAGCTCTTTCATTTTCATTCACTCCAATGTAACTTGGTATCCAGCACATAATTATATCTTTGTGACTAGACATAGAGTCTAGTCTACTCAGAAATTTAACTATTAATGGGTTTTCTAGGCGTTTGTTTTTCACTGATATTAACACAGAGAGTGAATCTGAAAATATGACAAATCTGTTGAGTTTGTCGCTGGAAATTATATTGAGAGTAAGTTCAATTGCACAGGCTTTTGCTGTAAAAATGGAAAATAAAAAATAAAAAATAGGACGGAGAGTCGTATCGAGCTTTAGCACATATATAATTAAACCCGACAATGTCCCACAAACTGATAAATATGAAGATCTAAAATCCAACCCTTCATTATATTTAAAATGCTTGAAGGCGGTGACTGGGGACAATCGTATCGAGAAAAGAAACTTTGACCAATGTTTATATATTAAGGTATCAGTTATTTAGGTGGAGGGTTATTGAAGTAAATAAGTTATCAGGTGATCAAAGTCCTTTGAAGACACGTGTATACTGGTCGATATATCCCCGGCTCAAATAAGGCAAATGGGTTGAACCCCCTTGGTAAGTTCCTGATAGAAATTGGATTTAGCAGTAGGTGAAGGAGCATAGGATCAATAAAAAATAAAAATAAATCACATGGCAAACTGAAATAAAAATCCTAAAAGGAATCTCTCTGACACTAATTCAAAAAGGGAAAAAACCAGAACTGAATTTCCTGGATTAATTAAAATTGTATCCCTAGAGAAAATTCCTCTGGCCAATCTGTCTCCATTCTTGATAGAAAATATAATTACCAGTAGGGTAAATCCTCTAACAGTGGAAAAAAAAATGTTAAGTAGCAATCTATTTGTAAATGTGAGCTATACGAAACACACATATAACGTACTGAAAATGAAATCTTTTCCACGATTTAAAATGTAAATCTGACCCACACGAAAGACTTTGCACCTCTGACCTCTGACTTATTAGAACTAGAAAGGTGTCTTTGGCTACCACAGAGGGAATAAATGGCAGCCTTGGGAAAGCAAAGGGTCGCCAGCTATAGAAGCATAAGCAAAAAAAAGTGGGGACTATCAACAAATACAAACACTCAAATATATTTGAACTTTCAATAAATCCACAATTGCAAAGAAAATAAAAATTGGATTTACAACCGAGAAAGTTCAACGATACATCCCCAATCCCTTGAGGTGTTTCAAGTGTCAGGAGTATGGTCACCAGTAGAAGATCTGTAGGGGACACACGATATGTTGAAAATATCTGAGAACAAAATTCAATAAAACTTAACTCTTGAGAAATGGTGGCCCACAAAAATTATGGAGCAGACCAGCAAACGCAGTTCAACTGATACAGAAGATTAATCCGATCCAAGCATGTCTGTGGACATTTCATATACCAACCAGCAAGGAAATCATATCTCAAAGTTAAAAACTTCCATGAAGGTTTGAGATTGGCGCTTGGAACAATTAGAACATATCCTGTGAAAAGTTTTTATCTAGAAGAAAGAGCACCTCTACAAAAACTTAGACCGGAGAAACAACCCCTACAGTACTATTTAAAACTAAAATATATATCACTCTAACCCTATATAAAATATCACATTCGATCCAAAATACAGAAATCTCTTTCAGCAAAAACAGAAAGCCATGAAAAAAAACCTTTGGACTCTGAACGGATCCCATCATTTAAGAAGTAGAAATACTTTTATCTAGAATCTAGAATCTTTAAAAAAAAAAAAACAAAAAAAAACACGATGATGCCAGTCTGCTAAGGCAGCTAGTTAATCCCCATTGCAGATGCCGACAGAGGCACACTTGTGTTTGTTCAACACCTGTGGTTTATACGGCAACTACGCTGAGCGGACCTTAGTTACTCTTTCTGGGAGTGAGTGCGTTATCTAGCAGTCTGAACAAGGCTAGCACGCTCAAACCCTTGGTCACGATTACTTGTGACTCCGTGCTAGAACAACCATCGACAGCTCACAAGGCTTAGGTAAAGCCGTGGTATGTTTTTCAGGCGCTGGGTTCGCCTCCTCCAGACCGATAGTATCATGTATCTACCTTCCTGACAAATCGAGTGAGAATCGAACCCGGGTCTCATAGTCAGAAAGCGACCCATCAGAATCTATAATGCAATCATACCAAATACCGTTAACCAAGAGAATACCGGAAATAAATATAAAACTCTGCAAACGTCATAAAAGCCCATTATTCGCTTATATTCCGAAAGGAATTAGAAAAATTATATATAATTATCCCAGACATTCATACGCATTCAAAAATGAAACCGAATGTGCAGCAGTGTATAACAAGAAAATAAAAAAAGAAGCATTTTCTAAAAGAAACGAGCCATTTTCGATGCAGAGATTTGTGTAATAGATTTGGCACTCGACTTCATCTCTATAAACAAAAATAAAAATATATATTATATTTTCTGACTCCCTATTAGTTACAACAGCAACCACAAATAAAAATTTGACAAAACTCTGCTCCGCCATCTTGCCTGGGTCTTCAGAATATGCCAACTGCACCTCTGAAGACAAATAAGACTCCCCCTGCTCCAATAGACCTGGTACTCGACATCATCTCTAGAAATAAAAATAGAAAATATGTAATATTTTCTGATAGTTATAACAACAATTAAAACAAATAAAGAAAAACTTGACAACCCACTGTTAGTAGCATTACTATGCAAACTAAGTTGATTATTTCTCATTTTGAAGTTGTTTTCCAATTTGAAGTTGATTAATCTATTTTGAAGTTGATTAATCCATTTTGGAGTTGATTAATTTTTTTACCTGAAAATAAATCCATTTTGAAGTTGAATATTATTATTTTGAAGTTGAAAAGGTATAGATTCATTATCTAGTAGACAAATAGTGCAATGCTGGAACTTATCAAGGAGATTGTGCCGCAAATTCTTCCCAAATTGAATCCCGTCATAATAATTTTCGACATCTCTAAAAAGTTAAATAATCAGTTACATTCAATAAAAATAGCGAAAGAGCTGGACCGACAAAACAAGTAATAAACGTCTCCCAATGAAATCATTCATTGAAACAGATGTCTAGAAAAAGAAAATACGAAGCAACTTTAGCTCGGCTACATATATGCCACACACTCAACTCACCTATTCATTTTTGCTGAAGAATGAAGATCAACCAACATATACAACAACAGAAAGGAGGATCCAAGCGTTTGAGAATAAATGCATGAAAAAATTCCTTGGTATCTTCTATTGGGAACATAAAACCAATGGGTTTGTGCGGAAAAGGGTTGAAAGTTTTGTGGGCCACCAGGAACCTCTTCTCGCCACTGTCAAACGAAGAAAAATGGCGTGGTTTGGACACATTACAAAGCACGACAGTCTGTGCAAGACTATCATGTAGGGCACCTTTGAGAATATGGACATAGGAGAGGACGCCAAGGTAATATCTGGCTGGACAGCGTCAAACAATGGACAGGTATGACTGTACCAGAATTGCTGATGGCTGCCGTTGATAGACCGTTGTGGAAGAGATTTAGTGTAGCTTCTACATTCGGATGCACCCCTACGGTTGCAAAAGTCAAGGAGATGATGATGATGATGATGATGATGATGATGATGATGATGATGATGATGTCATACCAAGCTGAACTCACGGTGAAACACATTTAACTGAATCTTCTTACTTAGCGACTGTAAGACACAAATATTAAGTTGGTGCAAAAATAATGGCGTAATAATGTCATTTTTGACGTTAAAAAATACGTCAAAAAACGACCTTATTACGTCATTATTTTTGCACCGACCTAATACTACAAGGAAAACAACACTAGAAAACTATTTAAAAATCTGAAACTGCCTATCTTAAATAAATAAGTTTATAAGAAAGCCTATAACTTATAACACAACCGATATATATATACATCTATAAAACATATGTTTGCTCCGAAAACATAAAACTATGTAAAAAAAAAATATCTGTAGTTGAAGGCATGCAATTGCGTACAAAATATTTAGATTCCGGTGTTGATATGCCACTAAACATCAATCTTCTGACTTCATGTAGTTTTATTGTCCTTTCTCCTAACTAAAGTCCTCTCAATCTCTTTCACTCGTCCGTGTGGTTGATTGATTTGTCTGTTTAACGTCATATATGGGTCATATGTCGATAATTTAATTTTCTTGGGAGTTTTGAATTAATAAACAATTATGTTATTCTGCTTACACAATTGAATACATGGTAGTTGCTACTCGGGTTTTTTGTGCATATACAATGATTACTAGAGGGGGTGATAGATGTGTTTTATGTTGTAGTTTTGTTAAAGTTATATATTAGAATACAGTTTGATTTAAGAAATTGTAGGATATATGATTTGATATCATAAAAGTTCTTTTATGTTGGTTTGGTAGTATTTTAAACGGATTTGACTGAACTTGCTACAATTTGCCAGTATGTGCATATTGTAGTTAATTTATATAAAAATGTATTTCTGATAGTTTTACTATAAAAATGTATTTTATACTTTCATATTGTTTTGCTTGGGCGGGGGTCACTATTTGCCCATAGCTGGGACCCTAACAAGTACTAACACCCCGGGTCTGGGTGGACATGGGAACCACAGCAATTAATCCTTAAAACTGCCAATTTCCCGATCAAAAGCCTTGCTGCTGGATGTAGTTTATCCTCATACACAGGACGTGACCCAGTGGCCTTATAGCCTGGCTTGAAGTGAAATGATTACAAAGAAAAAAAACTGAATAGAGATTTCGTTCAGTTGGTGGATGGACAATTGCGTATTGGACAATTGCGTCTCGGATAATTGCGTACCAGACAATTGCGTTCCTGGATATTTGCATCCCTAGACAAATGCGTCCCTCGATAATTGCGCACATCTGATCATTTTTTAAAGAGTTGTTTAATAAAGAAATTTGAATAGCAATACTTTTAATTACTCTAAACAAGCAGAAAGTCAGTTACCATAAATAAAAAAGAGAGAAAAAATTTCTTTTTTAAAACAAGAGAAATTTCAGCAATTTCAGTTCACTCCAGCAGTGCGTACCACAAATATCTAATAGATTCTGGTTTTTATAGATAATATATTTTTATTTCGAACCCATGACTAAGTTCCGAAAATCAAACACTGGTGGAAAATATTTGTGGAAGAAGAAAATTGCAACTACTGATGAAACAAAAACATATTGGCGATGTGGAGAACGATCTTGCAACACTGTTAATTTGTCATTGAATTTTAAACAAAAATAAACTTTTAATTTTTTTATTCCTTTTTTTTAAATTTTATGATTGCTACGTATGCTTTTTTTCAAAATTTATGGTAATTTCTTTTAAAATCTTCAAAAAGTTATCAGAAGTACGCAATTATCCAGAGACGCATTTGTCTAGGGAAAAAAATGTCCAGAGACGTAATTGACCGGGACCCAAATGTCTAAGGATGCTATTGGGCTCCGTCATACTATTTTGCTCTAAGCACACTACGATTCCTATAGATTCAGCCCACGTAGTGCCCGTAAGACCCTAATTGGTTACGGGACACATGACATTGCGAAAATATCAATTCGTAGTGTTTCCCTGCACATGTCCGGGTTAAAAGACGAAGTGGTATTCATGCAAAGCGAGTCTTCGGTAAGTAGACCTGGCGGACCTCATCTCCCTCCGGGATAAACCACAGTCGAGATCTTCCCACTTGCAGGTTCGAACACATCGCCGTTGATTCCGTCGAGAGAGCCCTCTGCCCTAAACTTTATACTCAAAAAGGAATAAAAATATGTCTTAAAGCATGTTTTACTGTATGCTAGTATATATATATATATATATATATATATATGTATATATATATATATATATATATATATATATATGTGTGTATATATGTATATATATATATATATATGTGTGTGTGTATATATATATATATATATATATATATATATATATATATATATATATATATATATATATATGGTTTGGAAATAGCACTAAGGGCTTGTTTATAAGTTAAATATTAGGTTCTTGTACAATCTTCTTCCTTTTATGTGCCATGCCTTTTAAGGGCGTAGTCGATGATCATGGCTCTCCACTTCCCTCTATCCCTCTGCTTCCTTCCCCAGACCACGTTCTGTCATCCACTTGCTTAAGCCCGCCAGATATGTCACACGTCTCTTTTGTCTCTCTTTCCCTCTATCCGACCGTGAGTATCAGATTCTCCAGGCCCTCCTTCCTCATTATGTGTCCCAGAAACTTCAGCTGCCTCTTCCTAATATTAAGTATAAGCCTCCTCCTTGTTTTCAACCTCTCTAAGACCTCATCATTGTTCACACGCTCGGTCTATGATATCTTTAGCATCCTTCTGTAGAACCACATTTCCGTCGCCTCGAGTCTCTTCTTCATCTTTGATGAAATCGTCCAGCATTCGCTGCCGTAAAGAAGGACAAATGTCACGTAACAGCTCAGTATTTCTTTTCTTTGTTAACAAAGAAATCTTCCTGTCTCGCAATACTCTGCCCAGCTTTTGGAATATGTCCTTGGCCATCCCAATACGTCTACGGATCTCAGTGTCTCACTTACCGTCCTCTGTCAAGACGCTTCACAGATATTTAAACTTCCACGTCTGCTTGATTCTAGTGTTCCCGATCTGAAAATCGCGTTTCAGGCTCTTCCTCTTACTGATGACCATGCAGTCTGTCTTCTTGTAGTTTATACTTAGTCCTTTCTTCTCACTCTCCGTCGCTACATTCTGTAGGAGATTTTCTAATTTATTTTCCATGTCTGCTATCAGTACTGTGTCATCTGCGTATTTTATGTTGTTAAGATTGTGACCGCCAATGCTAAATCCTGGTAGGGGTTCCAATTCTCTCAGAATTGCCTCGCTATATAGGTTGAACAGGTCCGGTGAGAAGACGCATCCTTGTCTTAAGCCCTTTTCTATTTTTGTATATTCACTGAACTCACTATCTGTCTATATTTCTGAGATGAGGTATTATGTACACTATTTACATTATTCGAACTATTGTCCTCATCTTTGTTGCCATATTTATCACAACGCTTCGACCGTTTTACGCTCCGATCTTCTTCAGGTGATTGGAATGTTCTTTATCCACATTACACTGTAGATAAAGGCGTTTGTTAGATCCAGTGACAGGACCTAAAGAGTTGTTAGTTCAATACTTGGTTAAGGCAGTGGAGAACTTGGAGAGGTGAATTAAAAGGAGATAACTGATAACTGACATGGTACGTGGAACTAGAACCGTCTACCCCAGCGAGCGAAATAAAGGGTTCAGTTCGACATTCCAACATCTGAAGAAAGCCGGAGCGTACAACAGCCGAAACGCTGTGATAAATATGGCACCAATGTCCGAATAATGTAAATAGTTCTCACTGAACTCGTTCCCTATGCGTATGTATGCTGCTTGCTGCCATTATAGATTCTTGATTATTCTGATATCTTTCCCGAATATATTAGGTTGGTGCAAAAAATAATGACGTAATAATGTCGTTTTTTGACGTATTTTTAACGTCAAAAAACGACATTATTACGCCATTATTTTTGCACCAACCTAATATCAAGGTTGCTAAGCAGATCCATCAGATCCTTGTGGCGTACTTTGTCGAAGGCCTTTGCGTAGTCTATGAAACATAGGCACCAAAGCTAAGCAACATCAAGCCTGGTATAATATCTAAATGGGTAACTGCTTAGGAAGACCAGTTACTGTGTGGTTAGGTGTGCAGGTGGTGTAATGGATAACAGATTGGCATTTGAAATCGCTTATGCGCAAATACCCTGGCGAAAGGTATGACTCCATCTCATCCCCTGTCAAAAGTCTAGGGAGACCTCCACGCAACGATGCCATGTCATCACTGCACTGTCTACAAACATAGTTATGGGATCCCGCTCCACTGTGCTAGACAGCCGCTGACCGCAAAATAAGGTTAATCCCCCCTTTTTTTGGTGTCTATGTACCTTCTCCACCAGAGAAACCTGGTGGGAGGGGCCGGTTTAGTCGATCATGCGCAGGTAGTTATTGGTTTACATGGTATCAATAGCAGTCGCGAAGTGACCTAATAAACGGTGTTCCAAAAACTTGGACTGATTTTAAACTTAATTCACATTTAAAATACGCCAGCTACATCTGCAGTATATGAAAAATTTTCTATTTTTCTGGTTTGCTTTCGGTCGCTGGCCTTTTGTTAAGTACATTTTCCCTAATCAATGCGCCCACTTAGCTAATAAGGCGGCGTAATATTACAGCTTTCACTGTTTAGGGTTGGTGGCTAAAGGAGAAACGATGAGACAGGAAACATGAAGAAATTCTATTCAGTAAAATCTATTCACTCTCAAATATTACCGAGAAGTAGGAAACTGAAATAAAAGCAAGAAAATAGGCGAACTTATTATTTGCTGGCTAATTGAAGCTGAGTGATTTTAGTGAATGCCTTGGCCCATTATTTGTTAAGTGAGATGGCTTTCTTCCTTCTGCGGAAGTAGACAGCTGGACTACTTATCTAGTAACCGGGGGCTAATCACATCCAGAACAGAAAGCCTTGCAGTAGACAAATTACTGATGGGTCAAAAGCTTCTATTTAGTTAATATAACATTATCGAGTGTCCGTATTTGATTATATGATTGCACATAAATTTCTATTTTATTATTTGAATATTAATCTAGAAAATGTCGATTTCACCGTGATAATTATTTGTAATGTCATTCGCATTGAAATTGGTGCAAATACATTCTCTGTCTACAGTCGGGGAAGATTTCGAAGTAGAATTCATTTTCTTTTTTCTTCTCGGAATTCGTACGAAAATCACAACAAATAGGAAATATATTACGATTAACGGACGATTTAAAGCAGGAAAAGAACAGGACACATGCACTTAGAATCAGAAAGAAAGTGCTGAAATTCTTGGAGAATTTAACACTCACAAGGTATTTCGACAGAAAATAGGATCGAACAGGATACGCGTACTCACAACCACAAAAAGTGTACTGAAATTCATTAGATATATAAGGAAAGAGAGTTTAGAGAACTTAACACTCACAAGTCATTTCGACAGAAAATAGGAACGAACAGGATACGTGTACTCACAATCAGAAAATGTGTACTGAAATTTATTAGATATATAATAAGGAAAGAGAGTTTAGAGGATTTGACACTCGCAAGGCATTTCGACAGAAAGTAGGAATGAACAGGATACGTGTCTCACAATCAGAAAAAGTGTAAGGAAATTCATTAGATATATAATAAGGAAAGAGAGTTTAGAGAATTTGACACTCGCAAGGCATTTCGACAGAAAGTAGGAATGAACAGGATACGTGTCTCACAATCAGAAAATGTGTAATGAAATTCATTAGATATATAATAAGGAAAGAGAGTTTAGAGAATTTGACACTCACATGACATACTGAGAGTATGCAACAGTTGGAACAAAAAGGTATCATAAACTTACAATCAGAAAGAGAATGCTTAAAGCCATTAGATATATGAGGATGTTGAGCTTGGAAAATTTAACACTCTCAGTGCAAAATGAAGGGAACAGAGAGAGAGACGGAAAAAATAGAAACATAATTACAAACAGAAAAAGATAATTGAAATGTTTTTACACATAATGAGGAAGGAAGGTTTGGAAAATTGAACACACAGAGGGTATACAGTCCTGTCAGAGTCCATCCTACTCCAGGTCAAATCACAACCGATGCCCTTCCACTTCAAGGCTTACCTTGGTCACGGTCAAAGGAACCCTTCGCTTCAGCTACGTTCCTTAACGTAGCTTCCTTTTGCCTTTTCTATAAATACTTTTACGGTAATTGAAATAATGTTGCCATATCTGGACTGGTGCTCCTGCTTTACATCTCGAGATTCTTGACAAAATCCAAAGAATGGTCAGTAATATAATCAATCCTGTCTCTTTTCTATAAATTCTCCAACGGATTCCAGAGTCTTTGCGAATATACTGCGCACCAGTTCATATAATACGTCATGCAGGTGTTGAAAGTTACCGTTAGCATAATCGAAAATGTCACTGAATCGTCCAAGAAATCAATGTTTAAAATAAAAAATAACTGACAGCATCGTCGTCGGCGGTGGCTTTATCTCGTATCCAAGAATGATGACTAAATTCGCCGCCAACGTTCAGGTTCATGACTAGAAGATTCCAGTTTTACGAAAACCTGCTCCCGTCATCCATTCCAATCACCGTTTGGCTTTGCAAGTGTTAGTTTATCTCAACTTCAGTCACTTTCCAAACAACGTGACGTGCCGTGGCTTCTTTCTGTCTTTTCTACAAATATTGCCATAGCAACTGCTCTGACGATTTTTCCCCTGGCATCCCAACTACATGAATATTCGTATAGGATACTTATTTTCTACGAAATTTCTCGAATGGTAATGTAATTAATACTGCTTAATTAAAAACAGCATTTACTTCAATAAATTTTATCTATTAAAGTATAAACAGAAAATATATTAAAATATTTGTCGGATTTAATCCATTTCCTTATATGTTGTCATTGTTTACGTTAAGATACGTTTCGTGATCAGGAATGAACTAGAAAAATCGTCGAAGGTGTGTTTATAGACAGTATTTCGGACCTTGGAAACTAGAAGATTCTCTGTGGTTGAATGGTTAGCAGTACGTCAGATGAAATGACGGTCCCCATAAGGGTAACAGGTTCGATTCTGCTCGGAGAGCGCATATTTTCTACGAAATTTCTAGGACATTCAGTAAATATAATTAATATTATTTAATTTTAAAAAAATTAGAGCATTTACTTAAATAAACTATATCTATAAAAATAACGTATAAACAGAATATATATATATATATATATATATGTATATATGAAAGTGAACATTGAAGTCAACACCCAGAGGCCAAACGTTTACGTTCAATCATAAAACAGATTGTTGTTTCTGGATATTTATTTCAATGCCCACTTTTACATTGTTGCAACCTCTATTTGTTTGCTTATTTGTTATCGAACTCCACCTAGGGTTTACGAGATGGACCCACATAAACATATATATTCTGAAACTACATTACCCTACGTACATGGATAAGTATATTTGGTCAAAGACGGTGCCCAGGGGCCCCAACTGAAATGTTTTCCCTTTGATTTAAATTAAGTTTAAGTTTGAACAAGGTAATAACTTCTTGGCAAAATATAGAAGGAGAAAACCAGAAAATGGAGGTCACATCAGCAAGATCATTGCGCATTATTGAAAGGCATCATCTTTCCCCAAAAATTATAAGAATGATTTAAAATCAATCATCATTTTCTTACAAAAGAATGTGCAACACGCAGCAAGGCGCAGATAATTCGGCTAGTATATATATATATATATATATATATATATATATATATATATATATATATATATATATATATATATATATGTCAGCAGTTTCGAAAAGTAAGAAATGAAAATGAAATTGTAATATCAAAAAGAGCCTGGTGTAGCTCCATCTGCGGGGGTAGGGATAACGAAGCACTGACATCGATTAACTTTTTCAAACGTATTCTAGCTTTTCTATGACGTTAAATATTGGATACACTGCTTATTTTCAAGCAGAATTTTAATGAATGTTTCTCTCTTCATCAGTTATCAGTTCACTTTTCATCTATAATTGGCTTGTCAGAATGTTCACGTAACCAAGGAAGGATCTGCTACATTTCACGAACAGCATCGACCCCCCCCCAACTCAATCGTTGCCGCAGCATTCATCTCGACGTAAGCACCAAATTGAGACAAGAACACGAAAAAGATAAGTGGCACTAGAGAGATTTATATGTCACATTCTCTTTCAGGATTTCCAAGTAGGGTTTAATCCTTGGCCCTTAATTTACTGCGTCTAAAACGATTTTAATCGCATTAAATCTATAAGCGCATACATGTATATATGCAATTACATAACTTGCATTTACTCACATGCATCGAGATGCAGACACACACTCACAGATAGATTATATATGATGGCGTTATATCAAGTGGATAGGACTGATATTTATCTTGAAAGTGGTTATGACTTGTCAGCCGTGTTCCGGATGGGAGGATACCGAAGGTCCTTCTGTACAGAGAAATGGCCACCGGCACGAAGGCAAGAGGCTGAATTTATCTTCGCTTCAAGGACGTCTGAAAAAGGAACATGATGTCGATGGACATTGACATCGAGACGTGGGAAGACGTCACTAACGATCGTTCACGCTGGAGACGCGATTTACACCGAGGGCTGGGGAGAGGAGAAACGAAGGTTTGCCGCCGGGGGAGAAGTGAGTTCGACGGAAAGAAAGCGACAAGGCGTCATAGAGGTAAGAGAAGATAGTCTTCACACGCATTCGTTGCAATCGGGACTGTCACTCCCGTGTAGGCCTGTACAGCCATTACAGATGCTGCACCGCCATCAGCGGCTGAGGCATAACTCTTTGGGCGCAGGTCCAAGGACTCTCGATAACGATAACACCATAGTTTATTTAATCTAATTAGATGAAGAGATTCATACTACAACCATTATTGCTAGTAAATAAAGATTCAATTTCTGTTTGTTGATATACTTGAGGAGTTGCAATTCTACAGTTTTTTCTAAGTAACGTTTACGACATCATGTTGATAATCTCTATTTGTCGTGAATGTTTGCAACAGTAATTACACTAGGCCGATGAAAATTTTACAATCTTTACATTCGGCATCTTCTTTGAACAGGTTAAGATTGTAGTGATCGCGTAAGCATCCTCTTGGGAGTCGGTTCCTCAAAGCTGCTCAAGTGGAACTTGCATCTCATCAATAGAATACGAAGGTAGTTCGCTACAATGTGCATGACATGGCGCGTCTTATCTGTGAAGGTTAGAATTCGTGGAACTAAGAAATGTTGTTTTTCTGAACACTTTCCATCGAAATAGTGATAGAGCAGCGAGAGGCTTGCGACGTTTCGTTCGGGAGAAAGAGGTTGTAGGGTGGAAAACTATGCATCGTCCGTGTAGACGCTTTTGGATTCTATCGAGACTGGATAGTGAAAACTGGACATGTTCTGCCCGTATATTAGAGCAGTACTCTATTTTCTGCCTGATCTTTTAAAGGTAGAGGATAGCACGAGGAGTCAGGTACTTGCACTGTTTCATCAAAATTATGGATAAATTGTCCAAGGTTCCGAGCCGCTGAAAATTACGTCCCTTGTAGATCCTGTCTTTCTTGGGGTGCAATGGCAAATACAAGGAAGCAAATTGGAATGACGAAAGATGTTTTCCAAAAGCTTTAAATAATTTAAACAGGAAACATTCGTTAGAATCAAGGAAAAGAGTGTTAAACTGCTATGTAATATCAATCTTCCAGAAGTGACTTAAGGCAACGGAAATGCAATTTCTTCAACAAGATACAAAAAATACCATGAACGGAAAATGTAAGCAAGAACGAAGTTTTAACTGAAATGGAAACAAAAAGACAACAGTTGAAAATTCTGGAACACGTAATAAGGAAAGTGGGTTTGGAGAATTTGACACTCATAGGACATACTAAATGCAAGAGAGGCAGAGACAAATAGTGAGTAACCTACCTAAGTGGGCTTGAGTAAGTAGATGGCAGATAATGAGACTGAGGAGGTTAGCCAGGGAGAAATCATTGCTTCAATCAGTGTCGAAAGACTGGTCTGTCCCCAGAAACCGACAGTTCCGCAAGCAGTCGTTTGGGAAACAGTGATAAATAGGCTAATGCATTTTGAAGTAATTTTTGTTTAATTTAATATTCGTAATTTTACACGTACGACATATTGTTTGGAAATCCTTGATTATTATAATAAAGGCTTCAACATCTTATATTATGTATATGAATGTATTTTAGCGATGTATATATTGCGTCAGTGTGAAACTTCCTTCACTGGTTAATGGACAGGACCTGTACGTGACAGATCCGTGTACCAATGAGGGACTCACTCGAGCACACGACGCATGCGCGGTATTAACATATGTTTGTCAAGTGAACTACGAAGAAGAGACAGATCTTAATAATGCTGTATAATCATTTTATGCGGAGGTTCTCTAAGACATGAAAATTATCTCAAGGGTTCTATAAGGATAAAAAGGTTAAGAAATGCTGGCTTAGATAGATAGGAAGTTGTGGAAAGCCATTATTGTCCACCTCCTGACGGAACATGGTTCATAGAAGACGAAGAAGTAGCAGATACAAACATGAAGAAAGTGGCGAAAGGTAAATAAAAACGAACTTAGATATCAACAAACTGAGATAGATAGATAGATAGATAGATAGATAGATAGATAGATAGATAGATAGATACTAACAGACTGAGATAGATAGATAGATAGATAGATAGATAGATAGATAGATAGATAGATAGATATCAACAAACTGAGATAGATAGATAGATAGATAGATAGATAGATATGAACAGAATGAGATAGATAGATAGATAGATAGATAGATAGATACTAACAGACTGAGATAGATAGATAGATAGATAGATAGATAGATAGATATCAACAAACTGAGTTAAATATCAACAAACCAAAATAGCTATCAACAAACTAAGATAGATAGAAAGAGAGATAGATATCAACAAGCATATATATATATATATACAGATAGATAGATAGATAGATAGATAGATAGATAGATAGATATGTCTAAGTCAGTGTACTTATTAAAGTATAAGAAACAAAACCTTACCTAATATCAGTAAATAACCGTAAAAAAAACTACTTGCAGTCGGTCAGTGATTCATTCACAAGAATATTGAGGCCGGGAGTTTAAAACAATCCAAAGAAACAATACTATAATTAAGAAATACTATTTCTTTTAACGACCAGAAACAGTTATTAGCATCCTCCTGTCTAAATAAGACACCAAACCCTACAATGACTAACTCTTCCTTTTTTAAGTGCCATCACTGATTTCTGGCCACATATCCTTCGGATTTATCAATGATCTTCAGATAAATATTTCTCTAAACCAGTTATCACCCTTTTCAATTTTGATTTTTATGTCTCTTTTCTTTAAATTCTCCAACGGATTCCAGAGTCTTTGCGAATATACTGCGCACCAGTTCATATAATACGTCATGCAGGTGTTGAAAGTTACCGTTAGCAAAATCGAAAATGTCACTGAAGCGTCCAAGAAATCAGTGTTTAAAATAAAAATAACTGACAACATCGTCGTCGGCGGTGCCTTTATCGCGTATCCAAGAATGATGACTAAATTCGCCGCCAACGTTCAGGTTCATGACTAGAAGATTCCAGTTTTACGAAAACCTGCTCCTGTCATCCATTCCAATCACCGTTTGGCTTTGCAAGTGTTAGTTGGAGTTGAAATAAAATCAAAGAAAGTGTCGAAGGTGTGAATTTGTTTAAGGTGGACTTCAGCTTGCCTGGAAGTGACCCACACACTTGATTTCATGTCCTTCCTCTGATGCACATATGGAATGAGACATGTAGAATCCAGTCATGAAACTGCAACGGACTGCCGCTAAATCTGTTATAATTTCGAATGGCGCGTTCTGTAGGCGCCATGCGTAGACCTCTTCATCCACTGGTTTAAACGTTGAGATCTGTTGTAATTGTCATCCGCTTTTTCCACCTTCGAGGTTTTGGAGTTGATCGCGCTTCGTTTAGGCCCTCACATTCGACCTTGCCGACAAGAGTTGGACCGACCTGGAGCATAGAACTCCTGATAGCATCGCTCTCAATCTCACTGGACCACGCAATACTCTCCACCACAAGTAACGACTATCAGAAGAATGACAGTATAATTATCTTTGAAACAAAAATTTCTGCGAGGAAATTGAGTTTTAAAACATTTATTGACCGAGCAGCCAGTAATGCTCTCGCGTGAAATTTATAAAATCTTTCGCTTAAAACAATTTTTCAAGAATAGTCCGGTAACTATTATCGCTCTTTCAAGTATTGATGAGGAATTTCCTTCCTGACCTTTTGTTCGAAGTCGTGGGGACTGTCAACATCTTCATTATGTCATTGTTTTCTCTTCGAGTCACATGCGATATCCGCTTTCAGTCTGGTTTTCCGTCTCTGTTCATTAAATTCTCCAATATGCTCCGGAGTCTTTTCGGTTATACCACGCACCTGTACATATAATATGTCATGCAAGTATCGAAATTTGCCATTAGCAAAATGGAGATGCTATTAAAGCGACCAAGAAATCGGTGTTTTTATATTAAAAGCAACTGACAATATAACACAAGAAAAAAGAATTGGGTGGGTATTATTTGAAAGAAAGAAAATTGCTGCCGGGAAATTGAATTTAAAAGTCTTCAAATTAGGAGAAAAACTTGAAGAGTGAAAAGAAAAATCATTCACGCAAGAGCAAAGAGAATGGCGTCCAATGATTCGATCGGATTCTTATTTTAAATCTTCCAGTTGTCTTTCTTCCGGTGATGTAGCTTACGAGAAAAAAAAATCCTGCGTCTATCAAATATTAAAATTTTGAGAATATAGATGGTAAAGGTAATATTCATCATCATCATCGTCATCCTTTTGCCTTTATTATCATCATCATCATCGTCATCCTTTTGCCTTTATCATCCTCATCATCATCATCATCCTTCGACCTCTCTATGGTTGGTCGGAACTCCATTGTCAATCCCTTTTCCACGTGGTTCGGCCCTGTATTGCCTTCCCCAGATCCCCAATGTCCAACCTTGAGTCCCAAGCTATGGTGTATGAGAAAGACGATTTTCGTGAGAAGACACTTCCAGAAGGATGCCAATAAGGATGAGACGATTTCCCTGTCGGCTCGGTAGAAGTGGTTGGCAAGCTGTAATCGTTTTTGTTCGAGCTTAAGAGAAATTGGTCTTAGTTCTCTGTAAATTGGGTTAAAGGTTGAAGGGGTCTCCAGTTGATGTTCTGCATTTTTCCAAGTAAATTTGTATAAGTTCCATCCAGTCGTCTTTCAAAACAGACAAATAATGTCGAAGTTTCTGATCCATATAGAAGGACTGGTTCAATCAATGTTCGAAAGGTTTGGACTTTTAAGGTTGAGTGAAAAGTTCGACCGCTAAATCTTGTGAAGTTTGTTAGATGCATCCCATACAAGAGCTTTGCGGGTGTTGAAGTCTTTTTGGGAATCTATTATTTAACATCAATGATATTTGAAGTCCTCAACTCTTTTGATGGATGCATTATTGAGTGACTTCAACACGGATGGTTCAGATGACTTTGTGATATATTCTGTCTTACTCACATTGCAATAGATACCTACCTGGTTCGCTGCTCGCTCAAGTTATTATAGAAAGGATTCTACATCCTTGATACATTGAGAAATAAATGCAAGATCATCGGCAAAGTCAAGGTCACTTAAATATTCTGGAGGATACCGACTACTCTGGCGAGGTTTCAGAAGGAGTCCTTTTTCCTCCATGTTGTGGAGAGAAATACGAGAGAAATGGTAAATATTAGACGTTTCCTTATAAGGAAACACTTGGTATTCATAAACCGAGCAGCATTGTCAGATGAAATTTATAAAATCGTTCTCTTCAAACAAGTTTTTGCGAAAATAGATTTCTCAAGTCCAGTAGCTATTATTGCTCTTTCCAGTATTAATGGCGGTTTCCTTTCTAATCATTTATTTGAAGTGGTCTGGTACGTCGCCATGTTGATTATGTGATTGTTTTGTTTTTTTTTTCTTCGAGTTCCATTTTTCTTGTTTGTTTTTTTAATTAAATAATTTCTCCCAAAGCAAAGAGATAATTCCGCTAATCCAAAAGGGGGGAGGGCTACTGTGAGTGAAAGAATATAAGAAGTGATGAGAAAGGACAATAAAATAACAGTGTTCAGGACGTTTGTAGAAAGCTGAGAAGCAAGAAATGAGAAGAGATTTCCAGACGTGATAAGGGTGAGAAAAGAAACTATTAGAATAGAACTTACGAATGCATCTAGCTAGTTCAATAGTAAAATGTTGAGGCCTACTTGCTAATCCAGTAGTACGCTTAAATTCACGCGATCGAGATACCAAGAATAACTATCATGAAAACATTTATAACAGAGGGGATCCATGTCACGAAGTCGGGAATATGCTATCCATTTTAGTTTTTGCCGCTGCTGAAAGTCTTCTAGTGGTGTGATTTATGTTATCTCGTTCAGGTCTTTGTTTGTGATTGTGTAGTGCCAGTATCCAATGTTCGAAGTCGGGGTGGCCTTCACCAAGAGTCACGGCCTTCACTCGCAAATTTTCATATGAACATTCGATCGAGTTTTTCAATATATTTTCGTCCTCTGGGATGGAAAATGCGACTCCAAAATCCGAAGATGCATTTTCACGGTAAAAGATGACTTCCCAAAGCTAAGCAAAGTATTAAGAAACAGAAAAAATCGATTAGAAAAAAAAAAGAGTACTGAACTGTTAGGTAATCAATCAATTCCAACTTTATGGCAGTGAATGCTGAACAATCTCATCATAGATGAAGATACATTATTTTGACTGATTCGTGTTTTTACGACTTATTAACCCTATGCAGGTTATCTAAAATCAGAAAATATTTTTTAAATTGTAAGATTTTTTTTTTAGATAATAATGATTTAAAGATATAAGTCTGTTGTATAGGAATAAAGTGTCGTTGCCGATACCGTAGATTGAACACAGATCACTAGTGAGGAAATAAGGATGGTTAAGTAGAGCATGTGATCGTAAAAGAAATGAACGAATGGGAATTAGCGTGACGTCTAAGTGATCGCTATTCTCTATACTATCCACTATACTATTTCTCTCTACTGATCATTATACGAATTACTATTCGGTGATTACTATTAGGTTGGTGCAATAATAATGACGTAATAATGTCGTTTTTTGACGTTAAAAAATACGTCAAAAAACGATATTATTACGTCATTATTTTTGCACCAACCTAATATTTGAACAAGTATTATTAGTAAGAGTATTATTTGAAGGTTTATTACTACCAATATCTGCGGTTCCAGAGTCTCGACTACAACAAGCATTTCGAACGTGATAACGAGCATTCGTTGACCTAACGAAGGTTATAACGAGTGAGCGTCTAATATCACGAAAAGTCTTATTAATTAACCCATAGCAGAACGGAGAAGGAGTGGATTCCTACCTTACCCAAGGGTATTTGCGCGTAAGTGGATATAACGAACGCGACTAAAATTGGAACTCGGCTCTCCGGTCAACAATTCGGGGGCATTATCCATTCCATCACCTGTACATCACAGCGATAATACCACTAAGACGCAAGGAATTACTCGAAATGGAAAAGAATTAAAAGACTTCAGCGATGAGAAAGGACAATAAAAGAACAGGATTCGGGAAGACAGAAGATGGACGTTGCATTTAAATTCAGATTGTAAATTGGGGAAAAGAAATTATTAGAAGAGAACTTACGGTCATATCTAGCTATTTTGCAGTAAAACAAGGGGACCTATTTGCAAATCGTTTAAATTCATGCGGCCGAGGTGCCAAGTAGGAGAGCTCAATTGCCATGAAAATATTTATAGAAAAGACAGAGGGAAGCCACATCACGTCGGTGAACAAAATGATTGAAGTCGAGATGCCAGGTGAGGACCGATAACATTATAGATCCTTCTTTGGATTTTGTCGAGAATGTCGGGATATATAGCCGGAGCTCCAGCCCAGCTATGACTGCAATATTCAATTCACGGATGAATGGTAGACTTATAAATGTACAAGATGGATTCTGACGAGAAAAATGTCTGGCACTTTCCTAGCAGCAGAACTAACAACTGATTCAATATAGTCGCTCTTCTTCATATCATTTGAAAACGTGAAACCAAGGTGGCGCAGAAGGTTAGTATCAACCATAATAATCGATGGCAAAAATGGTTCTCTATAATGATTAAACAATAATAGTTTCGTTTTAGAGGCGTTAAAATTTACAGACAAATTTGACCAAAAAAAAATTATTAATGATGTAATATGATCTGTAAGAAAGCCGACTAATTTGTTTTTCAAACAACCCCGTCTTTCCTCTCTCTATGTCTATCCCTCAAGTTCTCTCTCTTTCACTCTTTATTCATTTCTCTATCTGTTTCCATCTCATTTATCTCTCCATCTATACGCGTCTGTCTTTCCTAACAAATACAAAAATACATGTTGACGGGAGATCACTATCAAACTTCTTGAGTCATGTTAGTTTTGTGTACAAAAATAATGAACCAGTTTCAGTGGCTTGCACACATCAATCGATTTGGTTTCTTCTTCGTGTGTCTGCACACGCGGGCTGTATACAAGCATGTATGACTTCACATCTAAGGGTTTATGCGTGCATTTAGAGCCAATTCAGATGCGAAGTGATAAAACCAACTTGAGTCTAAGTTATGCGAAGGCGTCAACAAGATAGGGGGCCAGATAATGGCCATTACAAGTGGGCGTGAAAACAGCGAAAATAACAAAGACATCCAGCTAGACCATCACTGCTTTGTCTTCTTTCCTGCCATTAACTTACTTTTTTTTTCTCGCCGATGTTTAGTGTTTACTCGCCGTCAGGAATGCGCTCTACGATCTTTATAAGCTGTTTTTATTGCAATTAACTGTATTGATTCACTGCTTACCGTGTCTGACTGATTATTTGAACTCCTTTTTAGACACACACACACACACAGACTCACACACAAAAAGAAAGAAAGAGAGAACCTCTAGTTCTATCAATATTTTTATTTAAATCCACCTAAAATATCATCTCCCTTTTCATTTTTTTAAGCAACGTCGAGTCTAGATGGATGATCGCTTGGGAATATCAGGTGTTGAATTCTTAGATATCTGGGTGGTATAAAGGATAATGGCTCGGATTTGTTAATCGGAGAGCCGAGTTCCAATTCCAGTTGGGTCCGTTATATTATACGCTTCAGAAATGTATAAATACACCTCTTCTCCCCTCCAGTTATGGGTTAATTTGTAAGACTTGTATCACTAAATCATTATTATTCTCCGCCACCCCATAAAAATTCTTACAGTCTAAAAATATTTCTGGCTTTAAATAACCTGCAAAGGGCTGATAAACCGTTGAAACCCAATCAATCAGACTAATTTTAATTTATTTGATATCAAAATTTCGGAATGAACCGTGTTTTAATTCCGGTTGGGTTCGTTAGATTCACCTGCGAAAATACTCTTTGGAAAGTTTGAATAAAGTGATCTATAGGCAGGACGGACTGGTTGGTAACTAGTCTGAAAAATTCTGGAGAAGCTTGGGCCCCGTCAGGCTGTCTTGCCCAAGACAAGCAACAGCTTCTACGATTGCAGTACAAGTGAGACCCCTACAACCATCAGGGGTTACAGGACTCGTATCCACACAACTTATTACAATGCATGAATAATTCATTGGCCATTTTAAGTACGGTTGCCAAGACAACAATTGCGGGACGAATGGCTACCAATGGATGGAGACGTGAATCCTGTAAACATGGACTGTGGCGGTATCAGTTCGAAATTCCAATCACTTGAAGAAGACAGAAGCGTACAATGGAGGAGACGTCGTGAATATGGCAATAAATAAATAAAGATGAGGACAACAGTTCGAACAATGTAAATAATGTAAATAATTACAATACCTCATTTCAGAAATATATATAAATAACAGTTTGTTTTTTGGGGAGTTTTTATCGAACGTCTCGCTTGGGGAACTTTCGTCGAGCTCCATGCTTTCCAGCCAGCTTTAATCTTCAAAAATTTAACTGAATTATCAATCGCTATCTACTGTTTTCCTGATTACTCTTCTACTGTTCTCGCTCCGTAGTAATGTTTTCTTTTATATCAATTCTTTGACATCCAGAGACATCTTGTGTCTTAGTGGCTTTAGTACCTTGACTGGGATAAAATCCGATTATTAAAAGGTATAAGGGTTCTTTTTGTTCTTATTTTTACTAAAACATCGCCATTACTCACATGTTCGATCTAAGGTATTCTCAGCCTCCTTCTCTAACCATTTCTGTTGCTTCAAGTATCTTCATCTGTGAGGAGATTGTCCAGCATTCACTGCCATATAGGAGGACTGATATTACGTAACAGTTCAGTACTCTTTTCTTTGTTTCTGATGCTTCAAGTCTTCTTCATCTGTGAGGAGATTGTCGAGCATTCACTGTCATATAGGAGGACTGATATTACGTAACAGTTCAGTACTCTTTTCTTTGTTTCTGTTGCTTCAAGTCTCTTCATCTGTGAGGAGATTGTCCGGCATTCACCGCCATATAGGAGGACTGATATTACGTAACAGTTCAGTACTCTTTTCTTTGTTTCAGTTGCTTCAAGTCTCTTCTTCATCTGTGAGGAGATTGTCCAGCATTCACTGTCATATAGGAGGACTGATATTACGTAACAGTTCAGTACTCTTTTCTTTGTTTCTGTTGCTTCATGTCTCTTCTTCATCTGTGAGGAGATTGTCCAGCATTCACTGTCATATAGGAGGACTGATATTACGTAACAGTTCAGTACTCTTTTCTTTGTTTCTGTTGCTTCAAGTCTCTTCTTCATCTGTGAGGAGATTGTCCGGCATTCACCGCCATATAGGAGGACTGATATTACGTAACAGTTCAGTACTCTTTTCTTTGTTTCAGTTGTTTCAAGTCTCTTCTTCGTCTGTGAGGAGATTGTCCAGCATTCACTGTCATATAGGAGGACTGATACTACGTAACAGTTCAGTACTCTTTTCTTTGTTTCTGTTGCTTCAAGTCTCTTCTTCATCTGTGAGGAGATTGTCCAGTATTCATTGCCATACAGGGGGACTAGTATTACGTAACAGTTCAGTGCTCTTTACTTTGTTTCTGTTGCTTCAAGTCTCTTCTTCATCTTTGAGAAGATTGTCCAGCATTCACTGCCATATAGGAGGACTGATATTACGTAACAGTTCAGTACTCTTTTCTTTGTTTCTGTTGCTTCAAGTCTCTTCTTCATCTGTGAGGAGATTGTCCGGCATTCACCGCCATATAGGAGGACTGATATTACGTAACAGTTCAGTACTCTTTTCTTTGTTTCAGTTGTTTCAAGTCTCTTCTTCGTCTGTGAGGAGATTGTCCAGCATTCACTGTCATATAGGAGGACTGATATTACGTAACAGTTCAGTACTCTTTTCTTTGTTTCAGTTGTTTCAAGTCTCTTCTTCGTCTGTGAGGAGATTGTCCAGCATTCACTGTCATATAGGAGGACTGATACTACGTAACAGTTCAGTACTCTTTTCTTTGTTTCTGTTGCTTCAAGTCTCTTCTTCATCTGTGAGGAGATTGTCCAGTATTCATTGCCATACAGGGGGACTAGTATTACGTAACAGTTCAGTGCTCTTTACTTTGTTTCTGTTGCTTCAAGTCTCTTCTTCATCTTTGAGAAGATTGTCCAGCATTCACTGCCATATAGGAGGACTGATATTACGTAACAGTTCAGTACTCTTTTCTTTGTTTCTGTTGCTTCAAGCCTCTTCTTCATCTGTGAGGAGATTGTCCAGTATTCATTGCTATCCCGGGGTACTGGTATTACGTAATAGTTCAATACTTTTTTCTTCGCTTTGCTTAATATTTTGCTTTGCTTTTGGAATGCACCTTTCTTATTCCAATGCGATTTCAAATTTCACTATCGCACTTTCCGTTATAACAATTAACTTTTTACGTTTCCGTTAAACAATCCCCAGAAATGTTTAATCTAAGGTTCTTGTTTGATTTTGACATCACTAATTTGTAATTTGCATGTTGAGCTGTTTCTTTTGCTATCAACCATGCATTATGTCTTCTTGCAATTGTGATTTAGTCCTTTCTGCTCGCTTTCTTTCACTGCATTCTGTCGGAGTTCTTGTAGTTTCTTTTGTCTGCTATCAACACTGTGTCTGCATATCTTACATTGATAAAACTGTGGCCGGCAATATTGAATCCTGGTAGGATTTCTAATTCTCTCAGAATCACTTCTGTATAGGTCGAATAAGTCCGGTGTGAAGTGACATCCTTGTCTTACATCCCTTTCCATTCTTGCATATTTACTGAATTCATTTTCTCTCTGATGCAGGCCGTTTGTTGCTGATATAGGTACTTTTTTATCATCTCATCCCAAGCAAGGCAATAAGGCCACTAAGACGCAAGCTGTTACTGAACGCTAGAGACTATGAGAAAAATATACTATTAAGGAGAAAGGACAATAATCAAACAAGAATTAAGAAGACAGAAGATAACGTTTGGTATTGCATTTACATTTTTGAAGATCAAAGATGAATGGAAAGCAAGAAGCCGGAAGAGCGTTCCACGAGCGAGAATTGCAAGAGAAGAAACTGTTAACATAGAACTTACGGTTACATCTAGCCAATTGATCTGTAAAATGATTATACCTTTCCGGGTCAATTCCGGGTGGGAATTTCTCATCTCAGAAGTGAAATACTAAATTATGAAAAAGCGGTACGAATACGCAATCATAACCAAATGTAAAAAAATGTCATTGAATATAAAAAGGCTCCAAAAAAACCTAGCTTATGTCCTTTGATGCGGTGACATATTGGATATAGGAGGTAGTTGTACATATGTTACTGTCCTGAGTTCAATTCTTGGATCTGGTAGTAACGCACGAATTCAGCAGGAACGAATAACTGATAAGCACAAGGACAAAATAACACAATAATCAGCAGATATATCATATCAGCCAATAGACGCATGATGATGACCAGAATGTACATGGTCGAAACGTTGTGTTTATAACATTCTCCAAGATTAGAACGTCAAGCTAAGAAGATTAGTTCAGAATAATACAAGAATAAAAATAATCTTTTCTTTTTAACAAAAATGGTGCTGATTTTTTCTTTTTTTTTTTTTTTTTGTCAAGAATTCAAATAAATAAGAATCAGCAGGGAGTCATTAAATTGTAAAACATTAGCTTCAAAAATCAACGCGGGAAAATTTGCAATAAATATCAAGCAATGAAACTAAAACTAGAAGATATAATATTTTTTAATGTCTCATTTGGACACGCGACTCGGCTGAATTATTTACGCCACTCAAATTTGGAAAGGTACAGCTTACAATACTTTCCTGACAGAAAAAAATCATTTTATTTTATTCTTGTATAATTTTGAACTATTGTTCTCGACTTGGTGATCTCATCTTGGAGAATATTATTATAAACACAACGTTTCGACCAAGCACCTCCTGGACATCATCAGATGTCTGATATGATATATCTGTTGATTATTGTGTTATTCAGTCCGTGGGATATCCGTTACTGTTTGTTCCTAATGAATCGAATGTGTTACTACCAGATCCAGTAATTGAACTCGGGACAGTAACACATACTGGGTGTAACAGCAAAATCATCCAAATCGTGTAACAGCAAAATTGTCCAATTCTTTGATTAAGCTTTGAACCGTTCTACTATGGAAATCAGTAAAGGTATCGTACTGAAATTCTCTGATGTTTTTATAACACTATTGGATTCTACTTTGAACAATAAGAATGTATTTAGCTCTAATTTGAAATGATGATCCCTCTTCCTGTTGTGACCTCCTGATCCAGATTTTCTCTCTATTGTTCCCTCTTTTTTAAACTTTCTCACCGTTCTCTTGATAGTTCTTGAATGGAATTTGAAGATGGAAGCCAGAGTATGAATGTTGGTACCATTACTGAAGGTCTGAATAATCTTTTTCCTCTCACCATTGCTCAGTTAAAAAACAGTGAGGCTGAGCAAAACGATTTGAACCTGTTCTCTTTCTAGCTGAATAACTCAAAGTTTTTTTCATTGATTATTACGACAAATGGCCTTAGACATCTCAAAGACATTTAACAAGGTGTAGCACGGTCAGTTGTTACGTAAACTCTTCAACTATAGGATCTCTGGAAGAGTCTTCGCAATGAATCGGTCCATCTTCTCAAGTTGGTCCATAAAGGTAATTGATAACGGCCCATGAGGTGAATGCAGCTGTCCGACAATGTTCTTTTCTTGGCCCGTTCCTCTTTCTGTTTTCATTAGCGAGCTGCCTAGAAGCCTTCTCAGATCATCAGCAAACACACACACACACACACACATATATATATATATATATATATATATATATATATATATATATATATATATTGTGTGTGTATTTAGGCAGCATCTTTTCATTCATACACGTTTCATTAAATATTATAGACAAGTGTTGTCTATTTATTTTATGTAAATCTTTTTCGTAACTTCTGATAAGTTTAATAACATTATCGTTGAAAGAAGAAAGAAATTCACAATAGTGATCCATATTTTTTTAATACAATCTAAGCTTTCGGCTTACTTAAGCCATTATCAAAGATGTCAATTACAACATATTAAACAATATACGGACAAGACAGTGATGATAGTTTGTCAATGTTTACATAGATGATTTCTAAGCAACGATAAACACGTGCATAAAGACGCTAGAAGCGAAAATCGCACCGCATCTCATGACGTCACACATGACCACACGAGAGTGAATTGTAGAAGTATGAATCGAAAGCCGTTGGTATAAACCAATGGCTTCTGTTAACAATTATAGACATTTAAGAATATTTGTAGAGATGCCATAATTGATTTTGTTTAGGTTGGGTTTAACTGTTTGATGTATAATGCTTCAAGGATTTTTAGTTTTTGTCTATTGTTTTCATGTCGAAGTATAATTGTGTTTTCGACAAGTATTTTACGGAATTGTGTGTGCGGACAGGCATGTTGTTTTAAATGCCTAAAAATGTTAGAGTTTTCATTCAGATGTAGTGTCAAGCGTCGTGAAAATTTACATAAAATAGACAACACTTGTCTATAATATTTAATGAAACGTGTATATATATATATATATATATATATATATATATATATATACCACAGAAAATACCACAGTTTTTGACCGCACATCCAGTAATCTCTCCTCTGACTTCTATCTCTCAATAATCTCTCCTCTGGCCTTTATCACTCAATAATCCCTCCTTTAATTTCTATCTCTCAATAATCTCTCCTCTGACCTCTATCACACAATAATCTCTCCTTTGATCTCTATCTTTCAATAATCTCTCCTCTGACTGACTTCTGTCTCTCAATAATATTCTCGTCTGATCTCTATCTCTCAATAATCTCTCCTCTGATCTCTATAACTCAATAATCTCTCCACTGACCTCTATACTCAATAATCTCTCCTGCAACCGCCATCTTTCAATAATCTCTCCTGTGACCTTTATCTTTCAATAATCACTCCTCTGACCTCTATCACTCAATAATCACTCATCTGACCTCTATCACTCAATAATCTCTCCTGCGACCTCTATCTTTCAACAATCTCTCCTCTGACCTCTATCTTTCAATAACCTCTTCTCTGACTTCTGTCATTCAATAATCCCTCCTCCGACTTCTATATCACTATAATCTCTCTTCTGAACTTCCTTTCTCAATAAACTCTCCTCTGACCTCTATCACTCAATAATATTCTTGTCTGATCGCTATCTCTCAATAATCTATCCTCTGTATTTTATCACTCAATAATCTCCCCTGCGGCCTCTATCACTCAATAATCTCTCCTGCGACCTCCATCTTCCAATAATCTCTCCCGCGACCTCCATCTTTTAATAATCTTTCCTCTGACCACCATCTCTCAATAATATCTCGTCGAACATCTCAGTTTTGAAAGTACATTGTAGCTTTCAACACATCCAAAATCAAGACAATGGTATTTCATCATCATCAAGCAAACACTGAATTTTATCAAGTCATGTCTGTTCTCCCAATGAAGCTTCTTGATTTAAATGTCTGTTGGAACTCAAGTCCACCCTGGATCTCGTGGAACTCGTTTATATAAGGCCATTGCTAAAGACGCTAGGAAAATAGTTGGTTCCTTGTAGAACTTCACAAATTATGTGATTCCTCCTGTTAGGCTCTATCAGATCAGACCAAAAAACGGAAGTGGTGCTCTTAGTTTATTTTAATCATTTCGCCCCAAGCAAGGCAATAAAGCCACTAGGAAACAAGTTGCTACCGAGTGTTAGAGAATATGAAAAAAACTACTATTATGGAGAGAGAACAATAAAAGAACAAGAATTAAGAAAACAGAAGATAACGATTGATATTGCGTTTAAATTTTTGATGATCAAAGTTGATTGGGAAGAGCCAGAAGAGAGTTCCACAAGCGAAAAGTGCGAGAAAAGAAACTGTTAGCATAGAATTTGCACTTACATGTAGCCAATTCAACTGTAAAATGATAAGACCTTCCTGCCAATCTAGTACTGCGCTTAAATTCATAAAGTCTAGGGACATAGCGTAAAGTTCATCGGAACAATTACCTTGAAAGTGTATATTTCTAGAAACGTCATAGGGGAGCGGTACTGGAAAAGTAACCGAAACAGAGATGCCAGGTCAAGACCGTTAACATTACAGATTCTTCTTTGGAGTATATCTGCCATATACTGAAGTTATCGGACCCTTACTTTCTGGCTTTGACAAGAACAGTAATCCGGAAGACTGTAGATAGCGATTGACGTTGCATTTAAATTTTTGAAGATTAAAGTTGGCTTGAAGCATGGAGCCGTAAGCATAGAGCTGAAAATTGATGAGATTTCGACGCCAGTCTAGTACTGCCCTTAAATTCATAGTCTAGTTTGCAGCGATGGGAGAGTGACTGAAGCCGAGACGCTAGATCATGACAAATATTATTGGTGATTCTTCTTTATATTTTAACGAATAGCTCTAGATAAATGGCAAAGGAACTAGATCATATGTGGTAGCAATATTCGAAGCATGGACGAATGGTGGGTTTATACATACGTAGGATAGATTCTGGAGAGAAAAATTGTCTCGCCTGACATACTGAACCGACTTTCTTAACAGCTGACCCAGAAATGGGTTCAATATAGTCTTCTACTTCATGTCCGCTGAGAACGATTCATTTTCCTGGAAGTTAGCATCATTTATATTGAAGGAAGGTAGAGAAGAGTCCCTCAGATAATTAATGAAGAACAGTTTGTTTTTGAAGCCGTTAAAATTAACAAGCCATCTTTTGCCACAGTTAACGACGGAGTTGATGTCGTTTTGGATATCGGCTGCCATTTTGACTTTATCGAACTGATCACACTTAATGTCAAGACAGGAGTAAATGGTTGTGTCGTCAGCATAGATACAGAGTTGAGAGCTGAGGTCATCGGGAAGATCATTAATGAAAATTGAAAACAAAGTAGGTCCAGAGCCCTGTGGAAAAACCTATATTAGTCTGTAAGGATCTAGACGAGTAGCCATTCAAGATAACTTTCATTTCTCGATTTGGTAGAAAAAACTGGATCAGTTCAAAAATTTGTCTGACCGCACCGTAACTCTTCACTTGCGTAGGAGACCTATATGCCAAACTCTGTCAAAAACTTTCCAGATGTCCAAACCATTTGTATCTAGAACATGATAGACTATTTCTGTAATTATCGTCAATACATGAGCAGTTAACCTGGGGAAACAAAAACCATATTGCCCGTCTGAAAAAAAGTCCCTGCAATGTGATATGCTTAACCAATTCTTTGTATCTTATGATTTGTAAAGGAGTAAGAGAAATAAGATGTAAGAAATACTAGTCAAAAATGAATAATAATTGACAATGCTTTATCTAAGGAATTTACACAACTTAAAACTATTACATCTTAATTGATACTTGTTTTAAAGAAACAACAGAAATATGATGAAAGAAATACAGTGGGACCTTGGTTCACGAATTTAATCCATTCCTGAAGGCCATTCGTAACCCGAAATGTTTCTAAAGCGAAACTATTTTTCCAATAGGAATCAATGTAGAGAAAAAAAGACACAGTACAATAAAATTGGAAAAGAAAAATGCGCCACAACACACGAATCGAATGTATACAACATGGCGGTCGACTCAGAAATTGTTCAGTTCGCGTTAACTCGGTTCGGTAATGTTGTTCGAGAACCGAAATTTTATTCGATAACAGAGACATTTTCGTCTCGAATTTTCTGTTCGAAAACCAATTTGTTCAATAAGTGAGACGTTCGAGAACCGAATAAAAATGTATAACAATTGACAAGGTTTTATCTAAGGGATTCACGGAACTTAAAACTATTACATCTTATTACAACTTGTTTTAAAGAAACAAATAAGATGAAAGAAATACGAACCAAAACTGAATAACAATGACAACGCTTCATATAAATTCCAACAAAATCTTCCACGCCTAAAAGCAAGAATGATAAGGTGAACTGAATATTAAGCGTGTTCCAATAAGTTGGGCCAATTTTAAATATGAATTAAGTTGAAGCGTCTAATGATTTTTTTTCCTTTTTCTTTCAGATTTGGCGGACATTTAGGTGATATTATTTTTCACACATAATTTTCATGATTTAAATAATATGATCCAATAGAGAAATAAATAAATTTTTACCAATAACACTGATTTATTTACTACTGACTTTGATCCGTCTTAATGAAACACCCTTACTTACAAATGAAAAATTGTCAGTTTTATAAAAAAAAAAAATAAAAATAAGGGTAACATCACACAATATTCTTTTTATTGAATGGAATAAAACCACAGAGACGAATACAGCGTGTTTCTTGCAATGAGAAATTTAATCTATATGGATTCTCTGTTGGTCACATACTGTCTGCGTGTGATTATGCATGCACGTATGTAATATACCGGTTTTAACAACAAAATTGTCCAAACCATGTAGCAATAAAATTGTCTATCCCACAAAATGTTTAATATCTCAGACACCAGTAAACTGAGCTTCTTTTTTCCAGATTTTCAGATAAGACGTTTAGCTATCTTACCAACATTTGTCGTAAGAATCACTGAAAAACCCTTTGAGTTATTCAGTTAGAGAGAAAACAGGTTAAAATCGTTTTGTGTCAGCCCCACTGTCTTCTCAACTGAGCAATGGTGAGAGGAAAAAGATTATTCGGGTCTTCAGTAATAGTAGCAACATTCACACTCTGGCTTCTATTTTCAAAGTTCATTCAAGAACCATCAAGAGAACGGTGAATAAGTTTAAAAAAAGAGGGAACAATAGAGAGGAAAACTGGATCAGGATGTCACAACAGGAAGAGAGATCATCATTTCAATTTACAGCTAAAGAGGTCAATTAGAAAAGATCCAACTCAATCCATCAGACGTTTAACACGTGATAAAGGAGTTTCAGCTGTGGCAGTGTAAAGAGATGTGAAAAAAGACTTGAAAATGAAATCGTACGTGAAACGTGTGAGGCACCTTTTTATTACCACGACAGAAAGTTAGAAGGTTAGAGAGGGCGAAGTTCATCTTGTTTAATTAATGATGAATATTTCATTTTCGTTTATGATCGATTTCATCGCAACTCTTCTGTCAAACTTGGAGAGTAATTATACATTCTTATTGCTCAAAGTAGAGTCCACTAGTTTTAGAAAAGTAAGATATCTTTAATCATTTCTAAGATACAATGGTACAGAGCTTAATCTAATAAATAGACAATTTTGCTGCGCTCTGCGTGTATGCCTTATATGTAAATGTTCCATTTAATGTACCCGCACGCACACAAATATACACACAGCTTGAAATAACACACTAGAACACTATATTCCCTTCACACTCAGTCTAGACAACTACTACCTTAGGCTGAGCAATAAAATCACTAAAATCAATACAAGTTGAAGACAAGAAAAAAAGGAAAGAAAAAATTTAGCAATCGCTTCATTTTCGTCAAACTCTTTGCTTTCATGTTTGTACAGCTGTGAAATAAACTAAAAATATATGAAGATATTCAAGTCGTCTTTCACTTATCGATAATTACTTCATTCTGTTCCTATTACTTGATACCAATTGATTCAATATATCTATATATCTATATATCTATATATTCAATATATCTGGCTATCTATACCAGTCTACTCGTATTTTCTGTATATAATCTCTGAAAATTTATTTCCTATTTATTTATTATTTCATTTTGTTCACCTCAATAGGAGTAGTTAGGTTCACCTGTCGTCAGATTGACACTCCTCTCCGGTCTTTTGAACAGGAGTAGCTGTTTATCTCCTATTTCCTGTTTAGGATTGGGTTTCCGGTTCCTTCTAAAGTCTTCTCATTTTAATTCACTTCCTGTAATCCCTTGGTGGCATTATGGCTTTTGGCTTGGGGTGAATTGATTTTTTAAAAAAATCTATATCAGTCTATTCATATCTTTCCTACATCAATATCAATCTATTCATATCTATTTATTGGTACCTAGAATACGACAGCACAGAGATGGCCACAATGTAATTCTCCATTTTGTTATTTACAACAATAAAGCTAATTTAAGTTTTAAAAAATTAATAGCCATAAAAAGTGAATTCAGAGAAAAATGGTATAAGTAGAAAATGGCAGGACTAAATTATCTGTGAAAAACCCGTTAAATAATCAGATTATATTGAGCTTTTCAGAAAAAAATTTATAAATATTTCTAGACAAATCCCCGTCTTACGAAAAATTATCTTCATAGTAATTTAAAATAATTCAGCAGACGATGTTATTTTATTTATGATAATTAGATTTTTGGCGATTGCCTTACTCGGTTACAGTGCGTCTAATAATTTTTATCGCGGTCGACATCTTTTCTCGGCCTTTTGGCAGGAGTCGGTAGAAATAATATTAGGCCAATCCCCGGGGGTGAGGGCTTCCCTCTGAGACACTACCTCTTCCGTCCAAATATGAAAACTATTCCATTTTCGGCCTGATCTGGCTCTTATAAAGGTAAAGGTTAGCACGAGGAGTTAGTTACTTACTGGAGAGATACAAGGAGCTGAAAATATTATCTGCACTTTTAGCAATGGATAGTATGTACGAATTCCATTTGAGATCAGGTATGAGTTTGAGATCCAATATTCTCTCAAGGAATGGTGCTTCCTCAAGGGAACATCCGTTCATTGTGATTAGGGGCAGATCGGGGTCCGATCGGCTGTGATCGAATGTAACTAGTTTGGTTCCTGGCGTTAATCATAAGCTTATTTGTTTATATCGAGTGTTTGTATACATCTTCAAATCAAAAATGTTTCGGACCTTCCTCAGCATCAAGAAGAATTATTGCGCCACAGGAGGTAGGGGGTTGTGTTAAGAGGTAGTTTATAGGGATGGGATGGAAATATAACCATTAACTCTAGACTTCAACAGGTTAAGATTGTCGTGATCGGGGAACACATCGTCTTAAAGGGAAGAAGTTGTTCGAGTTGAACTTACTTCTCACCGATGGAATAATACAGAGAGGTTTGCTACTATGTAAGTGGCATGGCAGGTTCTAGCCGTGAAGATTAAACTTGGCGGAACCAATGTAGTTTGTTCGAGGACTTTCCATGGTAGTAGCGATAGATTAGTGAGAAGCTTACCACATCCCTTCTGTGAGAGTGAGGTTGGAGGCTGGAAAATAATTTCTTACCCACAAGGACTCGGAGACACTTTTGAACTCTATCAAGACTGAAAAGTGTAGACTGGGCAGCTCCCGGCCAAATATGATACTCCTATTCCGTTTCGGCCTGATCTGGCTCTTATAAATGTAGAGGATAGCAGGAGGAGTTCAAATCAAAAATGTTAATAGCCATAAAAAGTGAATCAAGTATACTGTCAAGGTAAGAAAGAAAAAATTGTTGGTAAGAACAAGTTTTGTCCATTTTTATTGACTAACAAGCATGTATCTAGCGAGAGGATTTGTAGCTGGCCTTCCCAGAAATGCCCATGGTATTTTTGATATTCTGTTGTGACACCGAGTGCAAAGTATATACTGGGTTCACCATAGATCATTTCTTCTTCGAACAAGGATTATTAATTCAGTTCATCCCCTGGTATTTCCCCTCTCTCTCTCTCTCTCTCTCTCTCTCTCTCTCTCTCTCTCTCTCTCTCTCTCTCTCTCTCTCTCCCTCCCTCTCCCGTAAGTTTCACCCTTCACAAGGACCGGGGGCTACTCGAGGTAGGGGATTACGTTAGTTTATACGAATAGGAAGGAAATATAACCATTAACTCTAGACTTCAACAGATTGTCGTGATCGGGAACGGGGAACACATCGTCTTAAAGGGAAGAAGCTGTTCGAGTTGAACTTACTTCTCACCGATGGAATAATACAGAGAGGTTTGCTACTATGTAAGTGGCATGGCAGGTTCTAGCCGTGAAGATTAAACTTGGCGGAACCAATGTAGTTTGTCCGAGGACTTTCCATGGTAGTAACTATAGAGCAGTGAGAGGCTTACCACATCCCTTCTGTGTGAGTGAGGTTGGAGGTTGGAAAATAATTTGTTACCCACAAGGCCTCGGAGACGCTTTTGAACTCTATCAAGACGAAAGTGAGGTCTGGACAGCTACCGCCCAAATATAACAGCAGTACTCCTTTTTCGGCCTGATCTGGCTCTTATAAAGTAGAGGTCACCATGAGGAGTCACGTACTTAAGGGAGCAGTACAGCGAGCCGATCATTATGCCTTCATCTTCAGCAATGGATCCTATATAAATGTTCCACTTGAGTTCGAGTGTAAGTTTGAGGCTGAATATCCTCTCAAATCACGGTTCCTCCTTGAGAAAACATCCGTTGCTCGTGACTGGCGGTAGTTCGGGGTCTGATCGGCGGTGATTGAAGTTTAAATTCCTCTTCTAACAAATCAAATTCCAAAACTAGATTTATATCCTTATACAGTGTAACCCGGATATAAGAGAGTTGTCGGGACCGGAGAAGAAGTCTCTTATATCCGGGTTTCTCTTATATCAGGGTTTGGTCTATTTTGTTTAGGTAAGTATGGCTCTAATTTGGGACCAGATAAAATCTCTCTTATATCCTGGTTTCTCTTATATCAGGGTCTCTTATATCTGTAATCTGAAAATCGCCAGGGAGAGTAAATGACATTTCCTAAATAATCTTTCTTCTCTCAGCTCTGGGAGATCTTTCGATTTTTAACATAAAAATGCTGAGATTTAAAAGAAAAAGATTACGTGCAATAAATTAACTGAGAGACAGGTGAGATAACCAGTGACATTGAAAGATGTAGACGCTTCCAGTATCATCTCCGTGTGAGAAGGAGAAAGAGAGCTGGTATTTGATTTCAAATCCTAAGTCGGTGGAGATTATTACAACGCACTCGATAGACGTGGAAGAGCACAAAAGTACATTCTCTGAACATCATATTCATGAGAAGTTTCCACTATTTCCGAATAATATGTATCCATAAATATTTCCGATCCAATATGGTGCTTGAATGACATTTAAGGTTATAGATCGTGTTGGCTATTTTAATATGGGTTGACGTCAAATTAACGATTACACGTAACAGAAAGATTATTGGTATAGACGCGAAAAAGGTCAAACGCAACGTCTCCGAATAGCCAACGGGATTGGTAGGCTAATTATATTGTAAGAGATACTGCTGGATACAGCGCAGTAGCAAAACGCAAGAGTCCATAATTGAAGTGTTTTTTTTTTTCAAAGTTTAGTTTAGTTTGTCACAAGGCCACAAGAATAGAGCACCAAGTGAATATTATACTCACGCCTCGCTAATAAAAGTCAAATAATTTGGGCCACTAGCTATTACTACTCAATTCGGTCCCGAATATTTATGGTATATATATATATATATATATATATATATATATATATATATATGTGTGTGTGTGTGTGTGTGTGTGTGTATACATATATATATATATATATATATATGTGTGTGTGTGTATACATATATATATATATATATATATATATGTCTGTGTGTATGTGTGTGTGTGAGAGAGAGAGAGAGATAACGATATATACATCTATATATGAAGAATAATATTTGGTGAATATATGACAAAGCGGAAAAAAATTTCCGGTGACGCGTTTCGTCTTTTAGGACTTCATAAGTCCACTTTATCATATGTTTTTCCCCCAATATGTATGGATATATATGTATGCATATATTTATATATGTGTGTGTGTGTGTGTGTGTATATATATATATATATATATACGCATGTACATATATATGTGTGTGTGTGTGTATGTGTTTTCTGCTTATGCGTTATTTTTATAGATACACTTTATTTAAGTAAATTCCCTATTTTTAATTAAACAGTATTAATTCCATTTACCGGACTGAATGTTTGAGAAATTCACGTCGTTAAATATAATTAATAATGTTTAATTAAAAACAGAGCATTTACTTAAATAAATTATATTCCTAAAGTTAACGTTTAAACAAAATATATTAAATAATCATCGAACTTAATACATCTCATTATATATATATATATATATATATATATATATATATATATATATATATATATTGAGACATGTTAATTTAGAACTATTCTGCCTATTTATTTTCAATTGGACCCTTTGATATTCGCGGATTCGTTTTTTTGTGTTATTATTTAAGGACGAGAAAAATTGCTGTGTTGATACATATTTCTTTTATTTCCGAGTACTTTCGACATAGCAATATCATCATTAGGGTATTGTTTATTACAAGGTAAGTATTGCAGTGTTCATTATTATCAAAGACAATATTGTTGTGTTTATCTGAAAGTTAAATTTCTTCCAAGTGGAGTGAAGAACGCTGCGTCAATGCGTACCGCTGAAACCGTTTAAGGGGAGATAACTAAATATGGTGTGGAGAGATTTATTTTTCTGAATAAAAGTATTCTTTCTGTTGATATTTTCTTTAAGACTTCCTTGTTGCTTACTCGCTTCATCCACGGAATTTTCTGTATAAGGTTATGAACACCACATAGCAGCCCAACATTCTTTTCATTGTTTCTACTGATTTTTTTTCCGTTTCTAAGCACATTGATTAGGTTTTGAATCTCGGTGTCACATTTCTCCTCAAGGACACATGGCACAGTGGATAAAGGCGTTGGTTAGACAGGACCCAAAGAGTGTGAGTTCAATACCCGGTTAAGGCAGTGGAGAACTTTCAAAGGGAAATTAACAGGAGATAACTGATAACTGACATCCATCAAACATGGCACGTGGAACTAGAACAGTCTACCCCAGTGAGCGAAATAAAGGGTTCAGTTCGAAATTCCAACCAACTGAAGAAGGCCGGAGCGTACAACGGCCGAAATGTTGTGATAAATATGGTGACAAAGATGAGGACAATAGTCCCAATAATATAAATAATGTACATAATACCTCATATCAGAAATATAGACACATTTCTCTGTTAAAACGCTTCCCAGATATGTGAACTTCTGTATCTGCATGATGTTGATAATCCCCAACTCGTAACTCGCCTCTTATGCGTTTTCTCTTGACAGTACTTTCTGCATTCTTACAGACATAATTTATCTATATATAAAATTCTGTGACTTCCGTTAGTCCGTCCGTCACTAAAATAGCCATACATTGACCGATCGAAATTAAAGTTTGGGGAGAAGCGCAAACAGGTAAGGGTTTCAAAATACAATTGTTTTTACAATGGTGCGCAGCTTAGTACAATGCATTTTCATTCATAAAAGCTTTATTATTTAACCAACAAAATACTCCGACTATTTTAAAAACAATTTAAAAATTAAAATAACAAATACTTATTTAGTAAAAATGAAATATTGTTTTTGCATATCTTTTTATAAAGTTTTTATAAATACAAGAATCCAGTTTCCAGTTGGTTTGCGAGAATTATAAACAAATCACAAGGCCAAACGCTTCAAAAAGTTGGAATTTGACTCATTTTCGCATGGCCAGTTGTATGTTGCACACTCAAGAGTAAGAAATCCTAAGAATGTATTCTTCGCTGTTAAAAAGGAAAAAATTAAATTTTCTTAAAAGATACAGTTTACCATGAAGCCCTATAAATCAAATTAAATTGAAGAAATTATTTAATCACGAAATAGGATTTCTGTCAAAGTATTTTTTCTAAACAAATCAGCTCATTCAAATTTCATCGATTGGTTTGCGAAATTGAACGAAACGTAGAATTTGTAAATCTCAACAAAAAATTGTTAGCGATAACTTCAACAATACGAATTACTGTGATGATTTCAAAAAATTCTCGTTGCTAAAAAAGGATCTATAAATGAATCAAGGAGAACAAGAAAATTTCTTGAAATTGGGTCACTGAAAAAAAGTACAGTTGCTTACTCATACATCCATACTTGTACTTTTACGTTTAAATTCTTCTTTTTAAATTAATATTTTATCTTAATTATATAAAACATTTTAAAATTATGAGAATAATTTTGATGTCAACTGATATAAAACGTCTAAGATTTAATTAAAGGCCAATTAATTTTTTCACTATTTTTTACCTAATACAAGCCCCAAGAGCCATTCATGGCAGAGTAATACTGAATAACGGCGTAAGAGGAAGTGGTAAAAAGTGCAGATTATGAATACATGTAAAATAGATAACGGTTGACCATAGCTTTGAAGAGATTAAGATTGTAATGATCAGGGAAGCATCATCTCGGGAGTCTGTTCCACTAGCTTTTCTCGGGAAGAATCTGCCCAAGTAGAAAGTCCTCTATACCAGTGAAATTACAAAGTGAATGAGAATGATTTGACCGTGTGTATGTGGCTTAGCGTGTTCTAGCTGTAAAGGTATGAACTGATGAGACTAACGAATATAGCTCACCCAAAGAGCAATAGAGTAGCAATAGGCTTATACTTCTTCGTCTGAGGGAATGAGGTTGTAGGGTGAAAAATAATTCATCACCCACAAAGGGTGTGGTAGACGCATTTAAACTCTGTCAAAGCATGAAAGTGAGGATTCGGTTGTTCCAGCTAAGATATGGCAGTAATAATCCATTTTTCCGACTCTACTAATGATAGAACATTGCCGAATGTGACAGGTACTTTCGCAGAGTCGCAAGGAACCTACTATATTTGTAGCATATGCAGTGTTGGGTCGTATATATTCTTTTAACCATTTAATCACCAGCAAAGCAATATCGCCACTAAGACGTAAGGGGTTACTGACTGCGAGGAAAATACTTTTAAGGAGAGAGAACAATAAAAGAACAGGAATTAAGAAAACAGTAGATAACGATTGACATTGCATTTAAATTTTTGAAGATCAAAGTTGACTGGGAAGCAAGAAGCTGGAAGAGAGTCCCATGAGCGTGAAATGTGAGAAAAGAAACCGCATAGAACTTTAGATTACATCAGCTGTAAAACAATAAGAATTTACCTTCACTTTACTGCGCTTAAATTTATAAAGTCCGGGTACCATAGAGGAAATGAGACACAAGGCAAAATCGGGGATAGAGGAAGGCTAGCCTTCAATCTGCCTTACCTGAAATTTAACTAGCAACAATTACCTACTCAAAAATACCACAGTATTCCTTACACTAAAACAACACATTCTTACTTACCATTCTTGCCACAGCCACCACCATGCTTCAAAACCTCTATATAATCCTAACTAGTTCCCATATGTACAATTTGTCTGGGAATGGATAAAAATAACAACATTTAATGAAACCATAATGAATATTTACACTTAAAAACCATGTATTTATAGAAAAGGTACAAGAAAGCTACACTACGGCGGTGGTAATGTAATGCCAGATAAGAACCAATGGTATTTCAGAATCTTATAAATATATAGCAGAAGAAGCAGACTCCATGTGGCAGCAATATTCAAAACAAGGATGAATGGTAGACTTATAGATATGGACGATAGTTTCTGGTAATTAAAATTGTTTAGTACGACACGGGGAACTAATTTTCCTAACAGTGGACCAAACAATAAGTTCAGTTTGAGATCTTGGGTAAATTTCATTCTCAAAAAAGGTTCAAGGCAAGATGTCTCATTGAAAGTAGAATCGTTAATCATGACTGGAGAATATTCACAGAGATGAAGGAACATCACTAGCTTGGCTTTGGAGGTATTAAATATTAAATGAGATAGATAGATAGATAGATAGATAGATAGATAGATAATGAACACACTGATACTGATAGATAGAGAGAGAGAGAGATAATGAACAGACTAATACAGATAGATAGAGAGAGAGAGAGAGATAATGAACAGACTGATACAGATAGATAGATAGATAGATAGATAGATAGATAGATAGATAGATAATGAACAGACTGATACAGATAGATAGATAGATAGAGAGAGAGAGAGATAATGAACAGACTGATACAGATAGATAGATAGATAGATAGATAGATAGATAGATAGATAGATAGATAATGAACAGACTGATACAGATTTTCCTGACATCAGTTCTCAAGTCGGTATCTACGCAAACGACACTACCATTACTGACAGCGTTAACCTGGCTGTTGGTCTTGAAAAAGACTTCCAATCTGTGGTTGACTCGGGTAGAAAATGGATTGTGGACTTTAATGAGTCCAAAATGAAATTGCTGTTATTTACTCACCATAAAGAAACGTCCCTGCTTCCTATCAACCTGGTTGATGCTCAACTGCACGAGAGCGTTTCACTGCGCCTTCTTGGTCTCACGTTTTCCAATGATCTGAAGAACAACATTTATATTTAATCAGTAGCTGCATCTACCACAAGGAAAGTTGGTTCTCTGTGTCGTACCAGAAGGCGTTTCTGCTCTGAGTCTATCCATCACATCTACAAATCTACCATTTGTCCATGCATGGAATACTGTTGCCATATATGGTCTGGTGCTTCCGCTCTTCATCTCGAGGTTCTCGACAAAATCTAAAGACAGATCTGCAATGTGATCGATCCTAACTTGGCATCTCGACTCAAGTCAGTTTTTCACTGACGTAATATGGCTTCCCTCAGTCTTTCTATAAATATTTTACTGGGTTGGCATGTTGGTCCCACCCTTTTACTGTCGAAACAGTTAAATTTAACCATTCTTCTACTCCAGCAACTTCTTCTCTCACACTTCCCGACAGTGTAACTCCCTTTCTCTTAGTTGCTTCATTGATAACTATAATCTTCAAAAATTTAAATGTAATGTCGTTCGACATCTTCTGTTGCCTTGGTCACCGTTCTTCTTTTTATCCTCCTCCGTTGTTCATTTTATGCTTTCTTCACCCCCCCCCCATAACCAGACTTTTCCCTTACTTACACTCTCTGTAGCCCCTTGCGTACTAGTAGAAATCCTGCCTTGCCTGGGGTGAATTGCTTTTAAAAAAAGCGATAGAGTAGCTATAGGCTTGTGACGTTTCATCTGTCGGAGATAAGAAGTGATTTTAATAATACGATACACGCATATTTGAATTTGAAATACAGCCTTCCAAATCTCCCAGGATATAGCTAACAAAACTTTTGTCTATGACACTGACAATATTCTTGATAATAACAGAGACGGTCAAATTAGTCGAAAAAAAAACAGAATACATAGATAACAAACATTCAATTGTGGACAGTTTTAGCCTAAGTGTTATCACACGCTGAAAAAAGCCCATTTATACTCATAAATACTAAAATTTATCGAATAAAAAGATGTAAAAGTATTTTTGTCACCGAAAGATGTAAAAAGCATCTTTTGTCAATGAAAAGATGTTAAAGACTCGTGAGCTAACAGTAATCTCTTCTCGCTACTATTAAGCGTCGGAAGATGTAATCATTTAAGCACGTTACACGACATAACAGCCTCTGCAAGACTATCATACAAGGCACTGATGAAGGATGACGCAAGCGGAGACAGCAACACAAAAGCTGGCCAGACAACTTCAAAGAGTGGACGGACTTGATGATGGCGGAACTCCTGAGAGCCACCGCCAACAGATCATTTTGCAAGAGGTTGTCTGTTTCTTCTGGTCTTAGCACCCACCCCCGACGAGTGATGATGATGAAACACTTTTGTCAGTAAAAACATGTAAAAGCATTTTTGGCAATATGTAAAAGCATCTTTTGTCAATAAAAAGATGTAGAAGCATTTTTTGCCGATAAATATTGGGAACCTGTAGCAAAATTATATATATATATATATATATATATATATATATATATATATATATATATATTATAAGTTAATAGACTTAAAATATGGTTTTTCGCTACACAGTTCCAACCATGTTTCAAAAATGGAAGCTAAAAGCCGCGAATTTAATTTTGTACTTAAATTAAAGACATTAGTTCCATGATGAAATGGCACTAATGTCTTTAATTTAAGTACAAAATTAAATTCGCGGCTTTTAGCTTCCATTTTTGAAACATGGTTGGAACTGTGTAGCGAAAAACTATATTTTAAGTCTATTAACTTATAATATTAATGCTCTGTAAACTTACATTGAGCACTATTTTGTAAAAAATAAAAATATCTATAAGAACACCGGATTATATATCTTACTGTTCTTTCTTTTATATATATATATATATATATATATATATATATATATATATATATATATATATATATATATATATTGGATGTGAAAGCACCTTTTGTCAGTAAAAACATGTAAAAGCATCTTTTGTTAATAAAAATAAGTAAAAGCATTTTTTGTTTATAAAAAGATATAAAGCATCTTATGTAAATAAAAAGATGTAAAAGATATTTGTCAATAAAAAGATGTAAAAGCATCTTTTGTCAATAAAAAGTTGTAAAATTATCTTTCGTCAATAAAAACATGTAAAAACATCTTTTGTTAATAAAAAGATGTAAAGGCATCTTTTGCAATTAAAATGATATAAAAGGATCTTTTGTCAATAAAAAGATGTAAAAGTATTTATTTCTATGCTAGGACTACATGATCTTCACTCAGCATGGTCCCAATATATGACTATGGAATCAGGAAGAGTTATAAATAGACAGTACTAAATAAGAACTAGACGAGATATCCCTAGACATACTCAGCGGAACGAGAATACCCTATCCCCGTAGATTAAATAAAGGTTTCCAAGATCGACACGCACATGATGAAGGTCGGACACACTACGGCCGAAACGTTGCAATAGTAACAACAAAAATGACGAGAACTTTTAAATATTGTATATAAGGGTAACCACTCATCCTACATATTCAAACAGTAATTATTAAACAACATGAGATTTTAGGTCCCCGAGGCAGGAATTAACCAAAGCCCAAAGCCTGCATCCTTTTTTTATTTATATTTATTGTATTTACTGGAGGTGGGGGGTGGGGGTCTGAGTCAATCTCTTATATCTAAGGCATTCCAAAAGGGCAACATGATAATTTCTGTCTCTGTTCACGTGTAAGTGTGCAGGAATCCATTAATTATGAACTCGAGTCAAACTTACAGTCGCCGGGTGTGTCGACATGGTAAACATTTTTCTTCCTAGATATTTGGTAAACGTTTATTGACCGAAACTAAAAATAGATCGCTCATTTAGAAAGCCTACGCACTAAGTTACATTTATATGTATAGATTTATTGTAAATATTGGGAGCCTGGAGCAAAATTATATATATATATATATATATATATATATATATATATATATATATATATATATATATATATATATATATATAATTGTGCTTATATAATTTAAATATATCGTTATATAAATTAAAACACCAAACATAATGTTTAATTTTCATGTTTGATCTTTTCCTTCATTCATATATATATATATATATATATATATATATATATATATATATATATATATAAACTTTCGACGGGAGGAATTACAAGGAGAAAAACATCTACTTAATTAGGCAAAAGTCAAGGAGAAGAGATTATCGATCCATCACAGGCATTTTATTTTTCATTTTAGCAAAAGGAAAATATCAAACATTAAGTGCGTTGTTTTAATTTATTTTTTTACAAATCGTTCACCCATTACAAAACCCGTGAGCCACTCAAGATAAAGGGCTCTCGTACAATCACCGAAGTTAAGCAACGTCGAACCTGTCAGTATCTAAATGAGTGACTGCTTGCGAATACCTGGTGCTGTCAGCTTGAATTGTGGGTGATATAATGGGCTTAGGGCCACATCACGTCAAAACATCGCTTCTCGTACGATCATCAACGTTAAGCAACGTCTGGTCTGGTCAGTAACTAGATGGGTGACCGCTTGTGAATATCATGTGCTGTAAGCTTGGATTGCGGCTAGTGTAATGGGCTTAGGGCCATATAACGTCAAGACATCGCTTCTCGTGTGATCATTAATGTTAAGCAACGTCTCGTCTGGTCAGTACATTGATGGGTGACCGCTTGGGAATATCAGGTGCTGTAAACTTGTATTATGGGTGATGTCACGGGCTTAGCGCCATATAACGTCAAAACATCGCTTCTCGTGTGCTTATTAAAGTTAAGCAACGTCTAGGCTGGTCAGTACATAGATGGGTGACCGCTTAGGAATGTCAGATGCCGTAAGCTTTGCTGGTGGTATAATGGGCTGAAGGACAGATAACGTCAAAACATCGCTTCTCGTGTGCTTATTAAAGTTAAGCAACGTCTAGGCTGGTCAGCGCATAGATGGGTGACCGCTTAGGAATGTCAGAGGCCGTAAGCTTTGCTGGTGGTATAATGGGCTGAAGGACAGATAACGTCAAAACATCGCTTCTCGTGTACTCATTAAAGTTAAGCAACGTCTAGTCAGGTCAGTACATAGATGGGTGACCGCTTGAGAATATTGGGTGCTGTAAGCTTGGATTACGGTTGGTATAATGGTATTATGGTCATATCACGCAGAAACATCGCTTCTCGTAAGATCATCAAAGTTAAGCAACGTCTAGTCTGGTCAGTACATAGATGGGTGACCGCTTGGAAATAGTTGGTGTCGTAAGCTTTGATTGCAGTTAGTATAATGGACTTACGATCTTATCACTTCGAAACATCGTTTCTCGTATGATCATCAATGTTAAGCAATGTATAGCTTTAAAAGTAGATAGATGTGTTAGGGAGTAAATTGATAAAGGCCTGGTACTGGAAATCAGACAGTCGAGTTCCATTTCCAGTCAGGTTCGTTATATTCGCATACGCACAAATACCCTTGTGAAAGGTATGAATCTATCTATGGGTTAATTAGTAGAACTTGTATTAGTAAATCGTTATTATCTCCAAAATCATCTTAGAATCTAAACCTATTTTCTGCTTTTAAATAACCTGAATCCTTCATTCAATCAAAGTGGAAGGTTACTTGTTCAGGTTGATACACGCAAGAGGATGGGAAAAGAATTATATTTTAAGAGGATTTGCAGGAAAGTTACTGGTTAAACCAAGACTAGAATATAGTGACCGGGTTGTTTTTGTTTAGCGGCATATTAATTTCTATAGATTAGTTAATGGCGAAAACTAAATACGGATATTTTTTAGATAATAATGGTTTTAGTGATACAAGTCTTACTAATTAACCCATAGCTGAGAGAAGAAGAGGTGGACTAATACCTTTACCAAAAGTATTTGCGCGTAAGTGAATATAACGAACCCAAATGGAATTAGAACTCGGCTCTCCGATAAAAAATTTTCAAACCATTATCTATTACACCATCCGCACATCCAAGCTTACATCACCTGGTATTCCCAAGCGGTCACCCATCTAGCTACTGAATAGTTTCTTCGGTGATCGTTCGGAAACCGGTGTTTTAAGGTGATACGACTGTAAAGCGTATTGATCGGGAAAGCAACATTTCGGGAGCGGTTCTTGGTAAGAAGCTGTTTGAAGCTGTCCTTGGAATATTTCACAAGCAACACTTTATTTTGCTTTATTCACGACTAGCAGCATGGCCCGGCGTTGCTCGTGCTTGATTCAAAAATCGTACGACTCATACAGCAATCGCTATCACTTGACTTAAAATATTTTTGCCCTTCCTTGCCTTTAAAAGAGTGCCCTTTGCCGTGCTGATGTTGCTACATGCCTTACTTCTTGCCTATCTCACACTGCGAATTTATCTAAGCTCTATACTAAACATTAAATCAGTTAAGAAACAAGAACTAAACAAAATGAACACAAAACGATCAGCTTTAAAAAAGGACTCGTAACTGGAAAAACCGAATGAAAAAAGAATGTTAACAGCGAATACTTTTTCACACCCAACCCAGTTCTGCGGAATCAGAATCAACGTTGAGTTTAAGCAAGCGAATGAGCCAATTGGAGTAAAGTGCCATGCAGATTTAAATTTTTTCCACTTGTGACGAATGCAGCTATCGATTTTTTTGCATGCTAGCATGCTAGTTAACATTCGTGTCAGTCAACCGTTGGCTCTCACGCTGGCCGATAGAATCTTCCTGCCTATTGGTGGCAGCCAGCTATAGGCTTTCACTCTGGTCAGTATAACATGGCCGAAAACTACATGAAAACTGCCGTAGAAGCATGAAAAATCTATTATTTCCACTATCGATGGGAGTTGGGAAATGCAAAGTCGGTCTTGCCCTTCCCGCTAACTTGGAGCATGTGAATGTAAATTTTGGTGCAAATTGTGGCCGTGTATTCGTTACATACACACACACACACACATCCTGCCTTTTATAGATAGAGATGATTTATTCACAGTGGCATTATTTTGATTTCGTGTCAAATAAATGATTTTCCTGTGAATTTTCAATGAACTCGACTGGAATTCGAAATCAGCTGTCCGATCCCTCAATCTGAGCCGCTAACCATTACACGACCGTTCCTGCTTAATTACTAAATAACATCTTTCTCATTGATTTCTCGATCCTCAGTTATACCTATTGGTAAACATATTGGGTGGAACAGAAAAATTGTCCAAATCGCGCAACAACATTGGATAATTGTCCATCCCACAAAATGTTTAATATCTAAAAAAAAAAAAAAAAAAAAACACTAAACTAATTGAATTTTCTTTTTCTAGTTTTCAGATAAGATGTTTAGCCATCTTGACGCCAGTAAGAATCACTGAAAAACTTTTTGAGTTATTCAGCTAGAAAGAGAACAGGTTAATATCGTTTTATGTAAGCCCCACTATGTCTTCCTAACTGAGCAATGGTGAGAGGAAAAAATCATTAAGTAAATCTGTAATGGTACCAATATTCATACTCAAAGTTCGTTCAAGAACCTTCAAGAGAACAGTAAATAAGTTTAAAAAAAAGAGAGAACAGCACAGAGGAAAACTGGATCAGGAGGTCACAACAGGAAGAGGGATCATCATTTCAGCTTAGAGCTAAATGCATTCTTATTGCTCAAAGTAGAGTACAACAGTTTTATAAAAAGCTGTGAGAATTCCAGTATCTTTAATCATTTCTCAGATACAAATATTAATCTAATAATTGGACAATTTTGCTGTTACACCCAGTAAATGATTTGATTTGATTTCTTTATTTGACGGTACATCAACTATTTATGGCTCATTTAATACCGAAATTTAATTGTCTTGGGAGCTTTGAAGTAATAAAAATATGATATATGTTATTCTACTTTCGCAATTGAATACATGGTAAATAATACTCAGTGTTTGTACTTGTGTGGACTTGATTACTAGAGGTGGGGATATGTGTGTTTTATGTTGTAGTTTTGTTATTTGTTAAGTTATATTTTGGAATACAGTTTGGTTTCAGAAATTATAGAATATTATATGGACAAATTTCATGATAGAGTTCTTTCATGTTGTTAGTTTAGTTGGTTGATTTTGTTTAGCGGAACATCAACCTCTATGGTTTATTTAATACATTATTTAATGGGTTATTTAATTTGAACACAACTGGATGCCTTCAAATAAATAATTTTGAACGCAGTTGTATATATAATATATTGCTGGTTTTGTGACGTACGGTGACCGTTAATAATTAAGTATAACTCAAGACTTCAATGTCAAAATAAAACAGTATTTAATTACAACTGCAAATAAATACTTAACAAGAACAAAGAAGTAAAAGTCAATCAAAGATAATTAACCATTTCAGTGAATATCTTGTAGCGCGGCTCAGCTTAACATCCAGTGAATCCTAAATCAAAACCCAAATCATCGACGCACAAAAATTCACACTAATTCGACTGGATAGTTCCATTCAATAGTCACCCCAATCAGTAGCCTGGCACTGCTATTTATACACCTGGCGGAAAACATATATTCATAAGTCCAGAGTGTCACAGTCGAACCTCGGTGTTGGTAGTTACTCATTTTCTTGCGATATGACAGATGATTTCTATGAATATATATTGATGGCTATTTTACTATAAATATGTCTTAGTTAATTTTTTATAAAAATGTATTGCTGTTATTTTTACTATAAAAATGTATTTTTATAATTTCATAGTGTTTTGTTTTTGTTTGCAATTCACTACTTGCCCATAGCTGGGGCCCCTAATAGGTGCTATCATTCTTGATCAGGGTGGACCCGTAAACAACAGCAATTAAGAAGTCGTTCCAGGCTCAGAACCTCCAATCTCCCAATCAGTGACCATGCTGCCGAATGTAGTTTATCGGGTAAACATAACTTGAAAATTCTAACTTTCCCGACTCTTGAAATCTAGTTCTTAGCCATTCAATATTCCAATTTTCCGTAATTGGCAATTCGTCTTTTGGGTTTTTTTTTTTTTTTTTTTGCAAATTTATTTCACGGGGAAATTTCCTTCTCATTACTTTTCATTTCCTATTGTCAAAAGAAATTCAGAAATTAATATTTTATCATCTCGAAAGGCACTGGCTTAACAATTTGTGAACCATTTATCTTTTGTGGGCATGCATATTTTATATTTCAGAAAGCACTGTGTCTTAGAAAACAATTAGATTATAGGAATTGGATCTTTGAGTTGGTGAAAGTGGGAAAATAGGATTTTTTCGGAAGGGCCGCTCGAAAGGAAGTTATTGAGATCTTAATCTTTCATTGCTGGTGTTAATTTTTTTTTCTTTCTTAGTATTTGAAAATTTCTTTCTGCTTAATTACTTTTGATTTAAGGAAAGTTCTTTCTCAATGATGTGATTTCTTTCTTTTGCGAAAGCGATTCAGAATTGCGGATAAGACATAAAACCCTTTTCGGCTTCTTGAAATAATACTGTGAAGTGAGAATTGATGTTGAATAGACTCACATCTATGAATGCAGGCTCTTCATGGAGCAATTGTTTTTCTTCCCCGTTTTTTTTTTACTATTATTATTATTTTATTTATTGTTTAAATCAAAAGATAAAGATTTAGGGATGGAGAATTTGCGATTAGAACGTCGGCTTCATATAATAATGCATATGGGATTAGTAATGGGTGCTGATCAGTTTTTACAAGATAAATAGATAGATAGATAGATAGATAGATAGATAGATAGATAGATAGATAGATAGATGTGACGAGAATGCGATAGATAAGAACAGATTTACAATGATAGATAGAAATATAGATACAAAGGAATTGGCTGAGATAGATAGATAGATAGATAGATAGATATATAGATAGATAGATAGATAGATAGATGTAACGAGAATGCGATAGATAAGAACAGATTTACAATGATAAATAGAAAGATAGATATAAAGGAATTGGCTGAGATAGATAGATAGATAGATAGATAGATAGATAGATAGATAGATAGATAGATAGATGTGACGAGAATGCGATAGATAAGAACAGATTTACAATGATAGATAGAAAGATAGATACAAAGGAATTGGCTGAGATAGATAGATAGATAGATAGATAGATAGATGTAACGAGAATGCGATAGATAAGAACAGATTTATAATGATAGATAGAAAGATAGATACAAAGGAATTGGCTGAGATAGATAGATAGATAGATAGATAGATAGATGTAACGAGAATGCGATAGATAAGAACAGATTTACAATGATAGATAGAAAGATAGATACAAAGGAATTGGCTGAGATAGATAGATAGATAGATAGATAGATGTAACGAGAATGCGATAGATAAGAACAGATTTATAATGATAGATAGAAAGATAGATACAAAGGAATTGGCTGAGATAGATAGATAGATAGATAGATAGATAGATAGATAGATAGATAGATAGATGTAACGAGAATGCGATAGATAAGAACAGATTTACAATGATAGATAGAAAGATAGATACAAAGGAATTGGCTGAGATAGATAGATAGATAGATAGATAGATAGATAGATAGATAGATAGATAGATAGATGTAACGAGAATGCGATAGATAAGAACAGATTTACAATGATAGATAGAAAGATAGATACAAAGGAATTGGCTGAGATAGATAGATAGATAGATAGATAGATAGATAGATAGATAGATAGATAGATAGATAGATGTAACGAGAATGCGATAGATAAGAACAGATTTACAATGATAGATAGAAAGATAGATACAAAGGAATTGGCTGAGATAGATAGATAGATAGATAGATAGATAGATAGATAGATAGATAGATAGATAGATAGATGTAACGAGAATGCGATAGATAAGAACAGATTTACAATGATAGATAGAAAGATAGATACAAAGGAATTGGCTGAGATAGATAGATAGATAGATAGATAGATAGATAGATAGATAGATGTAACGAGAATGCGATAGATAAGAACAGATTTACAATGATAGATAGAAAGATAGATACAAAGGAATTGGCTGAGATAGATAGATAGATAGATAGATAGATAGATAGATAGATAGATAGATAGATAGATAGATAGATAGATAGATAGATAGATGTAACGAGAATGCGATAGATAAGAACAGATTTATAATGATAGATAGAAAGATAGATACAAAGGAATTGGCTGAGATAGATAGATAGATAGATAGATGTAACGAGAATGCGATAGATAAGAACAGATTTACAATGATAGATAGAAAGATAGATACAAAGGAATTGGCTGAGATAGATAGATAGATAGATAGATAGATAGATAGATAGATAGATAGATAGATGTAACGAGAATGCGATAGATAAGAACAGATTTACAATGATAGATAGAAAGATAGATACAAAGGAATTGGCTGAGATAGATAGATAGATAGATAGATAGATAGATAGATAGATGTAACGAGAATGCGATAGATAAGAACAGATTTACAATGATAGATAGAAAGATAGATACAAAGGAATTGGCTGAGATAGATAGATAGATAGATAGATAGATAGATAGATAGATAGATAGATAGATAGATAGATAGATAGATAGATAGATGTAAAGAGAATGCGATAGATAAGAACAGATTTACAATGATAGATAGAAAGATAGATACAAAGGAATTGGCTGAGATAGATAGATAGATAGATAGATAGATAGATAGATAGATAGATAGATAGATAGATAGATAGATGTAACGAGAATGCGATAGATAAGAACAGATTTACAATGATAGATAGAAAGATAGATACAAAGGAATTGGCTGAGATAGATAGATAGATAGATAGATAGATAGATAGATAGATAGATAGATGTAAAGAGAATGCGATAGATAAGAACAGATTTACAATGATAGAAAGATAGATACAAAGGAATTGGCTGAGATAGATAGATAGATAGATAGATAGATAGATAGATAGATAGATAGATAGATAGATGTAACGAGAATGCGATAGATAAGAACAGATTTATAATGATAGATAGAAAGATAGATACAAAGGAATTGGCTGAGATAGATAGATAGATAGATAGATAGATAGATAGATAGATGTAACGAGAATGCGATAGATAAGAACAGATTTACAATGATAGATAGAAAGATAGATACAAAGGAATTGGCTGAGATAGATAGATAGATAGATAGATAGATAGATGTAAAGAGAATGCGATAGATAAGAACAGATTTACAATGATAGATAGAAAGATAGATACAAAGGAATTGGCTCAGATAGATAGATAGATAGATAGATAGATAGATAGATAGATAGATAGATAGATAGATGTAACGAGAATGCGATAGATAAGAACAGATTTACAATGATAGATAGAAAGATAGATACAAAGGAATTGGCTGAGATAGATAGATAGATAGATAGATAGATAGATTGATAGATAGATAGATAGATAGATAGATGTAACGAGAATGCGATAGATAAGAACAGATTTACAATGATAGATAGAAAGATAGATACAAAGGAATTGGCTGAGATAGATAGATAGATAGATAGATAGATAGATAGATAGATAGATAGATAGATAGATAGATAGATAGATAGATAGATAGATGTAACGAGAATGCGATAGATAAGAACAGATTTACAATGATAGATAGAAAGATAGATACAAAGGAATTGGCTGAGATAGATAGATAGATAGATAGATAGATAGATAGATAGATAGATAGATAGATAGATAGATAGATGTAACGAGAATGCGATAGATAAGAACAGATTTACAATGATAGATAGAAAGATAGATACAAAGGAATTGGCTGAGATAGATAGATAGATAGATAGATAGATAGATAGATAGATAGATAGATAGATAGATGTAACGAGAATGCGATAGATAAGAACAGATTTATAATGATAGATAGAAAGATAGATACAAAGGAATTGGCTGAGATAGATAGATAGATAGATAGATAGATAGATAGATAGATAGATAGATAGATAGATAGATAGATAGATGTGACGAGAATGCGATAGATAAGAACAGATTTACAATGATAGATAGAAAGATAGACAGATACTAAGGAATTGGCTGAGATAGATAGATAGATAGATAGATAGATAGATAGATAGATAGATAGATAGATGTAACGAGAATGCGATAGATAAGAACAGATTTATAATGATAGATAGAAAGATAGATACAAAGGAATTGGCTGAGATAGATAGATAGATAGATAGATAGATAGATAGATAGATAGATAGATGCTGACAAACATCCGTATCATATTCGAAACGGTAGTCAGTTACAAGTTATTTACTCTAAAAGCTGTTGTTTTACTAGCAATGGAGTGAATCATTTCCATTAATCTCGTTCCAAAATAAATTGTTTGTTGCGCCCAATTTCCATGCCAATAATTTTACTGTGACTTTACTGGCAGCATCTAAATTTGGAATTCCATTTGTGGGAGTTTATTTATAGAATATCGCCTCTTACTGTTGCTGATAAACGTTATTTTTAGTGAACACAATTGTTCGAATTGTTACACCGGTTATTTTTAATTTTTAAATAGAAATTTTATATGAACTGGCCGAAAACACGAAACTGTACTCAAGGAAAATACACCTCCAGACAAGAATCGAACCTGTACTTATTTTTTAAATCAGAGAAACCCTGCTCATATCCGAAGCGTGCCGTCAACAATTTGGCTAAAGCAAAATTCATATTTAGAGAATACGTATCTCTCGCTTGGATTTCTGCGAATCTACCTCTGCTTGTTTCATTTTTTTTTCTACCCTCAAAGTAATAAGAAATAATTTCATATTAAAAAAAAATGTTATTCGAAAGGTTATAATTTATTAGCATAGCGTAACGCTGGTTATTCTTTTCACAGTAATTGCAAATTTAAAACACACAAACACACACACATATATATATATATATATATATATATATATATATATATATATATATATATATATATATATATATATATATTTAAGCATTCAACCCCAAGCAAGACGGGAAGCCACTAGCACGCAAAGGGTTTCAAAGTAGGAGCGAACACAATGAGGAGTGATAGAGGAAAGGATGAAGAGACGGTTTAGGGATAAATTGGGGCATCTGGAGACGTCGATTGACGTTATATTTGAATAGTTAGAGATTATCGCTATCAGGGGAAAAAAATGAAGAGGGAGTTCCACAGGCGAGAAGTACGAGAAATGAAGCTATTGGATTAAAAGAGATGGCTACATTTAACAGTTTCGACAGTAAAAGAGTGAGAGCGAGATGCCAGCCTCGTTGAGCGCTTAAATTCATGAAGTCTGTGAACCAGCGAAAGCAGCTCATCGGAGCAGTTACTGTGTAGGTATTTGTAAAAACTGACAGAGGGAGGCGACGGCACGTCTGTTAGAGAGTGGCTGCAGAGGCCAGAGGTGCCAGATCAAGGCCAATTGCATATCCGTCTTTGGATTTTATCAAGGACCTTCAGACAATTAGAAGGGGCTCCAGACCATATATGGCAGCAATACCCCAATGAGCAAGAGCGAATGGTTGATTTGTAGATTTGAAGGATCGACTCCGATGAGAAAATTTTCCTGGCGCGGCATAGGGAGCCAACTTTCCTAGCGTTGGAAGAAGCTATTGACTCAATGTATTTGTTCCATCTCAGGTCAGCGAACAATGTGAGACCGAGCAGTCGCGAAGAGGTGCTCTCGTGGAGTTGAGCGTCAGACATTCTAATGGGAGGTAGAGATGGTTCTCTCTGGTGAGTAATATATATATATATATATATATATATATATATATATATATATATATATATATACGGAACCGTCATTAGCCTGACGTGCTTTTACCGAGTGAGCCACAGAGGAGCGTTTCGTTTATAAACAGAGCATTTACTTAAATATTTGTATCTATAAAAAGAACGTATAAACATAAAAAATGTCTTAAAATTTGTCGTACTTTGTCCATTTCATAATGTGTGACGTCATTTGCTTACATTTGGATACGCATTGAGCAGATATGAATGTACAAGAGAAAATCATGGAGAATTGTAGTTTAAAAAAGTTATATATATATATATATATATATATATATATATATATATATATATATATATATATATGAGATAAAAACATAGTTTTAAGGTATGCTATATTCAAGGGCTAAGGTGCTCAATATCAAGGACAGAGCGTATGTAAAAATAAAAGCGGACATAGAGGTCAACACAGAGCGGCAACATTCGGCTTCATGTTGATAGACTGTCGAGGTGTTGACATCAGTATTCACCTTTACACAAACAGATATATATATATATATATATGTGTGTGTGTGTGTGTGTGTGTGAATTGGCATCAAATGTAAATATGGGTCGGAATCTAACTGAATGAGAGGATATGGAACAAATAGAAAACATTTATCTAAAATGCTTCGACTTTATTGAAATTTCATCAAAGAATGATATAAGAAAAAAAAAAGAAAAATAATTCATTTTTCATTCTTGTCTTGTTTGTCAAGCAGGCTTCATGTGCATTTTTCTTGCAAAGCAGCGTAGGTGTGCAAATTTATGTGTGTAAGTGTATCATGATTCTATCTTGTCTATGCAGGATTCGGTTACTAATGTATATACGTTTGTGTATGTGTGTGTCTAGTAAGCATTTTTATCTATGCATGGTGATTGTCCACATGTTGAGTTGGAGACTCGTTTGCGTAACACAGTTTGTCGAGGTGGTGGTAGTACTGGAGAGACATATTTTAGATTCTTTAAGCATAGATTTTATAAAGGTTAGTGATATAATATAGTGTGTTTAACGTGTGTTTATAGATGGTAAAAGATTTATCAGAATCCCCTCGACGTATTTCCTACGTAAACGTATGATTTTTTTTTAAATTAAGGTGTCATTTATAAAACGAAATGCCCAGTTTTGTCTCATATATATATATAAGGCTCAAACACTAATATTCCATGGTTATAATTTATTACATTAGAATCGTAATCACGATTCAATTTATTACACCTACACATTTGTAGGTCTGATGAACTGGATCGTGATTACGATTCCAATGTAATAAATTATAACCATGGAATATTAGAGTTTGAGCTTTCTATATTATATTCTTGCTCTGTACTGTACATTGACCTCTACCTGGATTCTATCCTTTCGGAAATATATATATACTAGCAGCATGGCCTGGCGTTGCTCGTGCTTGATTCAAAAATCGTACGACTTGACTTAAAATATTTTTGCCCTTCCTTGCCTTTAAAAGAGTGCCCTTTGCTGTGCTGATGTTGTTACATGCCTTACTTCTTGCCTATCTCACACTGCGAATTTTTCTAAGCTCTATAGTAAACATCAAATCTGTTACGAAGAAAGAACTAAACAAAATGAACACAAAACGATCAGCTTTAAAAAAGGACTCGTAACAGGAAAAACCGAATGAAAAAAGAATGTTAACAACAAATACTTTTTCACACCCAACACAGTTCTGAGGAATCAGAATCAACGTTGAATTTAAGCAAGCGAATGAGCCAATTGGAGTAAAGTGCCATGTAGATTTAAATTTTCCCACTTGTGGCGAATTCAGCTATCGGTTTTTTTTGCATGCTAGCATGCTAGTTAACCTTCGTGTCAGTCAGCTGTTGGCTCTCACGCTGGCCAATAGAATCTTCCTGCTTATTCGTGGCAGCCAACTATTGGCTCTAACTCTGGCCGCAAACTACATGAAAACTGCCGTAGAAGCATGAAAAAATCGATTATTTCCACTATCGATGGGAGTTGGGAAATGCAAAGTCGGTCTTGGCCTTCCCACTAACTTGGAGCATGTGCATGTAAATTTTGATGAAAATTCGTCAAAAATTGTGGCCGTGCATTTGTTACACACACACACACACACACACACACACATCCTGCCTTATATATATATATATATATATATATATATATATATATATATATATATATATATCGGGTGTAACAAAAAAGTTTTCCAAATCGTGTAACAGCATAATTGTGCATCCCACAAAATGTTTACTATAAAAAACAAAACGCTAAACTAATTGAGTTTCTTTTTTCCAGATTTTCAGATAACACGTTTAATCATCTTGACACCATTTGACGTAAGAATCACTGAAAGACTCTTTGGATTGTTCAGCTAGAAATAGAACAGGTTAATATCGTTTTGTGCCAGTTTCATTGTCTTCCCAACTGAACAATGGTGAGAGGTAAAAGATCATTCATGCCTTCAGTAATGGTGCCAATATTCATACTCTGGCTTCCATCTTCAATCCATTTAAGGACCATCAAGAGAACGGTGAATATGTTTAAAATGAGGGAACAGTAGAGAGAAAAACTGTACCAAGTGATCACAACAGGAACAGGGGAATCACCATTTCAACTTAGAGATGAAGAGATCAATTACAAAAGATCCAATTTAATCCCTAATACGTTCAGCTATGACGGTCCCAAAAGCAGTGAAAAAGACTTGAAAATGAAATTGTACTTGAAATCGTACGTGAAATCGTACATGAAACGTGTGAGGCAATACAGAAATTTAGAAGGTTAGAGTGGGCGAAGATCATCTTGTATAAGTTTGAAAACGATTCTTATATATATATATATATATATATATATATATATGAATTTTATTTTAATCCTTCATGTGCTTCTCATCCTTAGCTATGATTAATTAATGATGAACATGTCATTTTCGTTTATGATCGATTTCATCACGATTCTTCTGTTAAGCTTACATTCTTATTGCTAAATGGAGAGTCCAATAGTATTATAATAATGTTATAAAAACTTCAGAAAATTCCAGTAAGATATCTTTAATCATTTCTAAGATACAACGGTTAATCTAACAATTGGACAATTTTGCAGTTACACGATTAGGACAATTTTGCTGTTACATCCAGTATATGCTTGTCTATTTCTGATTCCATGTGTAAATTCCTTTTTCATTTCCATTTTCTTAAAACTTCCTCATTTCTCACATGTTCAGTCCTTGCATTTTTCTGTAGAACCCCATTTCTGCTGACTCAATTCTTCGCTTCATCTGTGAGGAAATTGTACGGTATTCTCTGCCATTTAGGAGGATTGATATTACATAGACGTTCAAAACCTTTTTCTTTCTTTCTAACGATTTTTTTCTTTTTCTTAGTACTTTATGCCTTGCCTAACTTTTTTCATTGTAACTACTGTCATATCTAATTCATTAAACAAAATTATGACTATTTTCCTTTGGTTTAATGAAATTATACTTGCATCTCTGTCCAAATTCATCAGTTCAGTATCAATGACGTTTACACTGGTGGTGAAGACCTAGACCCATAGGAGTGTATGTGCGCATCTACATGTGTGTATGTGTGTGTGAGGAAGTGTAAGTTTGTCTAAAGACCCAGGCGGCAGATCTGAAAATCGTCAAGAACATCCTTACCCGCTACTTGTTGAAAGGAACATCGCTACGTATAATAAAACTTACGGTCCCGACACCGAAATAGAATTACAACTGCGTATGTATGTATGCCTTCGAGCATACATACATACGCAGAGATTAATCAGAGAGCAGCAGAAATGCTGTCAAGACTATCATAAATGAATAAAGTGTCGCTGCCGATACTTGGGTTTGAACACGGGTCACCAGAGACCAAGCACAGAATATATATATATGGGACTTAGCATCTTCTGAGCGAATATTGTTCGAAGGCATTACTGCTATTGTATCTGTGATTTACAAAGTCTCTCCTACAAACGAGCATTAGAAAAAAAAATATATAATGACTTATAATAACACGGCTATCTATTTATGGTATAAGATTTTATAACCTAGTGTTAGCAACCACGCAGATTTTTTTTTTTTGGGGGGGGGGTCACCCTGTAGAAGACCCGGGGCTCACTCGGGGTAAATGATTACAGAGTAATATGTAGTTTATGTGGATAAAAGGGGAAGGTAATGCTTAATCCTAGGCGTATAGGTGAGTGAGATAACGATTAACCCTAGCTATGAAGAGTTTAAGATTGTAGTAATCGGGGAAACATCCTCTTGGGAGTGGGTTTTGGAGCCGTGGTTCACGTGAAGAAGCTGTTCGAGTGGAACTTACTTCTCACCAATGGAATACGGACGGAATGTGGGTGTTTGGCTATAATGTGCGTGGTATGGCGGCTCCTAGCCGTGAACGTTAAAACTGGCTGAACCAAGGAATGCAGTTCGCCTGAGAACTTTTCATGGAAATAGCAATAGAACAGTAAGCGGCTTGCCACATCCCGTTTGTGACAGAGAGATTGGAGAGTGGAACATAATTTCTCACGCGCAAGACACTTTTGTAGACGCTTTTGGACTCTATCGAAACTGGAAAGGGACGACTGGGCAGCTCCTATCTAAATATGACAACAGTATATTTTTAGCTGTGAAGGTTAGAACTCAGGGGTGGTAGAGTGGGAAAAATAATTCAGCCTGGACATCGAAAACAGCATTTTCCGCTTGATCTGCCTCTCGTAAAGATAGAGGATAGCACGAGGAATCGGGTACCTCCTAGAATGGTACAGGGAACCTTTTTTCCTACATCTTTAGCGATGGATCGGGTGAGATTAAGGACCAATAGTCTATCAAGGAAGGGAGTCACCACGCGAGAACATTCATTCATCGTGATGATATAATGTAACTAGTTTGGTTTAATAATTAACGGGTTCGTTTACAACTTACATAAACCCTAAATCGATCACGCGCGTGATCGCGACTCCTGTGAACCATCAGGATCGTAGGGGCAACGCATGTACTTCAGACCGGTTTTTGAATTCAGAGTTACCTTCTCCTAGACCGGTTGCTACCTAATTCTATAGAACCCAGTCTGAAAAAAAAGATGATTCATACCTTTCCCAGAGGTATTAGCATATAAGTGAATGCAATGGCTCCGACTGGAATTCGAACTCGGCTCTCCGATTCCTCACTATCCATTAACTCCACCGTTCCTCGCCAAACCCCAAATACATTTTTTAATACAACTGCGAAGACTGGTTCTTGCAAAGTCGATTCCTCTGTCATTCTAGACAATAGTTTCACGCCAGAATCTATCTTCCATAATTATATGTCTACTATTCGACTATATATAGAATATAGTCTGCTCTGGTGTTTCTACTATGTGTCTAGAGCAGTTCTTCTCAACCTTTTAAAGCAACGACACACCTAGGAGCAAATGAAAATATCACTGCAAATATAGCAAAATTTTTAAAGAGTATACATTTAAACGTGATGAAATAAAGCCAGAGATTCTTTTAAAAATACACACAAATATGAACTTTTTTCCAATATTTCTATTCAACTATTTGCGCAGCTTATTTAGTGTGAAACCTGTGGCTGGTGTTTTTTCGCGATTTCTTTTTAATGTTTCGTCGAATGTGCGATAAATAAACCCTCATTTCTTCTTCCGTTGAGTGCAGTAACTCTCGCTTCTTATTCCTGATGTTTTGGGAGTTAAGAAGCCTAATTCACATAAATAAAATGTAGAAAATTGCAATAAAACTGATGACGCCTTTCCTTTTTTTTATCCAAGCCACAATCATCCAGATACAGAAGTTTGTAATGGCGAAATAAATTACATGAAAACTCAAATTTGAAATTAACTCTTTCCTTCTGGGATTGTTCGTTTGTCATATTTTCTCAACAACAACGTAGTCACGCACTACAATTCAGTATTTAGGTTGACGTGACATCTTCCCAGGTAGAGTCTAGACCAGTGATTCTCAAGCGGGCTCCATACGGAGACAAGGGATGCATGCAAAATTACTGGGTGCCCAAAAGTAACAAATTGATAACCTCTCAAAGTATTACCTAAGTGAACCCTGACAGGAGTTGCGCTGTTTTTATTTTGTTTTGTTTCCTTCGGTGGGGTGTTATCTAGTCCTGTTCTTTTTAGTACTGCTTAGGGGCAATCGTTCATGTGACTTTGTAAATGTGAGTTCAAACCCTGGACCTGGTTGTACAAACTCGCTCAGAGGAAATTTTATCAGTGGTTCTCAACTGGAATCCATATGTACCCTGGGGCCCATGTAGCATTACTGGGGCTCTACACAAGACAATAGCAAATTGGGGGTCCATGGTAATATTTTTGTGATCCATCGAACAATTTCACTTCGGATCGGTTGTTATAATTGAGAATTGGGATTTCTACAATAATTTACACCATAATAAAATACTCAAAATAGAAAAACAACTCTAAAACTAGCAGAAAATGAGTTTAAGCAATGTAAGTTATAGCGTCCCTTTTACTCTAACGGATGATTTCATCGTAAAAGCTAAATAAAAGCTGAGAAGGCTATATGATAGGAAGGGTTATATATATATAAATGCCCTTCGTTTTTAGTTTGCCCACCCACCATCTTTTTTTCTTCCTCTTTCTCTCTCATCTTCTGGATTTAAAGTTTAGATCATATCGTATTTTTATTGTGCGTTGTCTCACCATAAATGTATACACACGTTTCCGGGGTCTGTTTTTTTAATTTTAATTTAGGTCAGCGATTCGGTAGCGAATTATGCATCGAAAAATAATTCATATTTATCTGTATCTCACTCATTTAAACCGTTATTTAACTCCTCTCTTTAAAACTTTTCTCTGTTAAATTTTAATCCCCACCTTCACATTTAGGTCTTCCTATTCTTCTTTCTTCTGTTACACATCTTTCTAGAACTTTCATACATTTCCCTCTCACACTTGTTTCCCACTCCCACACATACACTCTCACTAAAATTTTTTTTTTTTTTCATACCCGGAGTTATATTTTCCGATTTCTTTTTTAATTTGTAGATCTGATGAATTGGATCGTGATTACGATTCCAATATAATAAATTATAACCATGGAATATTATTGTTTGATCCTTTTTTATTATATATATATATATATATATATATATATATATATATATATATATATATATATATAAGTGCGCAGGTATGCAGAAAATAGAAAAGAACACGTTGGGTGCATAATCCGGAGTTTAAAAATATGATCCCGTTAGTCCCGTTTCATCTTCAAGCGAAACTTTAGGAATTCCTAAAATTTCGCTTGAAGTTGAAACGGGGCTAAACACCTCAATTCAACTTAATTTTAAAAATTATTTGGATGGTTTCGGCTCTCGTTTTTGAAACATGAGAACTCTTATGTAGCGAAGGAATCATATTTTTAAATAAATAAATATATATATATATATATATATATCTATATATATATATATATATATATATATATATATATATATATATATATATATATGAAGAATAATTATATAAAGATTATAATTTATTATATAAATTAATTTTATATACTAATAATAAATAAAAAATATTAATTTTAAATATTGATATAAATTAATTAATATAATAATAGATCGGACATTGGGAAACGAGGTGATCTTCGACTATCATTGACATCGATGGAGCCGAATATAAAAAAAAAAGTCGCAGAGCAACATCAACCTCAGAGATCTCACTGAATAAATCTGCTTTTTTTTTTAATTTATTAATTACTCATATATTTTAAAGCGATTTATTATGAGTTATTTTGCTAGTGTAAATAAATGTTTCACAGAATTAAGTTGTTAAAAACAAGTTTATTTTCATTAAATTAGTTTTACTTCAAAATAAAGGAGATACATTTCCTATTTCTATAGTACAATTCGTAAACTTATTTATTAGTAAAACATTAAATAACCTTTTTTTTTTTCATCGAATTGTTATGTGGGGGTCCAACAAAAAAATAAAAGTAAAAGTGGCCATTGGTTAAAAAAAAAAAAAAGTTGAGAACCACTGTCGTATACGAACAAGAAAACAAACTCGTTTCAAAAACAGAGAACTCCAGCTACCAAGAATTTGAGAAAGACTCAAACAGTGATGGTTAGAATAAAGACATGTATGAATTTTCAGTGATTTTTCAGGAATATTTTCGGATACTTATGGAAGAATATAATATATAAAGTTCTATATCTCAGAGTAAGTTTAGGCAAATAAATGGCAACGTGGAAAATATTAAGTAACTTAACTACAAAGTAGATACATTCTTCGTCAGTTTGGTTTGGTTTGATTTGTTTTATGGGATACCAACCTCGATGGGTTATTTCATGCCGACAAGATCTTTATTGCTGGTAATTTTTTTTTCCAAAAATATATTCTTCAAAAATGTATTGCTGGTAATAATTTTACCTCAAAAGATTTATTGCTGGTATTAAAACTTATTTTTACACTTTCATAATGTTTTGAACCCAGTTTGGGGTTAACTTTTTGCCCATAGTTTGGAGCCTAACCGGCGCTACCAGCCGGGTCGCGGTGGACCTGGGAACACCAGTAATTAAGATGTGGTTCCACGCTCTTCAAAACTTCCTGATCAGAGGCCTTGCTGTTGGATGTAGTTTATCGTCTTACCCAGGACGCGGATGTACTTTATCGCCATACGAATGATGGGGACTTCGTCGGACTGAAGGTATGTTCTGATTGATGGAACTATAGCGGCGAGGAGGATCTATAAACGGAAATGGTGAAGCACCGAGGAGAAACGCTAAAGATATAAGAACGCTATTTTTTTATATTTCTGGCGTCCGACGGGTCTCGATGCGCAGCTCAACCGATCTCAAACAAAAGCTTTGGAAAACAAAAGTTTCCCACCGCCTTTGTTTTTGTCTTTATCGCCGTTTTTAAATATCCTACATTGTGACAGCAGAAGATTTGCTAAGAAACAGAACGTGAAAGATTCAGAAATCAGTGCACTTTCTTTGCATTTTCGCCTTATTAATTCACTTTACCCTTTAATTCAAGCAGCTATTTTTAAATCAAAATTATAGTGAAATTCATTACGTTGAAAAACTAATGCAGTGAGTGTGTTGCTTTGTAAAAAGACCTCTAATGTGTTTATATAATCATTTATTGAAATTCCTCGAATTCCCTCTTGTGTATCTTTGTGATCATCAATCCAGGCGCTAGTGTAAATTCCTGCTTCAAGTTTTTATTATTTAGATTCTTCTGTATTTATATAAATTTATAATAAAAAAAAAATGTTGCTAGTATTTCTAAAGCAATAAGAATCTAAAACAATAATAGACAAATCTCTGTAGTGGCGAAATACATTGTATAAAAATGTCGATTTAATTATCCGCTTCTTCTAGGATTTCTCGTCTGTCATGAAGTGCCTCCAACGACGAACCAATCACAACGATTGAGTGTATAAGCGTGACTTCTTCCCCCAGTAGAATTTGTAGAACAAGAAAACAGACTCAGCTCAAAAATGTAGGATACCGACCACCAAGAACTTGAAAAAGACTGTACAAGGCCCGGGGGTAGAGGGTTACGTTAGGAGGCAATCTGTGCCGATAGGAGTGATAGATAAAGTTTAGTGATCGGGGAAATATCGTCTTGCGAATCAGTTCCACAGAGCAATGGTTCGCGGGAAGAGGCTGTTCGATAGGGAATGTGGGTAGCTTGCTGCTATGTAAGTGTCATGGAGTGCCCTTTCCGTGAAGGTTTGACAAGCGGAACCAGGGAATATGGTTCGTTCGAGCACTTTCTTTGGAAGTATCGATGGAGCAGCGAGAAGCTTGTGACATCTCACCTGTAGAAAGGTTGGAGGATAATTCATCACCCACAAGAGTTCGGAGGCGCTTTTGGACACTATCGAAACTAGATAGTAAGGTCTGGTCACCTCCAGCCCAAATATGACAACAATACTCCATTTTCGGCCTGATCTGGCTCTTGTAAAAATAGAGGATAGCATGTAAAGTCAGGTAGTTAGAGTGGTATAGGGAGCCTATCATTTTACCTGCATCCTTATAAATTAAAGAATCATATATTTTTATACAAAATTACACTGTTAATTCACCGATGTATGTTCTACAAGTTTGCGGTTATGATTTTTTTTTAATATTTTTAATTTAAAAACATTCTTGCTCGAAAGTCATACGATTAATAATTTACCACCAGAAGAATATGTTCCAATTAAAGACAAATTGAGAATCATTCAGTCAATCACTGATTCTTTGATATATTCTTACATAAACTACACTTTCCAATTTTGGTGAGGAAACAAACACGCCATTATCAAAAGTGCGGTTAAAATCTACACTGGTGTAAAGCATCGGACATTTTATGTAAAATGCCTCAGCGTCTATATTTGCGCCTTTCTAACAAATACTAAAATGCATCATTGTGTCGATGTTATACCTACCAGAAATACTCTACGTCCTTTTTTTTTCTTTGTCATTTGATATTTCGTTTGTAACTTTCCTTTGTTGTTGATATTCAAAAGATCGAAACTTTTCTTTGTCGAAAATTCAACGAAGCAGATATGTCACTAAGTACAAGATGGACGCTTTTCCCTTTGCCTACTAATCGCCTTGCATCGCACCAATCTAAAGTTTCAAAAGTACGCAGCATGAATACGGCATTTAAATGCAGCCAGTGACCCACGCTCTCTGTCATATTGTTATTAACTTTCATTAACTTTTCGGTTGCGGCCAGTCATCTTTAAAAACATAAATTCTCAGGTAGTGATACTTTTAGTGTGTAATACAAAGCTTTTTTCAAGCGAAAAAGAAATACTCGAAAACCCACTTATTATGACACAATTGAATCTGCACTCAAAACTGCATTTATTTGATCACCATAGAGGTTGACATATCAATGCCTCCATGGGTTACTTAATGCCGAAATTTAAATACGTAATTTTATGCTTTCAACTAAGAATATTTTGTACATAATTTTATATTTCAGCTTTAAGGTATTTTTAGATGTATAGTCTGTAGATCATCAACTATAATGTTAGTAATTTTATTTAAATGTATTGTTCGTAATTTAACTACAAAAATGTATTGTTGGTAATTTTAGAAAAAAAATTTATTTTTTATATATATTTTTAGTGTTGAATTGATTGTAATTTTCCTATAAAAATGTATTGTTACTATAAAATGTCATTTTCCTATGAAAATGTATTGTTACTGTAAAATGTCATTTTCCTATGAAAATGTATTGTTACTATAAAATGTCATTTTCCTATAAAAATGTATTGTTACTATAAAATGTCATTTTCCTATGAAAATGTATTGTTACTATAAAATGTCATTTTCCTATGAAAATATTGTTACTATAAAATGTCATTTTCCTATGAAAATGTATTGTTACTATAAAATGTCATTTTCCTATGAAAATATTGTTACTATAAAATGTCATTTTCCTATGAAAATGTATTGTTACTATAAAATGTCATTTTCCTATAAAAATGTATTGTTACTATAAAATGTCATTTTCCTATGAAAATGTATTGTTACTATAAAATGTCATTTTCCTATGAAAATATTGTTACTATAAAATGTCATTTTTCTATGAAAATATTGTTACTATAAAATGTCATTTTCCTATAAAAATGTATTGTTACTATAAAATGTCATTTTCCGATGAAAATGTATTGTTACTATAAAATGTCATTTTCCTATAAAAATGTATTGTTACTATAAAATGTCATTTTCCTATGAAAATGTATTGTTACTATAAAATGTCATTTTCCTATAAAAATGTATTGTTACTATAAAATGTCATTTTCCTATGAAAATGTATTGTTACTATAAAATGTCATTTTCCTATAAAAATGTATTGTTACTATAAAATGTCATTTTCCGATGAAAATGTATTGTTACTATAAAATGTCATTTTCCTATGAAAATATTGTTACTATAAAATGTTCTATTGATTTTTGTTTTTGTTCACTATTTGCCCGTAGTTGAGACTCTAACCGGTGCTTTTCAAAATATTTCAAGTTTTTTTTTTTGTTTTGTTTTTTTTTTTTCAATGTGCGAAGGACCGGCGAAGCTTTTAATCCAGCTGGGAGATTGTGGAGTGCTGCGCTCCCGCCACATTTTTTTTTTATTTAAATGTCCTATTTCAGCGTCATTTTGAGATTATCTGTTCTAAACACGTGGACATTATGCCATATTCATTCTAAGGCCAGTCTTCATTGACGTACCAAGTCTTCCTAGTGTACCAGGGAACCGGTACCATATATGAGCCATACAATTATATAATAACGAGCCAAGAACACCTTTGTCTATATTTCTGTGATGAGGTATTGTAATTATTTACATTATTTACATTGTTCGAACTGTTGTCGTCCTTTTTATTGCCATGTTCATGACATTTCGGCCGTTGTACGCTCCGGCCTTCTTCAAGTGATAGGAATTTCGAACTTAACCCTTTATTTCCTCCACTGGTGTACATTGTTCTAGTTCCACGTGTCATGTGGAAAAAGTCGGTGAAGCATAGAAATGAATACAATATGAGAACCAGTAATACAGACTGCTAGAGAAAAGTAATAATAACAAAATTGCAATGTAGGCTCAGGTAAAAAAAAATGATTACAGTGACATTAAGTTTATATGTCCCCCAAACTTCATACACCGATATCAAGGGACACGTAACCCAGTGGATAAAAGTGTTGGTTGGATCCCAAAGTGTTGTGAGTTCAATAACTAGCTGAAAAAATACTGGCTGAACAAAAAAAAAGAAAGTTGATTTAAGATAACTGAGACATCCGGAAGAGATAAAGAACAATCTACCCCGGTTCAGTTAGAAATTCCACTCACCTGTAGAAGGCTGGAGCATACAACTGTCGAAACGTTGTGAACATGACAATAAAGATCAAGACAACAGTATATTTGAATATTCGTAATATTATACAGTTATAGCAGAAAATATAATGAATATAATAAAAGTTGCATCAATTTCGTATTTTATATTGATTTTATAGAAATATATGTCCATGAAAGCCTTTTGTTATTCCTAGGTGTCGTTCCCACACAGAGACACACTACATCATAATGATGGTGTTCTCATACGTATTTTATTTCACTGTTTTGCTATTCATTATATCGCATTCGTTAGTTGTATAACAATGACTTTTAACATGAGTAAATGAAAAATGGAAATATAATAAATATAAAACTAAAATAAGAAATGTTTAAAAAAATCCGATTCAGATAACCCAATAGTCACCCATGGCGTCTAATGCGACTACTGATTGTTTGGTTTTTGAAAACCCTCCGCGTACTGGCAGACGATGGCTCGCGCATCCACACCGGTACCCGTATCACACTTTGATTAGTACTTCCATAGAGAACCTTTTCTACCTGCCATCAGCTTGTCTGATTCTAACCTTCAGGATAACAACACATTGGTCTTCTCTTGGACTCATATTCTCCACTATCATGGAGTGGAATTATTATACTGATTCAGTTACTAGGTAGACTGCTAGGAAAGTTGGTTCACTGTGTCATGCCATGCATTTTTCTCGACAGAATTCAGCTTGCATCTGTAAATCTATCATTCGTCCGTGCATTGAATATTGCTGCCATATCTGGTCTGGTGCTCCTACTATATATCTCGAAATTCTTGACAAAATACAAAGAAGTTTCTGTAATATAATTAATCCTGACCTGGCATTTCAACTTCAGTCACTTTCTCGCCGATGTCACGTGGCTTCCCTCTGTCTTTTCTATAAATATTTTCTTACAGCTGTTCTGATGAATTTTTTTTTTTTTTTTTTTTTTTTTTTTTTTAGGGCTTCTATGAATTTAACCTTTCTAATAGATTGACAACTAGGTCTCATCTTTTTACTGTTGAAATAGCTAAATGCAATCGCAAGTTCTGTTCTAATAGTTTTTCTCGCACTTCCGGCCTGTGGAACTCCCTTCCTATTTCTTGCTTGCCTGCCACTTATAATCCTCAGAAAATTAACTACATTGCCAACGGCCATCTTTTGTCCCTCCTCAATTCTGTTCTTTTATTGTCCTTCTCTTCATTGATGTCTACTCATTCTCTTTTACTCCCAATTAAGCCCTTGAGTCTCAGTGACATTATCGCCTTACTTAACCTGAATCGATTAAAACAAAAATAAGTATAAATTTTTTGCTTATTCAGACTGAATTTGTGGAAACGTATACAAATGTCATGCTTTTGTTCGTCTTTTCTAGTACTTTCGACCATCATGACCATTATGAAGAACTTAATTTTGTCAGTATCGGAATATATTTCATTTGAAATGTAGCGTTCAAAAATGCCCGTATTAAAACTAATAAAAACATTTGTTATTTGATACCACCAGAAAAAGGTTGCTGATAATAACCGAGACATTTGAAACTACTCGAAAAAAAAACAAAAATACGAACTCCTAGCAGTCTTTCCGCAAGTTTGATCCAACAGTGCAACAACTTATTCATAAAGTGCAAAATACAAGATTTGTTTCAGAAATTTCATCTTAATGCGGTAAGATAGTTAGATTCAGCAGTCATAACGTTTTCAGTATCTCAATTTTAGAGACGTTGTCTGCTTATCGTTCAGAGTCACTTTCCTCGGCCAATCCGATGTAAGATGCGATTCGAAACAACCGCTTTCCAAAGCTATAATGTTTAGTTATTCCAAGGAGTGTAATAAACTATACAAAGTAGGGGGTCGCTCTACTCGTGTGGATGTGCATTAGATCTGACGTGCTTGGTCATCGACGCACTCTGTAGTTGAAAGGTCCAAAGCAACGTTAGATCTAATGACGTCCAGAGAGGTCCAAAGCATGTCAGATCTAATTTCCCTAGAGAAACGCACTTTCGAATCCAACCGGAGAACACGTATTTTTCTCTAATAAGATTTCTCGAATATTCAGAACAGTAGACGAAAATAAATATACTGTTTAATAAATGAACCGAGCTTCTATTCAAATACGGGTATCCACTAAAATAATGTTTGAGTAATAAAAATATGTCTGATAAAAATAATAATATAATAAATATGTCGGATAAAAATAATAATAAATAAAAAAAATCCATTCCTTTCTTTATAATCAGATATATATGCAGCATGCGATGGATAAATTATCGTCTAAATTACGCAAAAATGAAAATAACTCTGACATCTCATTTTAACAGTTATATTTAACAAAATTACACAAAAAATATCTGCAAAGACTAAAGAATAAATGTATTCAATAAAACCGCCATCCAGACGACTTCGAAATCTCCTGCAACTCTTCTGGGTGGTCTCCTTATATAAGTTGGTGAATGCTGTCATAATCCTTCCCTTCAGTTCATCTTTAGTGTTAGAAGGAGTTAGTCTCTCGCTCAACTGCGCCTCACTCATAATAATCAAGAGGGTTGCAAGTCTGGGGAGATAGGTGGCTAGATTAAGGGGTGATGTAGTCGCAGAAATTATCTGACAGCCATGACTGGGTTCTCCTGCTTGTGTGGCATGGTGCAGAGTCTTCCAGCAGTCACCCTCTTGACCTAGGGCAGCACTACCTCCTCAAGACATTGATGTAGGCCTCTATGTTGGGTGTAAGATCCTTACAAACAAATTCGGGAGTTCTTTTCTTATCTGAACGATCACAGTGAGTTTTTCGAGGTGCCATACCTTCGTAATCACCATTAGACTCATCCAACTCTTTCTGAATTTTCTGCACTGTGGTCAGATTGCTACCCAGACACTCTGAAATGTTCGTATTGGAGCTTCCGGCGTGAATGCCAAGCAGTAAATCATGCCGTTTCCAAATTTCTGGCGGAGTGAATTGCGTCATGGTGCTTTTTTCTCACCGAGGGTCCCCGACTGACCCTTCTATACTGTGCAAATCAAAAACAAACAACGCGCGTGCGAAAAATTGAAAATAAAAAATGGTCACAATTTACCCATCGCGCCCTGTATATGTGTGTGTGCGTGTCAGAGAGAGAGAGTATGTATATAGTTAACAGATGTCTCACAGTTAGCAAATAACAGTTATCATCAGTATCAGTTCCACGATCGAGGGTCGTCGTAGTGTCGATGCGTTGCTGAGCACCTGGACTATATATGTCTTGGTTGTGTGAAACTATCCAGTCCTCTAAATGACGTTGTCAGATTTTTCCCTGTGATTGCCTGTTCCTTTGTCTAAGTTGAAACTGTAGAATGGCAGTGAAAAGATGGTTGGTACTCACGTGTTTATATCATTTCAGTTTTTCTTAGTCATTTCACGCAAAGTAAGGTAATGAAGCCACTAAGACGCAAGGGGAGTGTTAGAGAATATGAGAAAAATACATTATTAACAAGAACAATAAAAGAACAGGAATTAAGAAGACAGAAGATAACAACTGACTTTTCATTTAAATATTCGAAGATCAAAGATGACTAGGTAGCAAGAAACAGGAAGTGAGTTCCACAAGCGAGAAGTGCTATAGAAGAAATTGTTAGCATAGAACTTACGGTTACATCTAGCAATTTCAGTTGTAAAAAGATGAGACCTTGCCGCCAATCATGTACTGCGCTTAAATTCATAAAGTCTGTGTACCATAGAGGAAAGTTATATTTAAACTTAACTAGCCAGAATTACTGTCCCAAACATGCCACAGTATTCCATAAACTAAAGCAACACATTGTTACTTTCCGTTCTTACTACAGCCACCTATGAAGTCCTAACTAGTTCCAAGTTCCAATATTGGCAAATTGACTGTGGGGTGAGGGATAAAAATAAGAATTCCCTCAGACGAAAGTTAATTGAAACAATTACCATGAAAGCATTTGTAGAAAAAAACGCACAGAAAAGCTACTTTACGTCGTTAGAAATGAAAGTTGAAAAATATACATATCCGAAAGTATAAAGGAAAAAAGACAATAGGAAAACTGCATGTACATTGTCTTTTTTCCTTTATTCATAAAATTCAGATATAAATCAATATAGCTGCAAATACATGAATAAAAGAAATGAAAAGAGGAAAACTTTTTATGCCGACGGAATGAAACGAGTCAGCGTGAAAGGTTTTCTTTGTGTAATTTCTTTTATTAACATATATATATATATATATATATATATATATATATATATATATATATATATATATATATATATATATATATATACTGATTCAATATAATTATCAACACTCAATAGCCCCTAGAATTATTTGAAACCGTTACCGCCCACCGAAATAATTGTTATAATATGACTCTAGATTACCCACAATGCAATCAAATAAACTACCCACAATGTATCATTGACCTGCATATATAGAGAGAGTCGAGCAAAAACACATCACACATGGTCTGACGATTACCTCTGTTTTGGCCACACACACACACACACACACACACACACACATACACACATGCCCGCACACACGCACGGTGCAGTAATGGATAGCGGCTTAGATTGAGGAATCGGAAAGCCGAGTTCGAATTCCAGTCGAATCCATTACATTCACTTACGTGCTAATACCCTTGGGAAAGGTGTGAATCCTCTTCTTCTCCCTCCAGCTGTGGGTAAATAGCAGGACAGACTGGGTTCTATAGCCTTGGATGGCAACTGGTCTAGGAGAATGACAACTCTGAATTCAAAACCTGCGGAGGGTCGTTTGGGGACCTTGTGGCACGTAGTGCACCAGGTCTCTGTATTCGGCCCTTCAAAAAGTGTGGATGGTTCTGCACAAAACCTTCACCACTATAATCAAATCTCATGTGCTGTTGTCGGGCTGTCGGTTTCCTGGAAACTGATCAGCTTGACCCTCATACGTCGAATTCGACGGAAGAGTCGAGTATATATATATATATATATGTATATATATATATATATATTATTTTTTTTATTTAGCGCGTCTGATGATGATGATGATATTGGGTTGTCGCATTGCATAATCCTTTTGCAGCTGATTTGAGTTAGCAGGACGTAATGGGTCCCTCCCCCATGCTGACTTCATTAGTTTAGATGTAGGTTTTACTATTATGTCCCCGTTGCCAGCTGTTGAATTGATTAGCAGAGTATATATATATATATATATATATATATATATATATATATATATATATATATATATATATATACCTAAAGAATATTAGAATACCTAAAGAGCCAGAACTTACCTTGGTTTTTGAGGTATTATATATATATATATATATATATATATATATATATATATATATATATATATATATTGAACAATAAAAATTAAAAAATTAAAATCCTCAGACACACTGGGTTGTAGATTAATATTCTTTCGTTTTTTTATTATTATTCCATTTAGATTCCTCGACTAGTTTCGACCAAAATGGCCATCATCGGGAGGAGAAATATTTCTGCTTGCTGCTAGCACTAAACTACAGAAATGAATGTCTTGATGGAGAAAATGAACTTTTGTCTGTAGTTTTCATTTGTTTTTTTATTTTTTTATCTTTTTAACATGAATCTTTTAACATTCCTTGTGTTGGTCAAACAGTCTCTTTTAAGTTGTTATTTGAGATAAGAGCTGGATGCTGCTATGAATTCTCTGGTCAGTTTGACAGTTTTATTGGACTTGGTGAGGGGATGTGTCTCTGTTTAGTGTTTGTTTGTGTGTGTGTGTTATTTGGTTCTTACGGAGTGAGTGAGTATGATATGTGTAAGCGTGTGTATTGCTGTGGGTGTGTGTTATCATTTGGCTCATTAGGGAGTGAGTGCGTATGATGTGTGTAAGTGTGTCTATTCGTGTGGGTGAGTGTATAAGTGTGAGGCCTCCACACCTCCGTAAGCCTGTCTGTCTTGTGTGGGTGAGAAATGTGGGTAGTTTTTTTTATTTGTTGATTTAATCTATATATTGTTAAATTTGTGATTTAGCCCGGCTGGATATTTTGTTTTTAGACGTTGTATCCACTTATTTTCATGCGACTCTAAAATCTTTCTAATGTTATCTGCTCTGAACTTTTCTATTCTCTCAATTATAGTGAATTTGGCATGGGTTTTGAAATCGTGTTTTTCCAGGCGGAAATGTTGTTCTACAGGTAACAATTTTTCATGGGGAGTCGACTTAATTCGTTTACGATAATTGTTAATTCTGTAGTGAAAGGACCATTCAGATTTTCCTACATATTGTTTCTGGCATAGTGTCCATTCTAGGAGGTAAATTATGTTATGACTTCTACAGTTAGAATCGTGGTAGATTTTGAAAGTAGATTTAGTGACTGAGCTAGTGAATGAATTCGTGTTTTCAACATGGTTGCAACATAAACTTCTTTTGTTGTTGCATGGTTGGGAAAATCCTGTTGTTTTTGTTCTTAGTTTATTACGGATTACCTTGTATATATGTATTACCTATATATTACCTATATATATATATATATATATATATATAAGCTGGCACAAGTTATGAAAAGAGTTGGATAACTGCGAGTGCTGCGGAGACAAACTGGAAGGAATTGGGGTTAATTTTTTATTTGGACATATCAAATCTATCTGTAACCGGAATGCTATCTCGAAACTGTTTAGGATAAATAAAACGTCCCTGAATCAATGAATTGATTTTATTTGTTAAAGTTCCTGCTCCTGCCTTGGCACTAATTATGGCTACATTGATCGGACTGTCTAGTTTCATTTCTTTTCCATCGGTTGCCAGTGACAAGATAGAGTGAAGATGAATGACAGTAAGTCAATAACGACAGGTGCATCGTGTTATCTTTTTCTTTCAATTTTCTTTGGCGCTCAGTAGAAAATCTGCCGGGAGAGATTTTCGTTTTATCTTAAACGGCTGACCATATATTTCTTTGAAAATGTTCTTTGACCAGGCAATGAATCGCATATTCAGGGAGTCGAATATCCAAAGAAACGAGATGGCTGCGCATAGAACATCTGAAAAAAGAAACTGAATCCATAGTGTTGTATTCATATGCAAGTCTCCATTATATAAATAGCGCTTGATACAACAGGAGGCTAAACTAATCCTGACCTTTTGGGTGGTATTGATAGACATTAAATATTAGGCCAAGCTCCAGGGGGCTTTCCCTATAGGAATTACTCCTCCCTCGAGTTGTCTAGACTTATAGTCCGGTACCTGAGACGTCCCCAAAAGAGGAAGTGCCAAGAGGACTTGGAGATTTTTACGCCGTATGGCTGACAGATGAACTTAAAACCTTGACCATGTGCCACACCTGGTTACGACAGGGGCGAACTGGTAGATACCACTAATCATAACCTTGAAAACTAAACTACTAGAGAAATAGTAGTAAATAATTCTAACTAATTATAGTTTACGAAACAGTACTTTTTAAACATTTCACCCCAAACAAAGCGATAAAGCCAGTAAGGTTCAAAGGGTTACTAAGGTTCAAGAGGTTACTAAGACTCAAGGGGCTACTAAGGGGAAAAGAAATCGAGAAAACGTCATTGAAGAGGAAAGGACACCAAAAGAACAGGGTTAAAAAAGACAGAAGCAGATGACTTTTGAAGATCTTAGATAATATTCTCATATATATATATATATATATATATATATATATATATATATATATATATATATACATATATATATATATATATATATATATATATATATATATATATATAATAAAAATGTATGTATAGCTAGACGGATAGATACAGGGATACATTGTTTATTTGTTTAAATGGGTGTATGTAATTGTATAGAAATGTAAGGTTTTAGGTATATATGTTTATGTGCACGTATGCGTATGTTCATATGCATATGTGTGGGTAAATGTGTAAGGAGTGGATGCGTATGGATGGATGTATGTATATGTAGGTATGTGTGTGTGCATTTTTGTATGTATATATATATATGTATCTGTTTTTGTGTGTGTGTGTGTTCATGTATATACGTGTATATGTGTGCATGTGTATGTATTTATGTATATGGATGTGGAAAATGTGTGTATATGGTATAGGTGGATATATGTGTATATATGTGTGTGTATGTGTATATATATGTATATGTATGTGTATGTGTGTATATATATATATATATGTGTATGTGTGTGTACATGTATGTGTATATGTGTGTATATATATATATGTGTATATGTATATATATATATATACATATGTATGTATGGGTGTGTGGGTATATACATGTATGTAAGTGTGTGTATATGTATGTGAGTGTGTGTCTATGTATATATATGTATATATATATATATATGTATATATATGTGTATATGTACATATATATATATATATAGAGAGAGAGAGAGAGAGGTGTGTGTGTATGTGTATATGTGTATGTGTATATGTATATATGTAGATGTAATTATTTGTATATCATATGCGCGGTAATTATTAGAAAGCGCTTAGTATCAGAGATAGAGCTAAGATATTGAATCAGATATATGTATATGTATATATATGTGTGTGTGTATGTATATGTATGTGTGTATTTGTGTGAATATGTGGATATATGTGTATGTGTACATGGGTATATGTATGTGTGTATGTAGGTACACGGCGATGTGTATGTATATACGTGTATAAGTTATTGTGTATGTGTGTATTTGCATGCGTTTTGAACATAAAAATATAGGTCCTTGCTAGATTAGATAATCGTCATATTTATTCTTTATATGTTTATATTTGATTTGTAACCTGCAGTCGATATTATTTTTGTCAAATTTTCACAATTACACAGCGTCCCTTTCAATTTTAATTTCACCCGCCCCATCTTTCTTCCCCACCACTTCTTTCCTTACCTCTCCCTCCTTCTTTAAGATTTGATCGGCCATGGTGTGTGTATGTCACCACGAAATGTATCATTATTGTATTAGACATCCGACAACAATAATTTTCCCCCTTCCACTCACACATAGTTTTATAAAAAAAAAAACCCTCTCTGTTAAATTCACTCCTATATTACCCCTCTCTTTGGAACTAACATTCGTCCCACACTCTCATACTTACACTCTCTCTAAATTCTATTTTTATTTCCGAAGTGGGTTTTTTTCAGTTTTCTTTTTGAATTTGTAGTTTGATGAATTGGATCGTATTTACGATTCCAATGGAATAAATTATGACCATAGAATATTAGTGTTTAAGCCTTTTTATTATATCCTTACTCTGTCCTGGACATTGAGTTCTACCTGGATTCTATCCTCTCGGAATTTTTTATTCAAAAAAATATACATGTGTATATGCACCTGTGGATTTTGCATATATATGTATATTTACCACTAATATTATCAATATCTATCTATCTATCTATCTATCTATATATATATATATATATATATATATATATATATATATATATATATATATATATATATATATATATTACATGAATCATTCATACAAAAGCAGATATTGAAGTTAATGATATAAATGGCGAGAATACATCTTCGCAAACAAATTTAATAAATTAACCCCGAACCTGTAGATGAATATTATGATCTCTGTTTATAAATTCCAGTTGCATAAGGTCTTTTTTTATTTTTTTACAAGCTTTCATCTGTGCATACAGACATCATCAGGTATGAAAATAGATTTGTTTTTTAACTTCACAGTAATAACAGGACAACGAAAATATAGATATAATCCGAAATATGTTTTTAGAAATCTGTTAAGAAATTTTTTTGGAGCGTGCGGTCACAACGCTGAAGTTGAATTTTTAAATTTTAAGATTGTGCGTTTTTGTACTAATATGGAGAATTATTTTGTCCTGGTAGGTTTTTCAGTCAATGTGGCATGAACTAAATTGCTCAATAAATAGAGGAATGCCACAGTTATTATCCGATAGTTGCACGTCGGATCAGTTATTTGTTGTATGAATGATTCATATAATGTAAATTGAACTGCACCACATACTTGATATATATATATATATATATATATATATACTGACTGGCGGATTCACCACTCCTTTCAGTCCATCGTGTTCCACCAACCGGAAACCGGAAAGAGGGACCACCCAGACAGGTTTTCAGTCTTTCAAAGGACCTTACTTTTATGGTTATCTGAGAACATTAACAAAACTTTATTTTTGACGATTCAGATATTCCTTAAAAGTACTGGTCATTAAATTTACTCAAAGGTGGGCTGGAGACAAGATTCCTGAGAAACCCTGATCATTAAATTGACTTAAAAGGAAAAAGAAACTATCTATTCATCTCCTAAGTGTGTGTGAGAAATCGTATTGCTACATTATTTCATATCTTTTTATTGGCCAAAAATTTCATATTTTTGGTACACAATGCACTAACGTAGTGGAGGCCTGAGATAACCGTTTATATATGCCACGAATTATTTTAATATTTTTTCCTGTAACTGAGAAACAGAAAATATACAATAACGTCTTGTGTATGATCTTTCTGAAGCAGTGAAATTTATTTTTAATATCCTGAGTAGTTAATAATAATGACGAAGACATCCTAGCTTGTATTATTTTTATCATTTTCTTCCTTAAGAGATTAAATTGGATCATACGTTTATGCCTATCAAATACTCTGTCTTATTTTATTGTTTTGGCTGTCATTACAAAGCAATAATTCGTTTCGTCTGCGCACGATGGAATAAAATGAATATATATGAACGCAGACATTTTCAATCTCGATCGAATAATTCAAACAAAATACGAGAATGTGTTAAAATCATTGTCAGAAATTATCTTTAATTTCCATCGAAAAGCGTATGGCAGCGGCCATGTTGTTGCTATCGCGCTGTGAACTCCAGAGAATTAACGCCACAGCAAAAGACAGTTGAAACAGATGTTGTCTAGGAAAATACAGAGTGTTTCAGAAAAATTGATATCATTTCGTAATCCAATAGCTTGACCAATTCTCGTTCAAATGATCTCAAATTTTAACATCATGTGGAGAAACAACTCAAAATTATGTTTTATGTCTTTTTCTTTTCAGGTATAGAAATGCGATTCACTGGAAAATTAAATGCATTTTGCTTGTTAGAGTATGCTCGAACACATTCGAACAAGACTGGGCAGTGTACATTTGGGTGAGAATTGGCTCAAAATGCACTAATTTCAAAAATTCAAAGAGGATGGCTTTTTATGCAGGACAAAAGGATCTGGATTATACGAGGTGATCAAGCAGGTTCGGGAAACATTCTTGCGAAACCCCAGGAAGTCTGTAAGAAGAGCAAGTCTGGAAACTCTTATTCTTCGAACGACAGTTTGGCGTGTCACAAACGCTTGCGAATGGCACCTTACAAACTGCAGCATGTTCGGGCCTTAAAAACAAATGATATGCAAAAGCGCAAGCGATTCTGAGGTTAATATGCAAGGGAAACATGAAGACGAGTTTGAAGAACGTCTTCTTTTCAGTGATGAGGCCACATTACATACGAATGACAGAGCCAAGAAGCATAATGTTCGCATAGGAGGTGGACTACCGACTTAACGTGTGATGTGTCACAAGCGGTTACCATATTGAAAACTTGTGAAATCGCTTATGAAATCCACATACCTTTGAATTTCTCATTCAAATTTTAATGAATAAATTTTATTTTGCTCAATAATAAGCCTGTTTAGTTTTATTTCCCTAGACTAGTTTTTCTCAGAAGGTTTTCCCCGGAACAATAAGATTCCACAAGAGGTCGTTATGGGTCCCGCGAGAAATAGATAAATAAACGAATGCATTTTTTTAGTCATTTTTGTTTAATTTTGTATTCATAATTTTACTGTTGGAAAATCGTCCTGGGTATGACGATAAAATACATCCGCGTCCTGAGTAAGATGATAAATTATGTCCAAAAACAAGGTCTCTAATCAGGAGGTTTTGAGAAGCGTAGAACCACCTCTTAATTGCTGGTGTTCCCAGGTCCACCCTGACTTGGAGTGGTAGCATCTGTTAGGGTCCCAGCTATGGGTAAATAGTTAACCCTCAAACTGGGTTCAAAACACTATGAAAGTGTAAAAATAGGTTTTAATAGCAGAAATAGTTTGTAAAAAATTATTAGCAGCAATAAATTTTTGAAGAAAAATTATTACTAGCAATACATAATTACCAGCAATACATTTTCAAAAAAAATTTTACCAGCATTAAAAATCTTCTTGGCATTAAATAACCCATTGAGGTCGATATGCCGTAAAACAAACCAAACCGATCCAAAATGTTGGGAAATCCTTGGTTATTATAATAAACGCTTCAACATCTTATATTAATTAAAATTATATATCATCATAGGGAATGTATTTAGTGATGCCTCTCTGATGTCAGGATGAAGCTGCCTTCACTGGTTGGCGAACAGTGGTGGATTCGTATATCGTCGAGTACAGGATGTATATACGTTATCCATATATTATGAATATGAAATACGATAACACTATAGGAGATAGATATCACTAATGGTATATAATCATTTTTTATGTAGTGGTTCCCTAAGACATAAAAACTATTTCAACCCATCCAAAGAGTAAAAGCGGTGAGAAACGCATCTCCGAGGCAGCTTCACGCGTTGTTTACAGCTTACTACTAAAACCGACAGCAGCAGAATGTTTTGGTCATACAGTATTGATTATATTTTATATAACTGCACATTTACCTATTCAGGATAGGAAATATAAATTATTTTTTCGTCTTTTTCTTATGTTTAGACACCATATTTCATGGATCAATAAAACATGATTGTTTTTAAGCTTTTTCTACTTTTGATAACAAAACATATATATGTGCAAAGACGAAGTTTAATTGTTTTTTGAGGTGACGGGAGTAATTTCTGTCATTGTAGCAAAATGGCATTAATAGAATAATGTTTAGTAATCTCGAGGTTTGTGAGATGGATTCATGCCTTCTCCATGGTTATTAGTGCGAACGTGAACGCAACTTACTAGGCGGGATCTTGAACTTGTTTTACAGGATTTGTAGTCTGGCCCAAGATGGTAAACTACTGGTCAGAACACTGATGGCCTGAAGTGAATGGGAGTGTTTTGATCCTCATGGTAGTGTAACAATTTACTAAATCGCTATTGTTTTCATTCCCATTCTCTACAGTTCTTACAATCTCTCTTTTTCTCTCCGTTTTGCATCTTCTCGATCTTCTCTCTCTCTCTCTCTTTCTCTCTCTCTTTCCCACGCTTTCTTGCTATCTCTTTTCTCTCTCTTTGGCATTGTCTATGTCTTTCTCTCACTCTCGCTCTTTCTCGGTCTTCTTTATCATTTCTTTTTCTCTCTCTTATGTATTGTCTATCTGTCTGTCTGTCTGTCTCTCTCTCTCTCTCTCTCTCTCTCTCTCTCTCTCTGAGTCTTCTTTGTTATCGTTTTTTCTCTCTCTTACGCATTGTCTATGTATCTATCTCAGTCTTCCTTGCTATCTCTTTTTCTCTCTCTTACGCATTTCCTCTCTCTCTCTCTCCCTCTCTCTCTCTCTCTCTCTCTCTCTCTTACACACTTCCTTGGTATCTCTTTTTCTCTCTCTTAAGTATTGCCTGTCTTTCTCTCACTCACATTTTCTCTCTTTTTCTCTCTCATTGTCTCTCGCCATATCTCCTTTCTCTCTCTCTCTCTCTCTCTCATTGTTTTGCTTTCTCAATATTCATTTTCTCTAGCTCCTTCTGTCTAAATATTTCTCTCTCTTTTTTTGTGACACTTTTTCACTTTCTCTCTCTCTCTCCCTCTCTATCTATCTATCTATTATCTCTAAATCTTAATCTTTCTTACTCTCTCTTTCTTTCACTCCCTTACATTCTTTATCATTCACACTCTCTACTTGTTCGCTCTTAAGCCTTTCAGTATTGATTATACCCAATTGCCGCTTCGCTTTTAAGTCAGTTTCCTGGCCTTTGCGGCTTGCTCTCAGTCTTTTGTCCAAGAGCGCCGCCGACTCACTACTCTCTTTGGATTAAACTTGCTTTGATAAACGACAGACCGTTTTGAATTATATTTCGCATTTCTCGACACTCCGTTCTTTCTTTGTGTCACGTAAAGAACCGTCTTGTCCCTCTTGTTTACTTGCTAATATAGGTCGACCAAGAAGCTGACTTCAGAGGGGACACTGACTCATCCTATTCTGACGTACTTTGAAGTGTCGTTTAAAAAGGAACCGGTTTTCCGCTTACACCGCTTCCTTCCTCTTTCTCCTCTCTTTTCTGGCACGGCGCATTCGTCTCCTCTTCTTCACAAGTTCAAATCCTTCCTGTTTAACTCTTTGTTTCATTCTCTCTGCGATGCACATTGCAACATGACTTAAAGATGTCTTACCCATGCGTATATAAGTCATTTGCACGCCTTTTATGTTTCCTTATATACGTTAAACGCCTAATTTTTCAAAACATAGAATTAATTTCTGTTTGGCCTTCTGGGATGAATAGTTAGCATTATTTGCTTTACATAGAGTGCGGTATGGTTTTCAGGAACTTACCAAAGGTGTCGCACGCTAGGATCTGGCTCCTCCAGACCGAATCAAGAAGTCACCTTTCTGACAAATTGATCCTAATAAGATTCGAACCCGTGTTTCGTGGTTAGAAATCGAACATTCTAACCACTCGGTTTTGACCCAACCCTTGTGAGTGAAACTGGGTAGACGGAACCCTTGAGAGCCTTAGGTGGTTGTGCTAGGGTTTGAATGTGCTGGTCTTGTTCAAACTGTTGATCACGATAGATAACACCCTCTCTCCCAAAAAACTGTACTATGGCCCGCGGATTCGAGTGGTTGTGCCATTTAGTTGTTGTGCGGTGGAGTATGCTGGATAATTGGAGAGCTAAGTTTGAATTCCAGTCTACATACGCGCAAATACCTTTGGAAAACATCTCTTCTCCCTCCAATTATGGATTAAATAGCGGGATAAATTGACCCTACAGTCGTGATTGGCAAACCAGTCTATCGCATAAAAAAAAACGACAGCCTACTGCAGGAAGATCTTCTGCCTAATTAGTCATGAATGAAAACAGACACAATCGCCCAAAAACGTGCTCAAAACAAAGTAGGGAAAAATGTTATTATATTAGGTTGGTGCAAAGATAATGTCGTTTTTTGACGTTCAACTTCAAAAGAAAAACGACATTATTTTTGCACCAACCTAATATTTATTTTTTTGGAATTTATTATAATAAAAATATTATAATATATATATATATATATATATATATATATATATATATATATATATATATATCTGTGTGTGTGTGTGTTAAGCATTTCACCCTAAGCAAGGTGGGGAAGCCACTGGTACACAGGGTGGGGTACAGAGGGTGAAAGTGAGGAAAATGAGGAAAGAATAAAAAAAAAGAAAGGGGATCAAGGTAACAGACAATGGCGATTGACGTTGCATTTAAATTTTTGATGATTGTATTTATCTGATAAGAAATTACGAGGAAGGGAGTTCCACTGTCCGGAAGTGTGAGAAAGGAAACTGCTGGATTAGGAGTTGCGGTTGTATTTAACCATTTCAACAGTAAATTGGTGGGACCTAAATGCCAATCTAGTAGCAAGCTTAAAGTCATGTAGTCGGAGCACCAGGGATTTAAAAAAATCAACCTTGTCAGAAGAGTTGCCATGAAAATATTTGTAGAAAAGAACGGAGTATAATTAACGAAAGGTCTCGATGTAATGGCTTATATTATACCTTTGTAGGACTTCAATTTTTTTAATTAAACGGTATTAACTACATTTACCGTCCTGCATGTTCGAGAAATTTCGTAGAAAATATGCTTTCTCCAACAGGAATGGAACCTGTGTCCTATACGGAACCTCATTTGATTTAAAAACATTTATTTGGAGTTTGCTAACCAGATGCTTCTCTATAGCTAAGTAGTATAGCACATATAGCAGATCAAATGAGGTTCGTATAGGACACATATTTGATTCCTGTTGGAGAACGCCTGTTTTCGTGAACATTCAAGCCGGGAAATGTAATTAATACCGTTTAAATAAAACTTAAATAAATTGTATCTATAAAAATAACGTATAAACAGAAAATGTATTTAATAATTATCGGACTTAATTCAATTTCATCATATATATATATATATATATATATATATATATATATATATATATATATATATATATATATATATATATATATATATATATATATATATATATATATGTATTGATGTGTAGCAAAACGTAAACGAAATAGCTCCAGTTTGTTCAACTTAGGAAACTTATTAAGTTGGTGCAAAAATAATATCGTTTTCTGACGTTAAAAAATACGTCAAAAAACGATATTATTTCTGCATCAACTTAATAGCATTGCAGCCAAAGTATTTTAAAATATTGCCAATAACAAAGGAGAAAATGAAAAATGCCCAATAACAAATCGAATATAGCATCAAAATTTATATTATTTTTATTTATTTGTTATGTAACTAAATACATAATTGTCAACAATATTTCCGTAAAACTTGATATTACCTGTAATAAATTCTTAATAAATATTATTACTGTTATTATTTTACATAAGTGTGAGGTAGTCCTACATTTACAATTCCTTATTGTAAACCGTGAAAAGAAATGTTGATCAAAACTGTCTAAAACTTTTAAGCGCGTATTGCCGCAAAATTATCAAATGCTGAATACGCCCTTCATCCGCCGAACGTGGCATATAGTCTAACCGATTTGGGAACCCCGAGGTGGTGTAATGGTTAGTAGGCTTGTCTCGCTAGAACAATTACGATTGAGTAGTGAGATATATATATATATATATATATTACGAAATGGACAAAGTCCGACAATTTATTTATTAAAGATATTTTTATGTTTAACGTTATAGATACAAGTATTTAAGTAAATGCTCTGTTTATAATAAACAGTATTAAATAACATTTACCGGCCTGAATGTCCGAGAAATTTTCATAGAAAATATTCGTTCTTTGACAGGATTCGAACCTGCATCCTATACGGAACCGTCATTTACGCTGACGTGCCTTACCGTTAGGCTACAAAGAATCTCGATATAGGATGCAGGTTCGAATCCTGTCAAAGAACGAATATTTTCTATGAAAATTTCTCGGACATTCAGGCCGGTAAATGTTATTTAATACTGTTTATTATAAACAGAGCATTTACTTAAATACTTGTATCTATAAAAAGAACGTTAAACATAAAAATGCCTTTAATAAATAAATTGTCGGACTTTGTCCATTTCGTAATATATGACGTCATTTGTTTACATTTGATACGCCATGAGCAGTTATGAATGTACGAGATTCATGGAAGATTGAAGTTTATAAGCAGTAAATTCGACCTTGTCTACCGAACGCTTCTTTGTAGCCTAACGGTAAGGCACGTCAGCGTAAATGACGGTTCCGTATAGGATGCAGGTTCGAATCCTGTCATAGAACGAATATTTTCTATGAAAATTTCTCGGACATTCAGGCCGGTAAATGTTATTTAATACTGTTTATTATAAACAGAGCATTTACTTAAATACTTGTATCTATAACGTTAAACATAAAAATGCCTTTAATAAATATATATTATAATATTTTTATTATAATAAATTACAAAAAAGTAAATATTAGGTTGGTGCAAAAATAATGTCGTTTTTCTGGGTACCCCCTACTTTCGGCCTTGTGCCACATCTAAGCCTCGCTTGGAAAATCACTATAGTCTAACCGATTTCATTACGTCTCTTTTTTTCTTATTAAAGCCGAAATGTCAGGCCACGACTGCTAACTTATAAGCATAATTTGTGAAAGATTTATCAATGTGCAAGATAGATTGTGGTGAGTAAAATGTTCTATTAGGTTGGTGCAAAAATAATGACGTAATAATGTCATTTTTTAACGTCAAAAAACGACATTATTACGTCATTATTTTTGCACCAAGCTAATAGTAAGATATGGTAAACAAGTTTTCCTTGCAGCAGACTTACCAATTGTTTCAGTGTAATCATTCCAGTCAGTGGAAAAAAAGGACCCAAAATGGAGCAGTGAGTTACTCTCCTTGAGTTTAGCATCAACCATGCTAATGGAAGGCAAAAAAGGTTCTTTAAGATGATTAATAGAGAGCAGATTCATTTTAGAGGCGTTTAAATCAACAAATCACTTCTATCGAAATAGCTTGAGAATAGACTTAATTTTTACATTCTCCCGGTCATAAAATTTGCTTGCTTTCTCTTACCGAGCGACTTTTAGAATTTTAAAACATATAATTTATCATATATTCAGAATCCATGTCAGTACTCACAGCACTCAAAAACAAAGAAATAATAAAGAATCTAATTATTTTTTTTAAAATATTAAACAGAATAGAATATTTGTCAGCATAACTTCTCTAACGAGGTACTTTCACTGGTACCCCGGTTGCATGAATTTAAGCGTGCTTCCACTTTCGAAACGATTAAATGTAACCGTCTCTTCTACTCCAACAGCTTCTTCTCTCGCACTTCCCAACAGTGGAACTCCCTTCCTCTTACTTGCTTCTCTGATAGCTATAATCTTCAAATAATCAAATGTAATGTCAATCGACATCTTTTAATGCCTTGATCTTGAGTCCAGTCCTTTTCTTTATCCTTTCCTCAAACACCCCTCTTTACTTTTGCTCTCACTCTCTTTAATCCCTTGTGTGCTAGTGGCACTCCCATCTTTCTTGAGGGTGAATGCTTAAAAAAATATAATATCATCTTCTGCTGGACACCTCGGCTTATCGGTTTCAAGGGAACGATAGAACAGATTTGGCAACCAAAAAGCATCAACCTCCGAAGATAGTTCAAACACAAAGATCGCCTACACAGACCTCAGATCAACCATTAAAAGATTTATCAAAGAATAGTAGCAGAAACTATGCCCAAAGAACAAATTATTCAACATCAAACCTAGTACAGTTTCAAAAACTAAAAACAACGAAAGATGAAGTAATAATGTCCTGACACGCCATGATAACACATTCTTATAGACCAAAAAAACGAGAACCATCTCTATTCTGTACGCCATGCCAAGAACTATACACAATAAAACGCATACTAAAAAATTGTTGTTAAATTTGTTTAAAATACTATCCAACAAGAAACAGGATAGAACTCTTTCATGACATTAATCCTTATAATATCCTACAATTTTCTTAAAGAAATCAAACTATATTCCAAAATATAACTTCAACAAAACTACAATATAAAACACGCATCTAGTAATCATGTCCACACAAACGTGTGTATGCACAAAAGCTGAGTATCATCTACAATGTATTCAATTGTGAAAGCAGAATAACATCATGTTTTTATTACTGCCAAGCTCAAAAGAAAATTAAATTTTGCCATTAAATAACCCATAAGATGTTGATATGCCTTTAAAAAAATCAATCAATCCACTCTTTATTTCGGCTTCATACAGAGCTTGTCTTGTGTCGTTTGATTCTAATCTGCAATTTAAAAAAAATGAATAGCTTAATTATTTAAGACTCCTGTCTAATCTTTTATTTCAACTGATGTTACATCGCTGGAAGATAATGGCGTCCTTAGATTTTTCTTTACAATAAACCTTTATTAGAAGCAGCCTGTATTCTAAAAAAAATTGCTGACCTACAAAGAAACAGCTGACCGCCGCCATCCGTACCAGGTTAGCTGTAGTATAAAAATGATAAAAAAAAAAAGAAATAATTTCTTTTGTGTACGATACAACTTTTTTCTTGTAGACTTTATTGTAGCCAACCACAGAATCGTGAGAAATATGGCGTCCCCAGAAGGTATCTCGACATGTGGAGCCTGCAAATATTCACAACCCCCAAAAGTATGGCTGAGTAGGAATTCAGAGGTGGGAGCGTCTTTAAGAAGGAAGCAAGTGCGCTTTTATTGAAAATATGCAATCTTTGTGAACGGTCGAGACGAATTGATAAAAGATCAATAACATTCATATGATTTTCTGTGGATTAACACAAAGTGCCGGATTACTGTCTACTAAGACGATCGAACTCTATGATTCGGTTTCTGCTATTACTTACTAGCAGATACTTAAACACACAAACACACACACACATATTTATATATATATATATATATATATATATATATATATATATATAAGACAAACTGAGAATGTGCACATATGAATATATGTAACAAATACAGTGCTTTGCTTTATATGCACTCATGTGTTTATAAAATGCAATAAAAGTATAATTTCTCTATGCACATATTAATGCATTTATCTTATGCATTTACTAAATTTAAAGTCGTGCGAACTGTTTTAATACACACACACACACGCACACACACACATATATATATATATATATATATATATATATATATATATATATATAATGTCTGTGTGTACGCGTGTGTGAATTTATATTCAAAACTAGATAAAGTGTATATGTAAATTGATACAGACATATTGATGGAAAGCAATAAATATCAAACTAAATTATTCGGAAATTATCTTGGTCTGCAGGATTCGAGTCAAAGTCTATATCAGTTCCGGGGTAAATTTTTTGGTAGATAACCCATTTAAAAAAAAAATATCTAGGAAAAAAAATTATTATTTATTTTTCTTTTAACAAAAATTAACATTAATTTCCACAGCATATTTCCACAAACATATTTAGATTTTAATACATTTAAAAAGAAGATGACATTGTTACTGTCAAATGTTCATATGGAACATGCTGTCACGACAAATCCAATTTGTTACCTGTGATCCCAAATTCTGGAAATTCTTAATCTCAAAATTCTTTATATTTATGCTAAATTGTTTGCGGTGGCATTGAAAAGAAGTATCCAACTTTGAAACCCAAAATACAAGAAAACTCGGAGAACCTTTGAAGATGTTATCACAAATGAATTTGATTTGACGTATCATATATCAGTAGAATGTGTGTGAGATAAGATTTTCTTTAGTAATTGTCGTTCTCTTTCCCAGACCATTCAGTGATAAATTTGTTGCGTAAATGAAAACGAGAACTTGTATAACAAGCAGTATTAGCTGCACAATCATCTAAGTTTTACATGCACTAGCTAAAGTTTGGTGTCAATTGTATAACATTTCTTTTATATATATATATCATATATATATATATATATATATATATATATATATGATCACTTTGCCATAATATTATACATATATATGTATATGATCGACTCTCCCGTCGAGATTCGACGTATGAGGGTCAAGCAGATCAGTTTCCAGGAAACCGACAGCACGGCACATGAGATTTGATTATAGTGGTGAAGGCCTCGTGCAGGACCATCCACACTTTTTGGAGGGACGAATACAGAGACCTGGTGCACCGAATGCCACAAGGTTCCCAAACGACCCTCCGCAGGTTTTGAATCCAGTCCTTCTTTGTCCTTCTCCTATTTTACCCGTAGCTGGAGGGAGAAGAAGAGGATTCATACCTTTCTCAAGGGTATTAGCACGTAAGTGAATGTAATGGGTTCGACTGGAATTAGAACTCGGCTCTCCGATTCCTCAATCCAAGCCGATATCCATTACTCCACAGTGCCTATATATATATATTTATAGTATGCTAAAGTGATCAACTTTCTCGATGTGACCTTAGACTTGAATAATGCTTATTACAAACCATAAACCAAAGATTTATATAACCGTAGATACGTCAGTAAATATTCAGACCACCGCCATAAAATTCTAGATTATTTAATTAAATCAGTCCAAGTTAGATTATGTACTAACTCCAGCAATAAGGAAATATCTGATAATAATAAAATTAAATGCATAAAGACTTTAGAACTAAGTAATCATGTAGTAAATTTAGAGTATTTAGAAAAAAACAAAGAAGTTAAAAATAAACAGAAACACTGTAAGCGTAACGTCATATGGTTTAATCCACCTTTTAAACGTCAGGTTCAAATAAATATCACAAGTTTCTTAAATTCAATTCATAAGCACTTTAACCATTCACCAACACTGAAAAAGATGTTTAACAAAAATAATGTTGAGATTAAATATTTAGTTAATATCACAGACAAATAACATAACAACATTATCTTAAACAAATATATTTCCAACAAAGATATCGTAAATCTTACTTCAAAAATAAATGCAACTGCCGAAAAATATGATCTGTCCTTTAAACAGCCTAATGTATGACTGATAATATTGTATGCCGAGCATATTGTATTCCCATATCGATGTTAAATTTTATTTTGGTTCCACTGAAAATTTCTGTTTTTACGATCATCGAATGAAAAAAAAATCTGCTCTTTCTGGCAATTAAAAAATAATGATAATTCACCTTTTATCAACAGGGATATTACCGCAAAAACCAAATCTTATAACGAGAAAGGAAATAGATGTAACTTATGTCTTGTTGAAAAACTGATTGTCTAAAAACACTTAAATAATCCTAGATTATTAAACAAGAGGAATAAATACGTTGATCCGAATTAATTTTTAATGTAAATTACGGTTTGTTTGTATTTGCTTAATATAAAAATAAGGATTTGATATTCACAACACTAATATATATATATATATATATATATATATATATATAAAATCCCGTTTATTTTAACTGCTAAATATATTTTGGGAATTGAAAACTGTAATCAGAGTATAATATATAACTGCGCCAACATTGCAATAACCGAATATATTTTTTAATTTGGCCTTGTGCCACATCTAAGCCTCGCTTGGAAAATCACTATAGTCTAACCGATTTCATTACGTCTCTTTTTTTCTTATTAAAGCCGAAATGTCAGGCCACGACTGCTAACTTATAAGCATAATTTGTGAAAGATTTATCAATGTGCAAGATAGATTGTGGTGAGTAAAATGTTCTATTAGGTTGGTGCAAAAATAATGACGTAATAATGTCATTTTTTAACGTCAAAAAACGACATTATTACGTCATTATTTTTGCACCAAGCTAATAGTAAGACATGGTAAACAAGTTTTCCTTGCAGCAGACTTACCAATTGTTTCAGTGTAATCATTCCAGTCAGTGGAAAAAAGGACCCAAAATGGCGCAGTGAGTTACTCTCCTTGAGTTTAGCATCAACCATGCTAATGGAAGGCAAAAAAGGTTCTTTAAGATGATTAATAGAGAGCAGATTCATTTTAGAGGCGTTTAAATCAACAAATCACTTCTATCGAAATAGCTTGAGAATAGACTTAATTTTTACATTCTCCCGGTCATAAAATTTGCTTGCTTTCTCTTACCGAGCGACTTTAAATTGCGTTAGGTTCAGCACCTGAAGATTGCGTTGTGCATGAAACTCGTACTATCGGTGAGGGATAATATATATATATATATATATATATATATATATATATATATATATATATAGAGAGAGAGAGAGAGAGAGAGAGAGATAGATAGATAGATAGATAGATAGATAGATAGAGAGAGATGGATTTTTTTACTTGTTAGTTCGATATATTTTTATTACTTAAAGGTTGCTTTTAGTGGATACTCGTATTTGAGTAAACGCCCCGTTTCTTTATTAAAGAATATATTTATTTATTTTCGTCTACCGGCCTGAATATTCGAAAAATATGCGCTCTTCGGCAGGATTTGAACCTGCGTTCACCGAGAGGAAACCGTCCTTAGATCTGACGTACTTTGACCTTGTAAGTCAATGCAATAATGCTACTAAGACGCAAAGAGTTGCTGAGTGTTAGCATGTATGTCGAAAAAAAAAGAAAAATACTTTTATGATGAGAGAAAAATAAAAGAACAAAAATTAAGAAGACAGAAGATAAAGATTAACATTGCATTTAAATTTTTGAAGATCAAAGTTGACTGGGGATCTAGAAACCGGTAGAGAGTTCCACAAGTGAGAAGTGCGATAGAAGAAACTTGTTAGCATAGAACTTATCGTCATATCTAACCATTTCGACTGTTAAAGGATAAGACCTTGCCGCCAATCTAGTCAGTCAGTTATATGCCATGCTTGATGCACGCTTAGGCGATCATGTATCTTTCGATAAATGACTGACGAGGTAGATTTTTTTCCCGCAGTTGCCATTTCTTTCTGCGCTACACCAGTTGCTATCCAGGGCTATAGAACCCGGTCTGTCCTGCTATTTACCCATAGCTGGGAGAGGGGAAGAGGATTCATACCTTTCCCAAGGGTATTAGCACGTAAGTGAATGTAATAGATTCGACTGGAATTCGAACTCGGCTCTCCGATTCCTCAAATATTTCGCTTAAATTCATAAAGTCTCGGTATCATAGAAGAAAGTAATATTTATTTTGAATACTACAAAAATGTGGCAAAGGACAAAAGGCGGGATAGGAGGAGGCTGGCCTTCAATCTGTTTTATCTTAAACTTAGCTAGACATGATTACTGACCCAGACATGCCACAGTATTCCTTATACCAAAGCAACACATGGGCATCTCGGCGTGGTGTAATGGCTAGCAAGCTTGTCTTGCTAGATCAGTTACTACTGAAAAGTAAGTTCGATCCTCACTGGATGCCCCATACTTTCGGCTTTGTGCCACATCTAAGCTACGCTCTACCAAAACAACACATTACTTACCATTCTTACTACAGCCACCATAATACCTCAAAGTCTCTAAATCTTAATGAAAGGAAAGTTCATCAGAACAATTACCATAAAAGTATTTATAGAAAAGACACAGGGAAGCTACGTCACGGTGATGGAAAAATGACTGATCGAGACGTGGTAATATTGCATATTCTTCTTTAGATTTTATCTAGACTCTATAAATGTACAGAAATAGCGCCAGAACATATGTGGCAGAAATATCCCAAGTCAGGACGAATACTATTAAACATTATAACAAGTAGAGTACGGCATTGTCCGTTTTCAGAACTGTCTCTCTGCAGACTTTTGGCATTTGAATGACTATAAAAGCACTTTATCTACTTTGTAGATAACTCTATATAAAACATCGCTAAAATTCAAAGCCTGCCTGTTTACAGCCTTCAAAGTTTTATTGTCTTTTAACACCGGAGTTTTTAGCCTTTGCTCTTCGTCACGCATATGACCTGATCCATGGCACAATATAGTATCATGGAAACAATGAAACCACACGCATTCCCTCTTTAGCTATGAAAAGATACGAACACTTGAACAAGCCGAATACACTCTTAGTAACTCGCCATTACGAATAATGTCGACTTTTTTATTTTCAAGAAAGCAGACGACCAATTGTTATCTGTGGATGAGCTGTATACAAATTTCCTGTGTCTACTGGAAACTCTCCAATCATTCAATCACCTATCAACTTTCAACGGTATGAACGACAAGAATTTCAACAATTACACACTGGAGGAACTGGGTATGTGCCTAATTTCACTTGTGTGCAGAGATTGAGCATTTAAAGAATATGCGCTTGATCAGTTAGTTTGGACAGGGCTGGAAAATCGAGCGCCAGACAGTCAGTAAAATTAAAAACTTAATTACATTATGAAAATATCAGTACACGATACAAGAGTTTTTATTTTATCAGAAATTATTTTCTGATTGTTTCCCGTAAATTTATTTTGGAAAAACGACCGAATTGTATACTAACGACTTGGTGACTAAACGAGCTGGTCGCTAAGGGAGAAGTTGTATTACTACGTTGTTAACCAGTTCCGAATCGCTTTAAGGCCACTTTTGAATCAATGAATCATAAAAATTATAGATATGGAATTAATAAATGCTAAACATGTCAAATAATATATTGTATGTATCAGTTATAACAAACTAAATACAGTATACTTTTTTTACGGCTTATCAACCTTTTTCAGATTATTTAATGCCAGAAAATATGTTCAAATTGTAAGAATTTGTTACAGATAATAATTATTTTTATTGATACAAGTCCTATAAATCAAGCTGGAGGAGGAGAGGTGAATTCATAATTTTTCCAATGGTATTTGTGCATAAATGTATAGAACAAATCCGATATGACCGTAAGTCCATTATACCACCCGCAATCCAAGCTTACAGCACCTGCTATTCCCAAGCGGTAACCCATATAGGTACTGACCAGACTCGATGTTGCTTAACTTTGATGATCGTGCGAGAAGCGATGTTTCGACGTGATATGTTTGAAGCCCTTTATACGACACGCAATGAAAATTTACAGAACCTGGTATTCCCAAGCGGTCAGCCAACTAGGTGACCTAACTCGATGTTGCTTAACTTTGATGATCGTGCGAGAAACTATGTTTCGACGTGATATGGCCGAAAGCACATTATACCACCCGAAATCCAAGCCTACAGCACCTGCTATTCCCGAGTGGTTACCTATTTAGGTACAACGATATGTCTACCATTCGACCAGACTTGATGTTGCTTAACTTTGATGATCGTACGAGAAGCGATGTTTCAGCGTGATATGACCGTAAGCACTTTATACAACCCACAATCTAAGCTTATGGCACCTGCTATTCCCAAGCGGTCACCCATCTGATCAGGCTCGACCATGTTTAACTTCGAGTTAAGCAAGGTTTTGCTTGATCGTACGGAAACCAATGTTTGAACATGATTTGGCCGCAAACCATAAGATGCTACAAAATACTAACCTGTAAATGAGTCAATTTTTTTAAATAGTCTCGTCATTTGGTCGGTTCATTGGTTTTGTTTAGTGTCATTTCAAACTCTCTGTGTTATTTAATGCTGAAATCAAACTTATAGCACCTGGAATTCACAGGTAGTTACCCATCTAGGTACTGACGAGGCTCGTCGTTTCTTAACTTCAGTTATCTTACGGGAACCGATGTTTTAACGTGTGTCGTAAGAATACAGCCTCGTCAGATATAGACTCTCATGTGGATGTCATCTATAGCATCCAGCCCATTCAGAGATGTCTAAATTATCAGCTATATACAACCGTTTTCTAAGATCAATGATTAAAAATGGATTCAAATGAATGAATCATTTAGGTCTTAAAGAAGACGATCTTTCTTCAGACCTTATAAAAGAGCTATACGTATTGACGAAAACTACATCACTGGAAAACTTTCAACAGCAACAAAAACGAAAATATGTCTACCATTCGTCCATGCTTAGAATATTGCTACCACGTATGTTCAGTCCTCCTGCAATCTATCTAGAACTTCCTGATAGAGCCCAAAGAAGAAACAGCAATATTATTAGCCCTGATCTGGCTACTCAGCTTCAATCACTTTCCCACCAAGGTAAGATTGTCTATCTATACCTTTTCTATGTTCAGTTCTCCTGCAATGTATCTAGAGCTTCTTGATAAAGCCCAAAGAAGAACCATCAATATTATTAGGCCTGATCTGGCTACTCAGCTTCAGTCACTTTCCCACCAAGGTAAGATTGCCTTCCTTTGCCTTTTCTATAAATACTTTCAGGATAATTGTTCGCTATAGTGCCTAGACTCTTCAAATTTAAGCGCAGTGCTAGTCTGGTGACTAATCTAGTTGCCTAGACTTAACCAAAAATTCTATGCTAACAGTTTCTTTTCTGGCATTTCTCCCTTGCGAAACGTCCTTCTGGTTCCATGCTTTTTAGCCAAATTTAATCTGCAAAAATTGAAATGCAATGTCAATCGCTATCTACTGTCCTCCTGATTACTCTCCCTCTGTTCTCGCACCTTGGCACTGTTCATGTTTCTAACTCCTCCACGTCTAGCATTCTCTTGCATCTTGCTGCCATTACTGCCTTACTTGGAGTGAACTTGATAAAAAACACTAAAAGGAAAAATAATATATTCAAGATAGTGACTTTCCACATCACCTTAAACAAAAGCTTTGGGAGGAAACTCCCATCAATGCTAGAAAGAGAGATAAGAGTTTGTGGACTTGATAAATCTGATTTCCTGAAAAAATCTTTTAATAGAAATATTTAATAGATTTCAATCGGCAATAATGCTCACTTTCCGCTAAATGAATGTCGAACGTTTCCTGTATGGAAATAGCTATTCCTACCATTACATTACCATTTCTTCAGATATCTGGGGATAACGTTTACTTTACCTCGTTAATGCGACGGGACGATGACGTCTGCGAGGCGAGATTATTATGTCTGATACCTGCAATATATATTTCTCCGGTATTCGTTGAACTGATTATTGCGACACAACGACCTGGTGACTGTTTGCCTTCAGAAATCATTACGTGATTTTTTATACTGATGTTCGCCCAATAGAAGAGCAGAGTTACTGACATCAAGATTGTAGTGATGGGGGAGTCTGTTCCACAAATCAGCAGTTCTTGGGGAAAAGCTGTATGATTTTCTTCAATGTGCGATGGTATAATGGATAACGGTTCGAAATTGGAAATCGGAGAGCCGAGTTCCAATTCCAGTCGCAAAGACCCTTGGGAAAGGCATAAATCCACTTCTTCTCTCACAGTTATCGGTTAGTTGGTAGGACTTATATTAGTAAATCATTAATATCAAGAGAACGGTCAAAGATTGATAAAAAAAAACAATCAATCAAAGTGAGATTGTATTTGAATGTAATATTCCAAAATGAAAGTCTTTCTATGAGAAAAGGAGAGCTGAAAACAAATTATCACAATTAAATAGGCTATTGTATGAATCCATTTGATTGCATTACATTTTTATACTAATGTTCCCCGAATACAATCAAGGTAGAGGATTACTTTATAAGAAATGGAAGGTCACGAAGGTTATGCAGGAAATATATCAATTAACCCTAGACTTGAAGAGGTCAAGATTGTAGTGATTGGGAAAGCATCTTGTCGGGAGTCTGTTCAACAAAGCAGCAGTTCTTAGGGAAGAAGCTGTCCAAGTAGAACATATTAATGGGATACGAAGAGAATGAGGATACTTCATATGTGTCTACGGGTCCCAGCTGCAAAGGTTAGTATTGGTGCATCAATGGATTATAGCTCGTCAGAACACTTGCTTTGAAAATAGCGACGGAGTAGTTAGAAGCTCGCAACGTTTTATCTCTGGGTGAGGGGTTGCAGGATGGAAAATAACGTATCACCCACAAGGCCGCGTAAATACTTTTGAACTCCGTCGAGAGAGGACTAGCATCTAGATATGGGATCAAAATTTTTTGTCTGATCTCGCTCTTGTAAAGATAGAGTATAGAAGTGGAGCGAGGTACTTATCGGAACGGTACAATGAACCGACGAGCATTTTTAGCAATAAATCGTACCAGGTTTAACCACAAAATTGTCAAAATCGTGTAGCAGTATGCGATAAATGTCCGTCCAATGAAATGTTTAATATCTAAAAAAAAATAAGGTTTCCAGATAAGATGTTTAACCACCCTGAGATCATTTGTCGTAAGAATCAGTGAAAAAAAATTTTAGTCATTCAGCTAGAAAGAGAACAGGTTAAAATCGTTTTGCGTCAGCTCTACTGTCTTCTCAACTGAGCAATAGTGAGAGGAAAAATCATTCAGGCCTTCAGTAATGGTACCAACATTCATACACTGACTTCCATTCAAGAACCATCAAGAGAACGGTCAATAATTTTTAAAAAAGAGGAAACAGTAGAGGGGAAAACTAGATCAGGTCACAACAGAAAGAGGGATCATCATTTCAACTTAGAGGTAAAACGATCAATTAGAAAAGATCCAACTCAACTCATAAGACGTTTGGTACGTGAGAGAAGAGTGAAAAAAGACTCGAAAATGAAATCGTACGAGAAACGTGTGAGGTACATTTTTACTCCAGGACAGGAAGTTAGGTTAGAGCAACCGAAAACCATCTTGAATAAGTTGGAAAATGTTCCAGGAAGAATACATATATATATATAGAGAGAGAGAGAGGCGACAGTCTGTTTCATGCTATATGCAATCGTCAGGCCACATATGCTGTTATTTTTCTCGGCTATTTATATATATACGGGTTAGTGGTGCATTGTGGGTATTCTATTATGGCGGTTATTTTACCGGAAGTCGTTTGTTTATTTATTTGGGTCAAATTATATTGCTTGTTTTTATTTTTTATTTTTTTGTTTCTTATTTTTTTTTTTTTTATTTATTTATTAACGTAGTAAAAATTTGTTTATATCACTTATTTAACAGTTTTGTTTTGGTTTGAGAATTTAATTAAAGCTATTTGTTCAATTTTGGGGTTGATTGTTGTAGTTCATTCTAGCTATTATTTTGGCGGGAACAGACTGTCGCCTCTAGGTGTTGACTTCGATGTTCACTTTTATATTTACACACGCTCTATCTCTGATATTGAGCACTTTATTCCATAAATATAGCACACCTTAAGACTATATTTCTTTATATATATATATATATATATATATATATATATATATATATATATATAATTGAGCATTATTACAATACTTCATGAGCTTCCGATCCTTAGCTATGATTAATGTCATCTTCGTTTATGATCGATTTCATCACGATACTTCTGTTAAGCTTAGAGAGAAATTATACATTCTTATTGCTCAAAAAAGATTCCAAAAGGTGTTTTAAAAATCTCGGAGAATTCCAGTAAGATATCTTTAATCATTTCTAAGATACAGCGGTTCAAAGCTTAATCTAACAATTGGACAATTTTGCTGTTACATCTGGTATATATGAGTTCTAGTTGAAGTCTTGTGTGAGCTTGAGTCCTAATAGACTTTCAAGGCAAGGAGCCTCCTTCAGAGAACAGCCATCCATCATGATAGGTGAAAATTTAGTTTCTCCTCGATGATGCTGGAACGTTACTAGTATGATTTTGAATGTATCAATTGTTACAAGACATTCGTTCCTCCATTAAGCCACCATGGCATGGTCAGAGGCGAGGTCAGTTGCCAGGTTCTGGGCATCGAGATTTTTGGAGGTGCACTTATAAACTATTCAAACATATATTGTTAAATAAGGCAAAGAATATCTATTATGTTTGATTATGAACCGTTCTAAGCTTTGTATATTGGCTTTAGTTTCGAGAGAAAATAAAGAAAAAAACTCTCCGATATTTTGATGTTTTTATTATGCTGTTCCTCGATCGAAGCTTTTCGGTTCACATGAGTCATCATCAGTTTTTATATGGACATTACAACAGAGATGTTCACCTTCAAAGATGACATCCTGTTATGTTTATATAGAAGTTTGCTATGCGAGGACAACGGTCGGGGAATAGCAGACGCAGGTTGTAAATTCGTAATACGGTTCTATGATGTCGTACATGACTACGTGAAAGAACCATGTGCTTAAATACATTGTAGTATGTTGTGACTGGTCTGAAATGTTATTTTGTTGAGTATGGATTGCTTTGTTTTAATGTAGATGGCCTTCAATGACTTAGGGTTCTTTTTACTGTGTGTATGTGTGAGTATTGTTGTGTTATTAAAAATATCTGTCTAATATTATGTACATGGCTATGTTTTTATAATAAATGTTGTTTAATGGAACTAAGATCAGAAAGGTGACAGGTAAGTCTACGGGAGAGCGTGGTTGTAGTAAATCCAATATATGTAGTGGGTTTAATTATTAGTACCAGTATTAAACAACATTTCTTAGAAAAATATAGCCATGTTCATAATATTAGACAGATATTAGTTGATAACACATCTGTTAGAAAGGACTTGATAACTAAGAAATCCCTGCTAGAGATTACATAGCTGGAGAGTTTATATAGCAAATACCGATGCCTTACCTTCTCAAAGACCTTGCATATATCTAGGCGATGGTCCGCGGGAGGAATTTATTACACTGTGCCTCGTTGATTGTGAGTAATAACAGTTAACAGTTAAGTTGTTTTTACGTTATTAGCACACGAATCTTTATTTTTGGTTCGCTAATCCGCCCTAGAAAACAGGAGAGAACGTCACCCCGTGTGGTATACATAGGGATCCGTTTGCAAAAAGGAAAAACTTAAAAACTATATAATATATAAAATGATATATAATATATATATATATATATAATATATATAATAATATATATATATATATATATATATATATATATATATATAATATATAAAATAATATATAATATATATATAAAACTATATAAAAACTATATTTTAACTATTTAGAACTAGCAAAATCTAACATAAATTAGTATAATTTTCTTAATGTGTATATAGATATGACCCCACCCATAAAAAGACGCCAATTTATAAAATTTATATTTTTATTGCTATCTCTTTTTAGGATATGGGCGATCATACTACCCATATATTCCTTTTATTTATTATCTCTAAATTGGTGAATGGACAGACATTATTACCATGTCTCTTCAGAACATAGACAATCATGACTCTCCACGTAATCCTTTTATTTATTATCTGTAAATTGTAGAGTAGACAGACCTGATTACCGTGTCCATTTAGGACATGGGCGGTAATGATTCCCTATATTTTCTTTCCCTTATTACCTATGCATACTTTGGAAAGAGGTTCGGGGAACCGAAATCAAGAAAAGTAGGAATTCACATGTTGCAGGGTAAGAACGGAGTGAAAATTCTCAACAGCTACCCTTGGGTTACACTGGTCATGATGGAACACGTATAGCCTTTTTCTTTTGCCATTAACCTCGATCCAGGCGCTGACTATTGTCTTTACCACCTCATTGCCGCTGACGCTTTGAGTGAATCAATGCATGACAATGTAGTAATCTATGCTTATGATCCCCTAGAAAATCACAGTTGATATACCGTGGCTACCTTCGAGGGATCTGTGCCCCCTCTTGTCCTTGTGATTTTATTTCATTTCCATAGCTTGTTTACGGAGCATGTTCTATCATCGCTTGATTAGTTCGTTCCGCCGATTGTTGCAGTACATTGACAACTCTCTTCGAATGACAGAACTAATTTCAACTCGGAATTAATTTCAACTCGGAAATAATTTCTAATCGGAACTATTTTCAAGTCGATTTAAAAACCCTAACCCTTATTTCCGAGTTGAAATTAATTCTGCATTCCCTCAGATTCAAATTCTACCCGAAGTCGTTGTGTACCACACATCTAATAGTTGACTCTGCTACCTTGATCTGCACAGTAATGGCCGTCATTGACATGCTAACGTCTGAGTTGATAATACCCTGGACTAACTTGACTGTGTCGTGCTTACGACGTCTGACCGCTTAAAATTGTTATTTTCTTTTGGCCACGTATGATACATGCTCGCCAGTGTCCTCAGACCTTAAACACGAATGATCTGGTCACATTCAAGAAGTTTGCCATAACAAAGTCGCCGGATGGCGGCTAGTGTCACAAACATGGTGTGCTTTATCATTTGTCAGACTGAAAGCTGTTGATATCAATACGCCTGCATGAGAATTGTGAATGTTACGATTTGGTGTTTTTACTCTCAGTAACCGCTTGCGTCTTAGTGGCTTTATTACCTTGTTTAGGGTATAATGATTAAAAGTAAGTAATAAAATAGATATGGAAAAATATTCACGAGGAAGGTTATAGATTTATAAAGGTGCGAGATTGATTCCGGTGAGAAAACTTCATATATTCTTTCTGTGATAAGTTTATAAATTCTCTGATTATGTATCTGACTGTAGCATTCTGTTCTCTATACTGTCTACATTTGCTGTTTACTTGTGTTTTATCTTCCTTGACCTTTATAAAGTTTGTGCTTACAGCGTTCTATTGGCATGCTATTAAAAGCGGCTCGGTTTTTTTCCTAGGTTTTCCCAACGTACTCATGTAAAGTTTTCGCAGACAGATTGTTCTAAAACCTTAAATGTGTTATCTTGGACAACAGCCAAGTGCTATCTATGATAAAATGGTAAAACAAGAAAATCGATAGAGGAATTATAGACTTATGAGTCTGCCCACATCAGAAAATTTAAATCGAGACAAGCAACTCCAAAAATGTCTGCTGTTTCATCGATGTTAATATATTTGTCTCAAATCCGTTGCTGATTGGAATTTATGCAAACCATTAGTTGCTGTTTGTGAGTTTCTTATTCGATACATGTCCAATCTGATTATGAAAGGGTTGCAATGATGCTGTTCAATGCAACTCGTTACATACGCACGCAAAATACCATCGAATAGCAATATAATGTCGCTTTCTTACATTCTCTTGACTGATTCTCACTTCTTCCAGGAACGAGCTCAGTCAGTTTTATGCATTTCATAAAGATACGCGATTCTAAAACTTGGCCAGTTTGAAAGTAAAAGGAACTACAACACCCTTCGAATGATTTCAAATGACGAAACAGACACAGCGACACCCAACACTTCGAATGATTTCAGATAACGAAACAGTAAAGGCAACACCCTCCCCAAGAATGATTTCATATGACGAAACAGTGACAATCTCCCGCAGAAGTATTTCAATTTACGAAACAGCCTCAGCGACACCCTCCGTTCGAATGATTTCAGATGAGGAATCAGTAAAGGTGACAATCTTCTCCAGAATGATTTCAGATGACGAAACAGCCACGGCGATCCCCTCCCCTCGAATGATTTCATATGTCGAAACCCTCTCATCGAAAGTTTTCAGATGACGAAACAGTAATGGCGACAATCTCCCCCAGAATACTTTCATTTTACGAAACAGCCACGGGGACACTCACCATCAGAATTTCAGATAACGAAACAGCTACAATGGCAGCTTCCCTACGAATAATTTCAGATGACGAAACAGTAAATGTGAAACTTTCCCTTAGCATGATTTCGGATGAAGGCACAGGTACGGCGACATTTTCCCTCCGCATGATTTCAGATGATGAAACAGCCACGTCGACAGCCTCCCTCCGAATTATTTTAGATGACGAAAAGCCCATTGACTCCATCTCCGAATCCTTTCAGGTAACGAAACAGACACACCGATTTCCCCTTCCACCTAATCATTTCAGGTGACGTAACAGCAATAGTGACTTCCTATGATCCTTCCTTTCAGATTATTTCAGATGAAGAAAAAGTCACAATATCTCCTGCCCTCCGAATGATTTCAGATAACTAAACACCCAGACACAGTGATTCCCTCCCCGCGAATAATTTCAAATAACGATTCAGCCACAGTGAATCCCTACGTCCTACAGAATTTGCTCGTTCAGATAAAATAGAAACTTCGAGAAAAGAATTTCCTGACCGAAAATGACGAAACTATTTTTGGCATGTCCAGGCACTTGAAGCTTCGTTTGCATACAAAGAATCATTTCTTGTCGCTTCCATTGAGGAGACCTCTTTGAATTCATACAGCATAGAGATTCAGATGCATATCTGATTTAAATCCATTTTAAAATGTTAACATTGATACAAAATTTGCCTACTTGATGTTATGTAATTTGCAAAGAAATAAAAAAAAATATTAGAATGTAAAAATTAATGATAATTTTACTGTAATATATCGATACATGTACCCACAAAGTACTCATGTAAAAAAATGTGTCAGGAATTTTTTCCTATCCAAGTAAATTAATCAAATTTACAAAGTGCTGGATCTATCTGATCTTCGTCAAACGAACACAGTATTCTAAGATTGCATTCCAAGTTGTAGCGGTCCTAACTCCAACTAAATGCTGCAACGTCTTATTTTTAGGGACGGTATCTCTTTGTCGTTGACAATGACCTTCCTCTGTCAAGCAGGTGTAAGATGTTTGAAACAGCATTGGGCCGTTTTATGTGCTACTTCACCATCTCCCTGCATTCCAAACGAGGGCGTCCGTTTATTCAAATGAAATATGCAAAGCAGCGTCGTTTAAATCCCCCACCCCGTGGAATATGCCTTAACCACACAGTTAAATGCTGAAAAGGATCCAGAGTTTTTTTTGGCTTCTATAATTAATTCGCCAATACGAAAATGTTATATCTATATACATAGTTGTAGCCTCTGTTTGTCTGTTTGTTATCGAACTCCTCCTAGGGTTTTGGATATAGACCCCATAACCGTATACACTCATAAACTACATTACCCAGGTTAGTTGGATAAGTATATTTCATTTTGATTAAAGAGGGTACTGGGGTGACCCCCCACACCTAAAACTGTTTCCCTTTCATATATATTAAATTTAAGTTTCACATCAGTTTCAAACTCTACCCGAAGTCGTTGATTTTTTCCGTCTAATTTAAATTTAAATTTGAACAAGGAAATGGCTCCTATCCAAAATATAGAAGGGGAAAGCCAAAAGATGGTGGTAACATCTGCAAGATCATTTTGATCAAAAGGGGCTCTCCGGGGTGGGAGGTGTAGGCAAACTCTCCACTGAAAAATTTTTCCCCTTTGATTTAAATTAAATTTAAATTTGAAAAGATAAATGACTTCTATCCAAAATACAGAGGGAGAAAGCCAGAAGATGGAGGTCATATCGGTAAGATCAAAATGAGATAATATGGACGCCATAAATCAGTGCGTAGTGCCTTACCATATATATTTGTTGCGACAATTCAACTGTCATATCAATGTTGAAATCTGTTCATCAATTCATTCAATGAAGTATTGCATCAAATACACAGCAAAGGGGTCAGATCAAGCCGTTTTATACACACACTCACACACACACATACACTGAAATTTTTCCCGTTTGATTTAAATTAAATTTAAATATTGAACAAGGAAATGATTCCTATCCAAAATATAGACGGGGAAAGCGAGAAGATGGAGGTCATATCGGTAAGATCATTTGAGTGATATTGAAACGCATCATTTTTCTCCACAAATTATAACAATGATTTAAAATCAATCATCATTTTCTTACAAAAAAAAAATGGGCGACACGCAGTAAGGTGCAGGTAATTCGGCTAGTATCTTATATAGCACAAAGAAACGAGAACAATTGTACAAGCAACTCATGGAAAGCCGTAGAGTAGATTGGCTGAACTGTTTTAAAAACGGCATAAATATTGCAAAGAAAGGAATACAATTGTTAGAACAACTCCGGGAAGTATAATATTTATTCTCAAATTTACAGAAGGTGTCTTCCATATGGACTGTAAACGTTGTGAGAATAACATAAATATCTCAAAAGATAGGTACAATATTGCAGACCGCTTTTTAATATATTCGATTGCACAGGTGTCGGTTTTATCTATTTGTTTTGGAGTCTTTATAGTTCTTTTTTCTATTTGCAAAACGCTATTTAAACTTAATATTCTATTTGTCTCTTCAATAAAATATTTCTCTGATTATGGCCAGGAAACGAAGAACTGTGAGAGAATATATCGGCCACAAAAATAGACAAAATATTTCATAGAAAAGTAATGCATAAAGAAAAGAAAAAAAAACTAGTAAAAAAAAAATTCGAATGAAAGGCGGAACGAGTGAAACATTTATTTATAGTACGTCATCCTCTTTCAAAATTTTAAGTAGGAAAACAGAAAAGGAAAGACAAGCAACAAAAACAATTTGGTTAAACACAGGCAAACAATAACATCAGGTAAAAAACGACCCCATTATTTTTCTTTTCGAAAAGATATCTATTTATTCAGTGTTGGTAGTGCTTCCAAAAGAGGTCTTTATCCTCTTCATTTAAATATTTTTTTACGCTTTATTGTTCGACTAATATTACTTTATTATTCATTCAATATTTTCTTCTGAATATTTTCTGCTTGTGCACACAACACCACACACGCACACACACTCATATATATATATATATATATATATATATATATATATATATATATATATATATATATAAGAATAAAGACAAAAGGAAAACTTATCTTCGCCGACGAGTTTCGTCTTCTGTAGGTCTTTATCAAAGCAAATGCAAGGATTTTATTCTGTAACCAGCATTTATATACAAGAGCAAAAATATTATTGCATTTTCAACATTTTTTAGTTAGGAACGGTCATCAATATTTATGAAGTTAGCAGAAACGTCAGGCAAGTTATGGGGAACGCGAAGTGATAAAAATAAATGTCTAATAAACCAAAGTGATTTTTATTTATTTTTTTTAGAAATTTTGTGCAAATTAGTATTTAAATTAATTTAGTTTGGGATTATTTTATGTGTTTTATAGGTTTAACTGTTTTCTTTTATTTTTTTTAACATTTTTGTAGTAATGTATCTTGGATTGGGAAAGTAGTAATTCTTTCAGGAATGAGATATGGGGAAAAAAACGAAGCGCCAATTTATCTTTTGATAAGATTCGATAGTAGCATTCTCGAAAATCTTCTTTCTAAGTGGGTTACTTTCTCTTTTGATAAGTGTGGCATTCTTTAGATTAAAGTTGTAGTTGAATTTATTTCTGCATAGATTATATGTTTATTAGATATTGATTTTGTATCACTTCACGTCCTCCATACATTTCAGCTAACCTAATGAACTCAAAATCTTTGAAAAACCAATAACCTTTTCGCCCATGTATATAAATACTTGTTACAAGATAAAATCCTTTCATTTTTTTAAAACGTTTTACGCCTAGCAAGGCGGGAGTGCCACTAGCACGCAAGGGGTTACAGAAAGTGGGAGTAAAGAGTCGTGAAAGAGGAAAGGATGAAGAGAAGGAGGGGGAATAGGCCAAGGCATCTGGACATGTCGATTGACATTGCATTTGAATAGTTGGAGATTATAGCTATCAGGGAAGTAAGTAAAAGGAAGGGAGTTCTAAGGACGGGACATGCGAGACATGAAGCTATTGGAGTAGAAGAGACGGTTACATTTAACCGTTCCGACAGTGAAAGGGTGGGACTGCGATGCCGACGTACATGTTACGTTTAAATCCATGCAGTTTGAGAACCAGCGAAAATAGCTCGTCGGAGCAGTTACCATGAAAGTATTTGTAGAAAAGACAGGGGGGTGACGACACGTCTTTGAGGCAGCGACTGTAGACGAGATGCCAGGTCAGGGCCAACCACATTGCATATCCGTCTCTGGATTTGCCTTGATAAAGTCCTAAGGAAGACGAAACGCTTTAACTAGGTTTTCTCATTTGTCTTTATTCATATTGTCTTTTTACAGATATACTCTGTCTGAAATTCTTACATATATATATATATATAGAGAGAGAGAGAGAGAAAATTAGAAAATCAACCAATTCTGCTGCCTTGGTTTCAACCTTTCGGTATCTTCAGGCGATTTGGGTCAATTGATTTCTTAACGTTTTATTTTATTTTTTTAAATAAAAAAAAATATGAAAGCTATATTTAAAAATAAATAAATAAGCGCATGACGTGAGGTGTGGTATGAGGTGAGGAGGAGGAGAGGGAAATCTAGTATATGAAAATGATATATATATATATATATATATATATATATATATGTCACACATTAAGAAATGGACAAAGTCCAACAATTTATTAAAGACATTTTTTTGTTTAATATTCTTTTTATAGATACAAGTATTTAAGTACATGCTCTGTTTATAATAAACAGTATTAAATAACATTTACCGGCCTGAATGTCCGAGAAATTTTCATAGGTTCGAATCCTGTCAAAGGACGAATATTTTCTATGAAAATTTCTCGGACATTCAGGCCGGTAAATGTTATTTAATACTGTTTATTATAAACAGAGCATTTACTTAAATACTTGTATCTATAAAAAGAATGTTAAACATAAAAATGTCTTTAATATATATATATGTGTGTGTGCGTTCATATATATATATATATATATATATATATATATATATATATATATATATATATATATATATATATATATATATATATATATATATATGCATGTGTGCGTGTGTGTGTGGTAGTAACGTAATGTTTCGAATAAAACAACTTCTATGTTGTGTCTTGTACAGCATGTTGGTTACTGTTTGTTTTAGGTCTACTCTTTTCTTTCTGTTCATGTCTGACAGTGCTGATCGTATCTTGCATATTAATACTACAGGTCTTCTACTTTCATTTATTGTAGGTTTCCATTCTCTGTTGTTATTGAAGTGCTCTCCGATGTATCCGTTCCGTGACTGTCGTTTCATTTGCCTATAGCCTTTGTATCAAGCTGCTGTTAGAAAGATATAAGAAAACGGCTAAAACTAAAACATTGAATTCGAGGATATTTTTTCAGCAAAAGACACGAAATGCCTCTGTGAGGCAAAAGGGCTTTCAGCGAAGCAAGGTCCACACAAGCAAAAATCAACCGGAGTTGAGACATTGTGAAATTTGCAGCCACAATGCTGCAGGAAGTATAATATTTAGCGCATACATTTGCGTCACAATAATAAAAACTAACATAAAACTCAGAAAATATCAAGGTTCAAGGCGTGATACAGTTTTTGTATGCCAAGGTTGAAAATTCAATTCCGGGCCCTCAGAAAGCAATTGATAGAATAAAACAAGTTTTAGCACATCTCAGTCTTTGGAACGGAATAGAGAAGCTGATTGGTAACTTAGGGACGGACATAAGATATATGTTGATCGATAGAGGTCCTCTTTGATAAGTACGTTATTTCATGGAGTTGTATGATTTTATAGATGTTGTTATTGCGACCCTAGCCAGAACGAAAAACAAATTCGGTTGTTATAAATTGACTTTTAAGGATTTTTACAGGCTTCTGAGTAATTCCTCCTATTAAGAAAATTTCGTAGGGGTTGAAATAATTGGCAATCAATAATTGGCAATAATTGGCAATTTCCTACTACAACTGCTGTATCAGCAGTTGTAGTAGGAAATCATAGCCATGTTATAACAGTTTCTGTCGGGTCGGCAAAGAGACGTAATATCTGTCGTTGAAAAACAAAACTATTCCGACTGGCTTACTACGGACGCTTTAAACCAAGTGTTACCTTGTTTTTGTTCCATATGAGAACAGTATGCCTGAATTCAACATCTGCTTTTGAGGAAGCAGTCCAATGATCTTCCAATAGAACCAGGTACACAGCACCTCCTTCTTCAGATATATAGCAATTTTGGGGGTTATTTCGTTTTCCATTGACCATTTTTGCTCCACATTGTTTAAAACAATCCATTTTTCATCGCTTTATTTTCAAAAACGGATCGTTTTCTTTCGCTTCAACAAGGAATCGTAGGTGGAAAGTTTTGACTTACAGCGTTCATGTGAGATATGTGGAGTACCTTTGCGATGTCATCTGTCATGTAATCTGGATTCTTTTTAATCGGCATTTCTATTTAATGATCTTGAACAACTGCAGGCCTGCCGGATTATCCTCGGTCTTCCAGTTCAAATTTTCCACTTATGAACCTAGCGAACCACTTCAGGAACACTACTCTCAGCTATGGCACCATAACTATAAAAAGCACATACGATTTTTGCTATTTGTTTCTCTTCCGGCTATAAAAGAGCATCAAATTTCATTTTTCTCCATTTTCCCTTTTAATGTAAAATATTTCATTTCACAATCAGTAAACGAATTATGTTGAAAGACGCGTTCAAATGTCACTTTTCACAATATATACATATATATATATATATCATAGATTTCAATCACGTGTGAAACAAAATCACTCGTTCAAACAACTCCTATTGATATAAACGCTTCGAATTTTTGTTCCAACCTATATATATATATATATATAATTGCCGAGTGGACACTTACTTTTTGTGACGAAAGGGTGTTCTCTCGGAGCCTTGAGTGATCACAACCCCTCTCTAACAGACGAAACCACAAGCATACTCTATCGTTAATTTTATGAAAAATATTCGGATCAATGATATTTTTTAGTTCCACCAGTTATATCCCTCCCAGATATGGCCCGCCCTGTCACGCCTTTCGTTGCGAACTACACTCATTCCATTCATAATCCATTGGTTAAATGTAAAATCCACTCGAGCAGCATTTTTTCTTACGAAGCGCTACTTTCTGAAACCATCTCCCAAGAAGAGGCTACCCCAATCACTACAATCAAGGGTTCACTGTTATCTCCTCAACTTTATCCTCCTAAACTCTACCTCTTTCCTTTTATTCTGCAACCCTTATCTCGAGTGGGTCCTGGACCTTGTATAGTTGTAATTGTACAACACCCTTCCCAGCCGCCCAAGCCTTCCAACACCGCGGCTGGTCGCTGAAGTGACCGCTTCAATCCAGAGCTAATCTTATCCCACGTTGTGATTTAAGTTTGATCATAAGGCAGCCAAGATCGAATCGTCGTAGGTATCTTCATGTTGGGCTGGTCCAAGCAGGGCGATGACGTATCTGAAAAAAAGAACTCGAATAAATTGAACAAAAGTAAATACTGTTTTTATATCAGTTCTTGGTTAATTGCTTTATATCAGAGTTCGCATGCAATTAATTATCAACCCAACCCGCGTCTAAATCGGAAATGATATTATTGTTGTCAACTTAGCAAAGTCTGGTTTGCTGCTTTGGTAAAGTTTGGCAAAAGGCTGAAGCCGGAGGCTTTCATTGGCAGATAATCACATGGACCTCTCTCCTGTCTCTGGTCTCATCTCCGTCTCTTCTGCCGCTCTTCTCTCGTCTGACGAATGCGCTTCGCGCTTTCGTATTTATAGATATTCGCCGAAACTGGAGAAGTAAGAGTATTCGATAATTCTGGGGAATTACCTTCTTCCACTCTCTCATATTATTTATTACCTCTCACTAAATCTACTCAGTGGGCATGGGTGGCTTATCCACCCACTTCTGGTATTTCAAACTCAAGTTTTCGCTTTACAGTTTGCATTTTCAGCTGTGGGTCAATAAACATTACCCCCTAAGTATGGGTCATTTTTTCATTATTCAAACTGCTTGACATACAATTCAAGTCGTCGTTTATGTATGAATTAAATCCTCAATTCTTCCCACGGGTTTTCGTATTAACCCTTTTCGTTTCAATGTCACTCAGCACATAACACTTTCTATTGATAGGAAGTGTTCTGACGCCAGTTCAAGGATTAACCATTTTCCCATACCTGGGAGCCTAACAGGTGTTACTACCCTGGTTTAGGGTGGACCTGGGAACATTAGCAATCAAGAGGAGATTCCACGCTCCTCAAAACCTTTTGATCAGAGTCCTTGCTGTGGGATGTACTTTATAGCCTTACCCAGGACGCGGATGTAGTTTATCGTCATACCCAGAACGGATAGATTCTGGCTAGAAGAATTATCTAGCACGATACAGTAAACCAAATTTCCGAACAACAGGTTAGCAACTGATTCAATATAATCTTTCCACTTCATGTCAGCGGAAAGCGTTAACCAGAGAAGACATAATGAGTCACTCTACAAGCGGTTAGCATCAGCCATGCCGATGGAAGACTAAAAAAGTTTCTCACAAATGATTAAAAAAACAGCAGTTTCATTTTGGAGACGTTAAAATTAACTAGTCATTTTATAAGACAAATTTACCAAAAGGATTAACAGGCATTCTTCGTACGTTCAATTTAATAAAACATCGGACCCAGAACATTATGAACGGATGTTCCCTGGGTGAGGTCCTGTGTCTTGAATGTCTATTAGGACAAACTCAATCCAGACCTCGAGTAGAATTCGTGCATACGATCAAGCGTTAAATACTGGGAAAATAGTCAAAAGAGCCAGACCAGACTGAAAATCATGGCCGGAGATATGGTCGACAGACCTCTGTCCGACGGACATTTCACCTAAAAAGTAAAAATAGTAACAAGCAAATCTCTAAGTATTTTAATTAGCAGTATTATAAGGTAGAATAGGACTAATAATTACAACTGAATTTCAAGTGATTAAATTACTAATCTAAAGTTAAGAGTTTTCTTATTTCAATATTTGTTTATTGAAATTAGTATTTTTTTAAATATTTGAATGTAATTGGGTAAAAAGTAGCACCTAATTATTTAAGTTCGTATTTGACAGTAAGATGAAAGCTAGTTCATCATTTTAAGATTATGATCATTAAAAGCGAAATTAAGATTTTTCATATCGTAAAAGCTGAAGATTTTTGCTGTAGTAAAATGTACTTTTTCTCAAAATACTTATCATCTTACAGTAATGTTTGAAGTAAAATATAATATATACAGAATAGATTTTTTTTAAAAACTCAAAAAAACGAAAAATTATAAATTTATACAGTAAATAAATATAAATATATGTAGCACATTACGATGAAGCGTGTGACATACATGTAAATACGCCACTACATTTTCGGCTAAATGTCCATTCGCTTAAATGTCCGTTCGGCTAAATATTCGTCGGCCAAATGTCCGTCGGCCAAATGTCCGACTATCGCCTAAAATAGAGTACCGCTGTCATATATCGGCGATAGTCTTCATTTGCTACTCTCGATAGAGTTCAAAAGTCACTCGGCATCCTTGCCATGTGCCATGCATGATATACGCTTAAGAGGTCATGTATCCTACGATACATGGCTGACGAGGCAGATTTTTTCCTGCAGTAGGTTGCCATTTCTTACTGCGGTAGACCAGTTGCTATAGAATCCGGTCTGTCCTGTTATTTGCCCATACCTGGGAGGAGAAGAAGAGGATTCATGCCTTTCCCAAGGTTATTAACACGAAAATGCATATAATGGATTCGACTGGAATTCGAACTCGGCTCTTCGAGTCTTCAATCCGAGTCGCTATCCACCGTGACCAATTATTTACCTTTTTCGCAGACGAGACGTCGCAAGCCTCGTATTGCTGTATCGCTATTTCCATGATGAGTGTTCATCTTAGTTCCACCAATCCTAACTTTTACGTCTAAGACGCGCCATGCCACGCACATTTTAGCGAAACACCTTCTCTTCATATCCCCCTGGTGAGATGTAAGTTCCACTCAAGCAGATTCTTCCCACGTATAGTTGCCTCGTGGGACCGTCTTCCAAGAGGTTGCTCCCCGATCACAACAATCTCAACCTGCTCAAAACTAGGGTCAACCGTTATCTTCCGCGCATATCCGCATAAACCGTGCATCTACATCTCCGTCGCCTCGAGTCTCTTCTTCATCTTTGAGGAAATAGTCCAACATTCGCTGCAGTAAAGGAGAGATGTCATGTAACAGCTCAGTATTATTTTATTTGTTACCAAAGAAATCTACCTGTCCCGCTACGTTAATTGGCCCTCTAGACTTGTACAAGATGAAGAAAATTATTAAAAAACATTTGAAACGAATATATTATTTTTATAATAAACAGGTTGGATTAGTAAATGTTTGTGCCTAGCCGGGGATCCATTAGTATATATTTTTCTATGGTTTCGACGCTTTACCGTATCCACGGCATAGTCCGGACTTGACTCCACCGGGTTATCACCTGTTTGGCTCCATCAAACTATATTTATCCTCGAAGTGATAGCACAGAGATGATGCTCTTTCTTGTTGCAGGTGTGAAATCGTGTCTCTCACCACTTGACGCCATGTTCACCAAAGAGGATATTATCGCGATCATATTCGAATGGGTCATCAGTCGCCATTGTGACTGCTTGTAAAAAGTAATATAGTATTTCTAGTAGCACATACACAAAGTCTTATTAGCATCGCAATAAATACGTCCGTTTATTAAATCAGAGGATCTTTTGTGTTAATTCACCCCAAAATAAAAAGAATTTATTTATACTAAAATTCCCACCAAATCCTCTCAAAGCGAGGCCCTTCTATTACACTCCGGTTGGGTTGACCTTTGAGATCGCTCTAAATGTGGTCGACTCGAGGGCAGTATTTCGCTTATATTTGCGGTTTATTTTCCGAAGGCATTATGGTTTGTCTAGATGCATCCGAAGCGTTTGAATTTGAAGTGTTTGCCAAGAAGGCTGAATCTGTAATTGCAAAGGAAAGAGCGTTTCGTCTTCACTTCAGGTTAAATCGAAATGATGCTGCTCCAGACAAAAAATCGATATTGCTATGGACTGAATATTTCAAGGCCATTGGGTGTGAGTTAAATTGGGTAGATGGAACCATTTGGTAGCCTAGCTTGGTTAGCGACAAAACTATTTGGGAGCCTAGTTTTTTTGGTAACAAAGAAAAGAATACTGAGCTATTACGTGACATCTGTCCTTCTTTCTGGACTTACTGAGAAGAATCAACTACTTCTCTTCTATGTGCCGTGTCCCTTCAGACCGCTGGCGATCATAGTTCTCCACAATTTCCTGTCTTTTATTTTTTGTCTTTATACCCTATCTCCAAAACCGCCTTGCATTCACTGATTCTTGCCAACTACGCTGTGCGTTTCTTTCCATTGTCTCTTACTTTTAATCTCTTCTGTGAGTATCAAATTTTCCAAGCCCTCCCCTTTCTTATTATGTGCCCTATATATTTCAACTCTCTCTTCCTGGTATTATGTATCTTTCAGGAGGTAGGCCATCATGGATCTCCACCTCCCCCGATTCCTTTCAGCTCTCAACAAGTTCCTTCCCTAGACCACGTTCTGCCATCCACTTGCTTAAGCCCGTCAGGTGTGTCATCCGCTGTTTTCCCTTGTCTCTCTTTACCTCTATTCGACCCGTGAGTATCAGATTCTCCTTCCTCATTATGTGTCCCAGAAACTTCAGCTACAGCTTTCTGGTGTTAAGTATAAGCCTCCTCCTTGTTTGAAACCTCTCTAAGACCTCATCGTTGCTCACACGCTCGGTCTATGATATCCTTAGCATCCTTCTGTAGAACTACATCTCCGTCGCCTCGAGTCTCTTCTTCATCTTTGAGGAAATAGTCCAACATTCGCTGCAGTAAAGGAGAGATGTCATGTAACAGCTCAGTATTCTTTTATTTGTTACCAAAGAAATCTACCTGTCTCGCAATACTCTGCTCAGCTTTTGAAATGTGTCCATGGCCACCCCAATACGTCTACGGATACAAGTGTCATTTTCGTTACCATGGTCTCTAAAACTTCGTCGTTTCTTACATATTCGGTCTATGGTATTCTCAGCATCCTTCTGTAGAACCACATTTCTATTGCATCAAGTCCCTTCATCTGTGAGGTGAGTGCCCAGTATTCAGTGTCATATAGGATGACTGATACTACATAACAGTTCAGCCCTCTTTGTTTCTAACGATATTTTCCTGTTTTTTAATACTTTGCTTAGCTTTTGGAAGGCATATTTCATACCGTAATTAAGTGCAAGTTTATAAAAAAAAAAGTTTTATGTTATTCCTTCATTTTTCTTCTTCTCGTAATAGTGGCTAGCAAAAGGGGTAATGAATGACAAGTGATAAGCGACTGCCTACAAATGTCTTTCAAAGAGACGCAAAGAGGATGTATTAACTGTAGCAAAAATATACTATACATGTTTTGCACAATTTAATATATTTAGATCATCCATTTTGAAAAATAGTGTGCAGGAGAGGATTTTTTATGGGAGAAAATGTTTCAAAGTTTGTTAGGCAAATATATTTATATAGATATATATTTAGGAAAATGTTTAAAAAAAGAAAAGATATTGCTGATAGCGTTAATAGAAAACCTTTTATGGTTGATCAAGGAGAAAAATGTTCAAGCATAAGATGTTCTGATACGTGTGCGAAAAAAAAAAGAGAATGTATTATTACGAGTACGATAGATTCAGAAATCTTTATTTATTTTTATCTAGAGGCTCCAGGGCTGATTATTTTCTGGTTTCTTTATTTTTATTGACTCAAAAGTTTTACTTGGTGTGGAACAATTAGTCAGAAGATTTTATATTATATTTTTTCCTTGTATATTTTTAATGCTGCGGTCCTTCAGGATGTAGGCGATCATGTCTCTCTACAGCTTCTTTTCTTGAATATCTGTCAGTTTCACTGACTTTTTTAAAATGATAGAAAACCTGTTTTCTGCTGCTTTTAGCACGTTTTTTTTTTAATTCATAGCCTTCTCCTAGACTGGGTAAGACGATAAACTACGTCCAGCAACAAGGCCTCTGATCAGGAGGTTTTGAAGAGCGTGGAACCAACTCTTAAATGCTGGTGCTCCCAGGTCCACCCTAACCCGGGGTAGTAGCACCTGTTAGGGACCTAGCTATAGGCAAATATTTGACTCCCCAAACTGAGGGAAAAACACTATGAAAGTGTAAAAATGGGTTTTAATACCAGCAATACATTTTTTGAAGGAAAAATTATTAGCAGCAATACATTTTTGGAAGAATCATTACCAGCAATAAAAATGTTGTCGGCAATAAATAATCCATTGAGGTTGATATACCGTAAAACAAAACAAACCAGACCTAAGCAACCAAGGAAATTTGCGTGAAAGTGAACGCAAAAGAGTAGGACAAAATTTGAACTCTGCTCACAGGTTTGACTTTCCTCACGGATAACAGTTACACTGCTTCATTATTATTATTAGTAGTAGTAGTAGTAGTAGAGTTTTATTTCCTTTGATTTCTGGTGTATGCTCATTTCTTACCGGATCCCGACCAGAGACCTAAGGTCACAAATGGCATCATAACATTTTCCACTAAGCAATAGATAAAGCCTTTCGTAAGGTGTGGGCTCTACTTGTGAGAACAATTTTTTGTATTTTTTTTAACTCTTTGAGCCCTGACCACCGCTTTACCGGTGGTAGAGAAAAATGACGTAATACCCATTCACCCGTTGAACAGTGGTAGAGAAAAATGACTTAATGTCCAGCTAGTGATTGAACCATGGGTAAACACTTGTAACTATTTTTATATCTACCATGAATTATTACATACCAATTCTCAGGCAGAAAGGTTAAGAAACGCAGAGTTCAAAGGGTTAAGACATGGGATTACCAGGGATTCCCTTCAATGAGTCTATCAGAATCTTTTCCAGTCAATCCGAGGGCTCCAACTACAACTGGAATCGTTAATGTCTTCATACGTCACATTTTTGAGATTTCGATTTCAAGGTCTTTGTATTTTGATAGATTTTTGAACATCAAAGATACATTGCTTTTTGCTGGGACTTACATGTCAATAAGGGGAACATTTTGTCTTTGCGGTCTCTAATCACGATGTCAGGGCGATTAGCTTTTAATTGTTCTTTTTAAAGGTCATATCTCTGTAAGGGGAACTGGGTGGTGTTTATACTAATTTCTTGCACTTTCCTTTCCGTAAGCGTTGCAAATTTTCCCAGTGCAGATATTGGCCTACTCTGCCGTACCGTGTTTTATATTCAGTGGGTGTCAATACCGTGCAACCTGATACAAGATGGTCAGTTGTTTTTGGATATTTATCACAGAATCTGCATTTTGGACTAACAATCTTTCAGTATGTGTGCTTGGTAATTTCTAATTAGCAAGCATTAGTCCTGTGCAGCAAGAACGAAACCCTCAGTTTCAGCTTTTAACCCTGCATTACGTAGCCACTGATAGGCACGGGGTTTGTCTACATCAGCTTGTTTGGTACAGGCCAAGTATTGACCGTTACGCAGTTCTGTATCTGGTCGGTTGCATTTGCTTTTGCTTTCTTTTTTATGTATTTTACAACTTCACTTGGTGTACGCTTTACTTGTATTTCTTCACCCATATGAAACTCCAATTCGAACTTGTTGACTTCCTTTATTACGGAATAAAGTCGCTTACTACTTTCATGTTCCTTGACACATAGTCGTCTGTAGTTTCTAGGTATCTTTGAAGGCCAATTGTAGTAGTTCTGCAAGACAGTTCTAGTTGAACTAATCCTCTGTCTCCTTCGGATCTGGGTACATACAGACGATCACCATCAGCCTTGGAATAATGCATGGAGTGGCGTCCATTTGTTTAATGTCAGCTATGGTCCAGTTGAAACTGTATTGCACCATAGGGACAGCCAAGTTTTTTATGGCTGATATTGTTATTATTATTATTATTATTATTACTACTAATATTATTACTATCATTATTATTGATACTACTACTATTACTGTTGTTATTATTATCATTTTTATTTTCTTTGCTTTCTGGCGTTTACACATTTCTTTCCGGGTCCCACCCAGGGACCTAAGGTTAGAAATGGCATCATGACACTTTTCACTGACAAAAAAAAAAAAAAATAATAATTACATAGATAGAGCCCTTCGTAAAGTGTGGGCTGTACTTGTCAGAACAATTTTTTGTATCTCCTTGAGGCATGGGCTTCCAGGAATCCCTGCAATTAGTCTACTGCAATCTTTTCCAACCAGTCCCAGGGCTCCAACTACAACAGGGATTGTTGATGTTCCCATATGCCACATGTTTGAGACCTCTATTTCAAGGTCCTTGTATTTTGACAGCTTTTTGAATATCTTCAAAGATACATTGCAGTAAGCAGGGACTGCCATATCAATAAGGAGGCACCGTTTTTGTTTGTGGTCTTTAATAACAATATCTGGGCGGTTGGCCTTGATTGTTCTGTCAGTGTGAAGTGTGTAGTCCCATAGAATTGTAACAGGTCCTATCTCCGTAACCGGGTCTGGGTGGTGTTGGTACCAGTTTCTTTCAGTTTCCTTCCCGTAGAAGTTGCAGATTTTCCAGTGCAGATATTGGCCCACTCTGTCATGTCGGGTTTTATATTCAGTGGGTGCCAACATCGTGCAACCTGATACAAGATGATCAATCGTTTCTGGATATTTATCACAGAATCTGCATTTTGGGCTGACACAATATTTTAGTATATGTGCTTGATAATTCCTAGTTAGCAAGCATTGGTCCTGCGCAGCAAGGATAAAACCTTCAGTTTCCGCTTTCAACCCTGCACTGCGTAGCCACTGATGGGAACGGGTTTTGTCTACATCAGCTTGTTTGATACGGGCAGAGTATTGGCCATGAAGCGGTTTATCTTGCCATCGCTTCTGTATCTGGTTGGTTGCATTCGTCTTTGCTGTCTTTTTCAAGTATTTTGCAGTTTCAGCCGGTGTATTGTGCTGTAGTTGCATCTCTACGCCCATTTGAAGCTCCAGTTTGAATTTGTTGGCTTCTTTCATTACGGAGTAAAGACGCTTACTACTTTCATGTTCCTTGATGCATACCATCATCCAGTCTTCTGTAGTTTTCAAGTATTTTTGGAGGCCAATTGTTGTAGTTTTGTAGGACATTTCTAGTTGAACTAATCCTCTGCCTCCTTCGGATCTGGGCACATACAGACGATCAACATCAGCTTTGGGATGATGCATGCTATAGCAAGTGAGAATCTTTCTCGTTTTGGCGTCCATTCGCTTAATTTCAGCTATGGTCCATTTAAGGACATTAAAGCTGTAATGCACCACTGGGACAGCCAATGTGTTTATAGCTGCTATTCTATTTTTTGAGTTTAGTTCAGTATTTAGTATCAGACGTACACGCCTGTAGTACTCTTTTCTTATTTTTTTCTTTCATTTGGGGGTGTTGTATGCCATCTCCTTCGCTAATTCCTAGGTACTTATAAGCTTCTTCATGCTCCAATTCTCTAATCTTTGTGACAAAATCTAAATCTATTGAGGGTGTTTCTGTAATTCTACCTTTCTTGAATGTTACTTTTGCACATTTATCTAATCCGAAGTCCATACCTATGTCGTCACTAAAGTATTTTACAATATTGAGGAGGCCTTTCAACTCATTGTCGTCTTTGGCAAAAAGTTTGAGATCATCCATGTATAGTAGGTGATTGAAAATTTTCTTATTTATTTTGTAACCATAGCTACTGTTGTTCAGTTCATGTGTAAGAGGGGTTAAGGATAAACAAAACAGAAGGGGTGACAGAGAGTCTCCTTGAAAAATTCCACGTCGGATATTCAGACGGTTGGATATGGCAGTGCCCCCGGTGTGCCTAAGGTATAGTTTTGTGTTCCACATCCCCATGCTGTGCTTAAGAAAGTTTAATACCACAGGGGAGACTTTGTACATTTCCAAAGTCTTAAGGATCCAAGAATGTGGAACACTATCAAAGGCTTTACGATAATCAATCCACGCTGCACTGAGATTTCTGCGTCGTCTCCTGCAATTTTCCAGGATTATTATTATTATTATTATTATTATTATTATTATTATTATTATTATTATTATTTGTGTATGTTATGTTTCATGTTTGATATCCTGTAGAGCTGAGGCCAAAGTATAGTCTTTAGGCCCTATAGGACAATTGTCATTTAGTTGATAGCACTTTTCTTAGTACATGGGATGTCCCTAGTCGGGCGATTTTCTGGGCAACTTATATGTTGATGTTACCTGGGACACTGTTAGTAAAATTGTCGATTCCTTTTCTTACGAGGCCCAGTGCTCCGATTACTATTGTTACAGTCTCAGTCTTCATTCCCCACATCCTGTTAATCTCGATCTCCAGTTCCTTGTATTTGGACAATTTCTCTATAATTTTCATGGAGGTGTTTCTTTCAGATGCTACTGCTCTGTGCATATATGCATACAATTTCTGAATTTCTTGTCTTTTATGATAATATCAGATTTGTTGTTTTTTTATTTCCCTGCCAGTTTGAATTGGCATATCCCAGATAATAGTTATATCGTTATTTTGGGTAATTGTGTCTGGTTGGTGATCATACCATCTCTCAATGGTTTCGATTTTGTGCTTCTTGCATATCTTCCAGCACACATATGTTGCTACCTTGTCTCTGTGTATAATCATTTTTTGCCAGTTCCGGATATCCTTAGATAATATGGTCGATAGCTTTATTATATTTTCCGCAGATCTTGAATTTCGGTTAGTTCCAGCCTTGATTATGTGACATTGATAGGATCTAGTTCCGAGGTTTTGGTCCTGAGCTGCAATAATTAGGCCTTATGTCTCAATTTTCAACGCGGTGCTCCTCAGTCACTGATGTGTTTTCTGTTGGTTCACATCTGCTTCTTTCTTTCTTTTTAGGTATTTTTCATGTAACGCGTTGTCCCATGGGATTTGTGTGAAAGTGATCGCAAACGACTAGGACAGAATTTGAACTCTGCTCGCCGGTTCTACTTTTATCGCGAAAACAGTTATGATTTATTATTAATATTATTATTATTACTACTACTACTATTATTATTACTATTATTATTACTACTATTATTAATACTGTTATTATTATTACTACTACTAATATTATCATTATCAATACTATTATTATTATTACTATTGCTACTATAATTATTGTAGTAATAATTATAGTAGAAATAGTAATCACTATTATTATTACCTTATTATAATTTATCAAAGACGCTACATGGTTTCAGTGATCGAAAGAAAGAAAGAAAAAAGAAAGTTAAAAAAATGAAAGCGTTTAAAGTCTCCTGCCAATACCTCATAAATAAATGGATTTGATCGCGTGGAAAGACGGAAAAGACATATCAAAGGCGCTACTTGTTTTCAGTGAAAGAAAGAAAGAAGATAAACGTGTTTAACGCCTGTTTCGGTGAAATGAAAAAGGTTTTCAATTTAAATCTCTTCATTTGTACCCCCTTACTTCTTAAAATAATGACCAGCATTCGTATTTATGATTGTTATTGCAATATTTTGTTACAGTTGTTAAGCTCAAATATTTAACGATGCGACTGGAGAATTTCTACCGATATTTTATTCTTGTAGAGCTTGCCATTCAATCACTAGCAGCATGGCCCGGCGTTGCCCGTGATTGATTCAAAAATCGTACGACTCATACAGCAATCGCTATCACTTGACTTAAAATATTTTTGCCCTTCCTTGCCTTTAAAGTAGTGCCCTTTGCCGTGCTGATGTTGCTACATGCCTTACTTCTTGCCTATCTCACACTGCGAATTTTTTCTAAGCTCTATACTAAACATTAAATCTGTTACGAAAAAAGAACTAAAAATGAACACAAAACGATCAGCTTTAAAAAAAAAAAAAAAAAAAAAAGGACTGGTAACTGGAAAAACCGAATGAAAAAAGAATATTAACAACAAATACTTTTTCACACCCAACCCAGTTCTGCGGAATCAGAATCAACGTTGAGTTTAAGCAAGCGAATGAGCCAATTGGAGTAAAGTGCCATGCAGATTTAAATTTTTCCCACTTGTGACGAATGCAGCTATCGATTATTTTTTTTCTTTGCATGCTAGTTAACATTCGTGTCAGTCAGCTGTTGGCTCTCACGTTGGCCAATAGTACTTTCCTGCCTATTCGTGGCAGCCAACTATTGGCTCTCACTCTGGCCAGTAGAAAATCGCCGCAAACTACATGAAAACTACCGTAGAAGGATGAAAAAATCGATTATTTCCACTATCGATGGGAGTTGGGAAATGCAAAGTTGGTCTTGGCCTTCCCGCTAACTTGGGTCATGTGCATGTAAATTTTGGTGCAAGTCCGTCGAAAACTGCGGCCGTGCATTCGTCACACACACACACACACACACACATCCTGCCTTTTATAGATAGAGATTAAAATTTAAGATTCATCAAAATGTACAAACAGGAAAAACAGTTAAATTTTCAGGAATAATTCTAGTTATTATTATTATTATTATTATTATTATTATTATTATTATTAAAACAATGATTTGTGGTCATTAGTTTTGTCGAACTGAAAAATGTTCACTTCAGACGATATAATAATTATTATTATTATATATTTCTAGGAAATTAATTTTACGCAATTTTTTAATGTCAGAATATATTTTCAATATGTTGTCGGAAATTTTCTAAATGAATTCTAATGTATTTTCATAAAATATGTATAATGGCTGTAAATCATTTTGACTTACGTCAACAGGCTCCTGTTCACAGAAATTGGAAAGTTGTAATTGCAATACGAATGAAAGCAGTCAAAGTAAGTACCAGTTGCTGCTGCTGCTACTACAAAATCTCATACCATAAGTACGTTGAACCGATGACGGCCATCTTGTTCCACTAGCTCCCACGATCTGGGCAGAGCATCGGAACATCTTCCAACGCTAGATTTATCTGCTGGAAGTCCCTCCAGCGGCTGCGTGGTCTAATTCAGATGGTAAGCCCCAGTATTGGAAGTTAAGATCACTCCATTTATAGCAACATTCTTAGCCAAACTTTTTGCGCTTAACTAAGGAATACATACAAGACCTTACTACAAATAATTCAAAATCTACATACATATTAAATACTGTCTTGCAATATCACATTGTGTAGTGATGATGATGCTGAGCAATCAATAGCTTTCCAGATTGCAATCGATGACTAAAAAGAGACACATATGGCGGTGAAAGATTCTTGCTCAGCATCGCCTTCCAGAGACCTTGATCAAAAACAGCCAATCATATAGATTACCGTTCCTAATTTTTAGGCTTCTCGGCCTTCAGGCTTGGGTGTAACTGCATCTGTTTTAAACTATGAGGGTTGCTTGGTCCCGGGGATTTCAAACTTGAAACAGAACCTTCCTCATTACACTAATGATGGAAGTTTGGTGGATACCGACATCAGCATGACAATGGCTGTGTGGACCGGACATTTTTTTTTACGGGCAATCATTAAAACCGACATTGTTTCACACTCCACCACAGAAGAGGGCGAATAGATACAATATCTGTTATCCTCTCCTCTATAAATTATGAAGGAAACCTGGTACCGGGGATTCCTAAACCTGCAACAGTACCTTCCTCATTACACTAAAGGAAGGGGATTGGTGGATACTGAATACCAGTGTAACGCTATGGCATCGCCCATTAAAACTGATTATATGTCACAATGTGTCGCTCGCTCGTGAGGGGGTTAGTAAATGCTGACCAATCACAAGGGAATTTCAATTTGCCAGTTACATTTTTCAATAAGTTTTTAATAATTTCACCCCAAGCAAGGCGGTAATGCCGCTAGTATGCACACAGAGTGAAAGTAAAAGAAAAGACTGATAATAGGGAAGATTGGCGAAAGAACAGAAGATGAACGGGATTCAAGAAGACAGAAGGTGGCGATTGATGTTGCATTTAAATTTTTCAAGATTGTCGTTGGCAGGGAATCAAAAAATTGGAAGGGAGTTCCACAAGATGGAAGTGCGAGAAAAGAAGCTCTTGGAGTAGAAGTAGAGGTTGCATTTAGCTATTTCAACAGTAAAACGGTGGGACGTAGATGCCAATCTAGTACCACGCTTAAATTCACGTATTCGGGGCACCAGGGGAAAAAAAGCTCGTCAGAACAGTTGCTATGAAAATATGTATAGAAAAGACAGAGGGAAGCCACGTCGAGTCGGTGACGTCGAGATCCCTGGTAAGGATCGATTACATTACAAATCTTTCTTTGGATTTTGTCTCGAGATGAGTGGCAGGAGCACCAGACCAGATATGGTAACAGCATTCAATGCACGGACGAATAGTGGATTTGTATTAGGTTGGTGCAAAAATAATAACGTAATAATGTCGTTTTTTGACGTTAAAAAATATTAAAAAAACGACATTATTACGTCATTATTTTTGCAACAACCTAATAAATGTGTAAGATGGATTCAAACAAGAAATATTTTCTTGCACAACAGAGAATCCTTTTCTGTAACTTAGTTGCTTGCCAAAAGAGTGTGAAAATGGTGGCCTACTTTAGACAGTGAACAGCAACACAGCCCTATGTGAGATCTAGATGAGTGACCGCTTGAGAATTCCAAGTGATTTAAGCTTAAATATACGGGTGGTGTAATGGATAACGGCTGTGAATTCTAAATCGGACAGCCGATTTCCAGGTTCGTTATAGTCCCTTAGGCGCAAATACACTCGGGTAAGCTATGAATCCACCTCTTTTTCCCCAAGCTATGGGTTAATTAGTAGGACTTGTATCGATAAATCCTTATCTCCAAAAATATTCTTACTATCTAATAATATTTTCTGGGTTTACATGCAAAGAAATGGTTGATAAACAGTAAAAAACAAATCAACCAATCAAATATAGACTCTATTTGAATGTAATATTCCCAAATGAAATCGCGTTCCGATTTAAAAAGTTGAGCTGAAAATGAATTGATCACGAATCACAACCAACAGGCTATTGCATGAATCCAATTGATTGCATCATCATTTTATACCGAATGCAATGCCCAAGAGTCACTCAAGGTAGAGAGTTACTGAAAGAGGTCAAGATTGTAGTGATTGGGGAAATATCCTACGGGGAGTCTCTTCCACAAAGCACCAGATCTTGGGAAGAAGCTGTCCGAGTGGAACTTACTCTTTACTAACGAAATACGGAGGGAATGAGGATTATTCATTCTTTTGTATGTGGCATAGTGGGTCCCAGTTGCAAAGGTCAAGGCAGGTGAAACCAACGAACGTAGATCATCAGAACGCATGCTATGGAAATAGCGAAAGGCTCGCGACGTTTCGTCTGTGGGTAATGGGTTGTGGGGTGAAAAATAAATAATCCCTCACAAGGCTCCGTAAAAACTTTTGAACTCTATCAAGCTAGATAATTGAGCAGTACTAACTCAAGTATGACAGCAATAATTTTTTTGATCTGGCTCTTGCAAGGATAACAGATAGAAGGGGGTGGGGTCATGTGCTAATTTTTAGCGTTACAAGGAACCGACCATTTTTTCAGCATCTTTAGCAATAGATCGGATATATGAGTTCTACTTGAGATCTTTGAAGAGATTGAGTCCCAGTAGACGTCCAAGTCAACGAGGCCACCTCGAGTGAGATCCCCTATATCAAGAGGGGTGAAAGTTCAGTGTCTGCTCACTTGAAGTGTGTAGAAAAATACGAAACCACCGTTTGTCTGTGACAGAAAACAGAAATACTGCATTCATTCAGCGCATCTCTGTACCAATTGTTTACACAAAGCTCGACAGATTACAGGTAAGATGGTCGAAATACTATATATCAACAAAAACAATATGACTGAAATGTAAATTCAGTCTTTTTATATGTGCAGAAGAAATTCACTTACCTTCTAAAAGGCTGAGGGCGTTCGCCTGTCGATGCCATTGGCGCTATGATATTAAAAAAACCGTGACAGACTCATTCTGTCGTTTATAACGGAAAAACGGATGTGCAGCCTACGAGATTGATGGAATAAACCGGATGTGTTGGCTATGGATTAATGTACCTACCTTCGAAGGCATATAAACTCAGTGGCAGCGAACATGGAAGTAAGCGGAAGCCGACAAGGTGGAAGATTGGTTTTGTGGCTATTTGGACTTCCGGTTCTGTGAATTTGTGACAGTTTGCCACAGCCATAGAAAGCAAGCACTTCATCATGGGATGATGGTCAAAATAGTCTGTTTCGCTATTAGCAGCGAGTAACAAGTTCGATGCCTACTGGTGACCCACTATTCTGAGAAACAAAATCTCTACGGAACCATGAACGTCTATATATATATATAATTAGGCACTGACATCAACACCGCGTGGCGAGAGTCTGTCGCATGCTTGATTGCCTTTTATATTTACCTACGCACTATCCTTGCTATTGAGCCCCATAATAATCGGGTGTTTGCAGTCTATGGAGTTATGTGACCAAGTGTAAGGGGTGATGTGGTTGCAGAAATTGTCTGACCACCATGCTCTCCTGCTTGTGTGGCATGGTGCAGAGTGTTGTTGCCAGACATAAGGTCTTCCAGCAGCTACCACCTTGAACCAGTGTAGCAATACCTCTTTTTCGAGCTGTCGTACCTTCGTAATCACCATTAGTCTCATCCAACTCTTTCCAAATTCTCTGCACAATTCCCAGAATGACAATCAAACCCTCTGAAATGTTCGTATTGGAGCTTCCGGTACGAATGCCAAGAAGTACAGCATGCCGTTTCCAAATTTCCGACGGAGTGAATTGTGTCATGGTGCTTTAATTCTCACAGAAGCTGCCCAACTGACCCTTCTATACTGTGCAGTCGACAAAATCAAAACAAACAACGCGCATGCGCTAAATTAAAAATATATCATGGCGACAATTTATTCATTGCGCTCTGTATAATTCATAGAAATATATTTCTAGATGAACGTATCTCATCCAAAGAGAAATAAAAACGGAATAATGTGGTGTCTTTTCTTTAAGATGGAATGAAGTTAAATGCAGGGAAAATGTAATTACTGTAGCATTCTTTGGTTCAAAGACGAAAAAAAATATTGATGCAAATTTTTTTTTCTAAGATTACCTTGACATTTTAAATATTTCGACTGCATATTCTTCACGTTAGAAAAACGTGATTTATTCAAGAAAGATATTAACATCATCCATAATATTTATTAGGAACAAACAGCCTGTATTCGGATAGAAACAGAAGTAAGCAAGTACACAAAAACTGACAAAAGACAAGGATACGTCTTCTCAACCGGATTAAACACTACAAATGGGATTTATTATTGGCGTACACGGTCTAAACAACACAGACACGCAGGGGATATCGTTTTGATGGCAGACACAAAATGTAGATTTTTCAGGATTTTTGTTTTTACAATAATGATCACCCTGTACGAGACCTAAGAGCCACTCAAGGTAGAGGGTTACAAAGTAAGAGGCACAGTTTTATGGGAATTTGTGAGGAAGATAACGATTGAGCATAGACTTGAACAAGTTAAGCTTGTAGTGATCGAGGAAGCATCCTCTTGGGAATTGGTTAAAAGAAAGAAAAAGTACTAATTATCAAAAAGACAGAATGTATGGTCATTAATGATGTGACCTTGTTGGGGCCAGAAATAAAAACACAAAGAGAAGAATTGAGTTACCAAATATATTACAAAAAAACAGTAATACAATCATATACAAACGATCAAGAATGTTAAGTCCGACTGTTAGAGCTTACAATATTTATTTGTACTATGGTAAAAAATGTGGTACAAGGCCAAAATGGCGATTGGGGAAAAGGATGATCTACATCTGTCTTAACTTTAAACTTAGCTAGCTACAAACACTGACCCAAATATACAAACACTAGTCCTAACGACAAAGCAACACATTCTTACATACCTTTCTTACTACGTCCACCATAATGCGTCATTGTCTCTATGAAAATCCTAAATAGTCCCCATGTGTACAATTCATTTTCTGCTGGGTGGAGGGGAATAAAACAACAATTTAAAAATCCCCAATGTGTATGTACAATATGGAACAAAATTATTTACAAGAAAACTAAACAAAATGATGTCAGTAATAACCCCCACCCAATCCTTAAACGTAGCAGAAACATTAGTTAACTGGACGAAATCGATGCGGGATTATAATAGTATAAAACATTAATCCGTTCCAAACACTCACTCAGACACACATTCGTTCAGACACAACAACAAATACGAAAACACACACGCGAAACGAAAGACACACCGCATCTACCAGATAACTGACATCACTGACCACCTAACGAGGGAGGGGATGGAGAATTAAACTAAAGAAAAATAGGTACAGAAGTAAAAGGGGCCGATGAGCATACATACCCGAGCTAAGTTAACTGGAAAAAAAGAAATTAAAGATTCAAAAACAAATTTAAACTAGCCTAATTTCAGAACGTTCAACCCAAGAAGAACAATATCCTGATGCCTAACCGGCATCAAAGTGCCACTCCAGGTCAGCCCCTTCAAGTGTCAGAGCTGACTCCTGGAAAACTACCTTTCTAAAAGCAATACCTGCTTGGATTTGTAACTTGGGAGAGTCTATCTGTGTATGGGTAATTGACCATAGCAATTAACAAGATGGACATTTTTATTATTTTTCACAGAATACAAGGCTCGAGTGAAACTGAAGATAAAACGTAATCTTCAGTGGCCTTGTACCGGCTGAAGTTGAAATTGAACTTGAAGTGTATACCACGCATCTAATAACGATGTGGATGTCTAATTAGCTATTCAGGGAACGTAATGAAATCCAAAGGAGAAAAAAAAAGAAAAAGATTAAAATCTGATACACCTGTTCATTTTAGAATTAATCTAATTTTAAAGCCGTGTATATTAAACACTGATTAACTTTGCAATTAGTGATTTTTATTGATAACGATCTCTTTCTTAAAAATCGATCAGTGCGTCAGCACAAGGTTCAATGAAAATGCTTTCCGATATATCAGTAAATGCAAGTGTGAATATTACTTGATAACATCTGAAACTCACATTTATAAATGCGGTTTTTCTTTTCATTGTATTTCCATCGATGTATTTTGAATGCACTTCTTTATTTCAGAGTGCATATTAATGTGCATCTCGAAGATTACATGCAAATATTTATGCACATGAAAGAGTAAATATTTGCATGTAATCCTTGGTGTACAATTGTATCGAGTTCCGCGTTGGTATACACGCGTGTAGAAATATACATGTAAAAGTGTGTGTATATCCAGTGTGCAGCTATTTCAAGTATCAGGAAACAGAAAAAAATTGTTAGAAACAAAGAAAAGTGCGCCGAAATGCTGTCATATCAATCCTCCTGCATGGCAGTGAAAGCAAGAGCATAACTTGGGAAAGATACTAAAATGGTTTCTTCTTCTCCAAGGTTTTGAATTCAGAGTTTTCATTCTTCTTCAATGGCTGACAATCAATACTAAAGAGGACTGGATACTCTGCTATTTAACCAATAGCTTGGAGATAGCTTCTTGCCTTTCCCAAAGATATTTGTGCAAAGAGGTGGTTCTTCTAGACGCAAGTGATATTTTATATTTGAGATAAAATTCGTTCGTTTTGTACTTGAGTCAATTGATCCGTTTCATAGCAGAGTCATAAGGTAAAGATTGGCCCGTTTTGAACTTGAGCAAAGTCGTCTTGGATATACCTGGGTCAAATGTTAAACAATTAAATTCGTTGGTGTACAATTCTTTTTCTATTTTAGTCGTTCTTTCAGCTTTTATATTTCTAGAAATATATGCACTTGAGTAAGTATCTATCTATCTATCTATCAATATATATATATATATATATATGCATATACATATATATATATATAGAGAGAGAGACACAGAGAGAGAGAGAGCATGTATAAATATAAAATAAAATAATAATGCTAGCAATTAATATAAATAAAATTATATAATTTAACGTATATCAAATTGAACAATTTCTTCTAGTAAACCGCTCAAAATTAAACTAGAGCGATGAATATTGTTAAATATGATATAATAATGGTGAATACTTATCGAAGATCGACTCGAGAGTTTCGTAATTTTTCAGTCAGTCATCGGGACTTTCGATAAGAATGATCGCAGTCATCAGAGGTTTTCCTATACTTGCCTTTACATATACTTGCTATATATTGCATTCTAAGTTACTTGGAATGCAACATAAACTAAATTTATAAAAAATATTTATATGCGTCAAATTAAGAAACGGGTTTGACGTTTTTTATATATATATTCCATCCAATACAAGGCCCACTCAAGTGTTACTGAGTGAGATTGCTATAAGAGGAAAAGGAGGAATTATGAAACGCATATTATGAGGACGGTTGTGGTTGATACCAGTTGACAAGATAGTAGTGATCAGAGCATTCTCTCAAGTATGTTAAAAATATATATATATATATATATATATATATATATATATATATAATGAAGAAATATAGTTTTAAGGTGTGCTATATTTATGGGAAAAAGTGCTCAATATCAGAGATAGAGCGTATGTAAATATAAATCTAAAAGTGAACATTGAAGTCAACATTCAGAGGCGACAGGCTGTTTCATGGTAGATGCAATCGTCAGGCCGCAATTGTTGGCCTGACGATTGCGTCTAGCAGGAAACAGACTGTTGCCTCTGAGTGTTGAGTTCAATGTTCACTTATATATATATATATATATATATATATATACATATATATATATATATATATATATATATATATATATATATATATATATATATATATATATATAGAGAGAGAGAGAGAGAGAGAGAGAGTTGCCATTTGGAGAGCTTAATTAATAGGCATATGCAAAAAAAACATTTCTTCTTTAGAGAGATGCCTTCTGTTATCAGATGCATTTTAAAAGATGTCTAATATCATATATAGAATATTTGATGTTTTATGCCAGCAAATGCCATTCACTTCATTCTACTCTTCTTCTTTGTTGAATGAACATAAAGATTCCTAAAATAACACAAACTCAATCAATATTATTAAAAAAATGAAAATCAGTGTTGAGCAAACTACGGGCTTGTGCGCGTTCTGCCAAAGCATTTCAAAGATATTTTTTGTGTGTGCGCATTACGCAATTTTCGTCAAAAACTCTTTCTTTTTCCCAATTTTAATTAATGTCCAATGAAGATAAATGAGAGATCTGCGACAATTTGTTCCTTTCATTGAATCTTCATGAAAGTTTCTAAAGACAACTAGGTTAATAAATCATTTTATAGTAACCGACGCAAATTAGGTTAGTGTATTCACTTTACCGTCTGACGCTTAAATGACGCGATTTTCATCCCTCCCGATGTATCAGTTGTTGGTTATTGGTTACTATAAATTGTCAATGTTAAGAGTAATGTTTCTGCATGTTCATTATTCAAGTATTTCTTATACCGGTGGCTCGCCATGAAAGTTCAGAAAAGTAGTTTACCCACCATTGCTATAAGATTGATGGAATTGATGTAATATTAAGCAACCAGCAAGGTTGCTCGAAGCTGCCTGGAAAATATCATTCTAGAATATCATTTTTAATGTAATATTTTTTTAACTATGATTTAGAAATATCAAAATCAAGCAAGTAAAAAATTTAAATATATGGTAAATGTTTAAACAGAGGACTGAAAAATGTGACCCTGAAACCAGAGGTGTCATTGGAAAGAACAAAAAATGCCTCTCAAAAACAGAAGAATCTCTATAAACTTACAGCACCTGATATTCCTAAGAGGTCACTCATCTAGGTAATGACCAGGCTCGACTTAACTTAACCTCAGTGATCGTACGGGAACTGGTTTTTCTGGATGATATGGCCGTAGTCCTGCAACGGATTGGAAGTTTTGGAGAGTCGTGACTCTAGCGAATCGTGACTCTCTTGCATGCAAGTAATTTCAGCAGCACAAACCGACTGTCGGTAGCAGTGAACAGAAAGGAAAGGAAAGAGGGAACAGAGAAGAATATCAAACAATAGAAGCGCACCAGCCAAGTCCTACGAAGGGGCGTAGGTGGTCTCCGACTGACGCAAGTTCAACACGTTCCCCGTGTCAGCATCGAGAAGGACAAATCGAGTCCGTCAAAAAAATTAGTTTCTAGAGAATGAGGCCAACAGAGCCGGGAATGAATGCAATAGACAATCAAACGAGAGTATGGAATTTTGTTTGCCCTTTCTGTTATTATTAACACAAAAGCTCTGGCAACAGCTGGTTGGGAAAATTTAGAATTATTTTACTGTACAGTTGAAACCACTGTTAATGTCGTGGCGGTTACAGTCGTAGATGACATTGATTATTAAAGTATCTCTAATATAATTCAATCTATTGAGCGTTGGAAAATGGTCCAAGTATTTTCTCTTTCCTTACTTTAACTAACAAATACATACTCGTTACTTCCGTATAGAAATCGCAACACCAATTATACAAGAGACTTTTTTATCTTGTTTCTTAATTGTTATGAGATCCAGTCCTCAATGACATCCGTTTTTGTTTATCAGTCCCGTTTTGTCTATCAACTTCGGTTTTCAAAAATTAATCTTTATGTATTTTTTTATTTCAGATAAAAAAAAAAATCTGAAATTTTCTGTTTCGTGCCCTGATCTGAAATTAGAATTTCTAAGAATTTTAATAAACGTAGACTTTTAGAAATTTTCTTTTTTTCTGATAATCAGATACGTAATCTTAAACCTAAGTAGGTTTTTATATACGACGTTTGATCAAAAAGTATCGAGACAGTTTCTATAAAAATGAAAACTATAGGCGCATATCAATTCAACATTTAATCTCCTTCGAAATAGCCCCCTTCTAAATCCACGCACTTTGTCCAGCATCGTTTCTACTGATGGAAGAATCCCTGGATAATAGTTAATATCTACCTGGTCGCATTCTCTTGCATTGCCTACGACTTCTTGAAATCTTTGTTCTTTCAAGTAAAATTTGATTTTTGAAAAGAGTAAAAAGGCACAAGTAGCAAGATCTGGCGAATATGATTGTTGTCGGATCTGCGAGATGTTGTCTGAAGCAAAAACTGCTGCACAATCTATGGTCACTCATGGAACCTCTATGGTGGGGGTGAGACGACCACACTCTACACACTTTCCTTCCAAGCATTAGTACGTATACATTTACAGGGATTATTTTTGTAGTGGTAAAAAAAAACAAAAGCTACCGGAAGGAAAATTCAGCATGACCTCTCAGTTGTGGGGACTGATACAGATTTCGAGTTGTGCAGCCTAAGGATTTCGAAAGTTAAAGTTTTGCGTCTACCAATCTGTTGTCTCAATTCTGAAACCCTGAAATTCCCCTCTGGGTGTGGGGGTGAAATTCTCACTGGTTGAGAATCTCTGACTTAGTATGTATGCGCGACAGAATTCACGGTCAATCTGTACGAAGGGGCTTTACTCTGCGTACTTTGACCCCGTTACCATAGTAACAGTACCAATACATTTTGATCACACCTCGTATATACAGAATAACATTATGTTGAGTCAAATAATTTCTGTTTTTGTTTATAAACTTCAAAATGGACCATTACATTTTTATTCAGTTGTTTTTTTCTACCATTATTTGCAATGATACCTTTTGAGTAAAATTCCGAAGCTTTTGATGTGAAAAAGGTTTTCAACGATGTCTAAAAATTCATCAGAGAAAGTTTCCTATATCAAAGCATTGTTGTGAATAACACCGAATCTTTGGAAACAGCTGTTTGCTTCGTCTAACAAACACTCAGTGGTTTCCTTCCGTGCTGAAATCGCAACGCAAATTATAAAAGTGATTGATTTTTTTTTTTTTTTTTTGTTTAATTTTTCTTCTTAGCTCATATGGGCTTTCCGGTTGTATCACATGGAAACACAATCTGAAAAAGGTTGATAAGCCGTAAAAAAACAATCAACTTAGTTGTTATGAGTTCGAGTCATAAATAATTTCCGCATTTGTTTTTTCAATTTTATTCTTCTAAAAAAGCAATGCTTATGTTTTCTTCATTTCAGATGAAATCTCGGATACTTTCCACGGATTATTCCTGTGAATCTTTCACTTTTCAAAGTGATATTTTATAATTATAGGTTAGACATAGGAAGAAAAAAGATGTTACCTTAAACTAACGGAGGAAGATATGAGTGAATCAAAATGTTTATGAATGAAAATATAAATTTTAAACAAAAAAAAAAACGCATGTTCAAATTTACATATCTGTCTATATCTCTGAGTTGAGGTATTATGATTACTTACATTATTCGGACTGTTATCCTCATCTTCGTTGCTATATACACAACGTTTTGGCCGTTGTCCGCTCCGGGTGATTAGAATTTCAACCGGACTCTTTATTTCGTCTACCGAGTAGATTGTTCTAGTTCCACGTGTCACGCCCCTTCTGAATGTCTCAGTTATTTCCCTTTAAGTCCACTCTCCAAATTTTGGTTCACCACTGCTGTATCCTGGTATTGAACTCACAATTATTTGGGTCTAGTCACTAGATCTAACCAACGTCTTTATCCACTGAGCCATGTGACCTTGAGGACAGCTGTGTATGAATTTTTGGGACTTAGAAACCTATTAAAGGGTTCGGTTCGAAATATAATATATGAATATGAAGATGAGGATAACGGTCCGAATATTGTAAGTATTCAAATTTCTTATTTTCTTTGTCGTTCGTTCTGTCTCATCGCCATCATTTTATTCAGCGCCATTTGGGCCGCTGTGGGGATCCCTTCACCCACCCATTTCTCACAATTGTGGTTCATGCTGACATTCAAAGCAGAATAGCGCAATAGCTTGCCGATTCTTTTTGTACAGTCCCTTTTCTCAGAAATTAAATAGGCAGACAGAAGGTGGTTTGAATTCATTGCTTCCTTCACCTAGACTGGTTGCCAACCAATATTATAGGGTGCAGTCTGTCCTCTTTTAACCATAGCTCAAGGGAAGAGAGGGGTTGATACCTTTCCCAAGGAGTCGTGAATGCAATAAACTCGAATGGAATTCGAACTCGGCCCTCCGTTTTCTCAATCCCAGCCGATATCCATTACGAAAGGAAGATTTCCTCATAGAAATTCAAAAATATCCATTATAATTATGTATTAGCTTCAGTTATAAGTAATTTCCGTTTTCGTTATAAAATTAAAATAGAATTACATTTTATTCAGTTATATATTTAACATAATTTGCAATGATTTGCGGTTCTACTATAGACACCAATGTAGAAAAATGTATGGTTTTGTTTAGATCACAAGTGTTTCTGGTTTTTAAATCCAGTTTTCTAAGCGGGAACGGGAAAGTAAAGGAGTGGATGAGAGTTTTTTATTTAGATCAAGTGGCAACAAAACCGGTGTATCTGGTCTAGATTAGCCGTCATGTTTGGGATCGGAGTTAGTTCTAGTCCACCTTTGGCTGGAGATGTTTAGCAAAAGGAAGGGTGCCACATAACATTGTCCAATATAATCTACCTACCCACTCACGCGAGCAGGTGAAGTCCTGAATAAAACATGTAATATGGAAAACAGGGTCCAAGTTCTTATTTTTCTATGTGGCATTTATCTTTCAATTTTGTTACTTTGTGAGTATGAAGCCAAATGTGAAAAAAATTCGATGAAGCGAGATTTCATTACAGAATTCTTCTTCGTCGAAGCGTTTCGCAGGGATCAAAAATGATAATATTAGGTTGGTGCAAAAATAATGACGTAATAATGTCGTTTTTTGACGTTAAAAAATACGTCAAAAAACGACATTATTATAAAGTAAAACAAACTAACCGAGTCCCTAATTTTTTTCCTGTATTGTTCTTACTCTATGTGACCATACACTGTCATAAAGGAGAATAAAATTTTCTTATTGACGATCACAGGATTCATTTCGGACAAACATTTATGGACTTGTTGCAACTCCTCTACTTATGACATGAACTAATATATATATATATATATATATATATATATACTATTTACATTGTTCGGACTATAGTCCTCATCTTTGTCGCCATATTTATCACAACGTTTCGGCCGTTGTACTCTTCGGGCTTCTTCAGGTTGTTTTTAAAAAAAATATTACCAACAATATATTTTCAAAAAATAAATTATCAGCAATACGTTTGACTTGCGGCAAAAACTCTCTTTACCAAAATACATCAATGAAACCTGATCTACGAACTGAATTTTTACAAAGAATACATATTCTATTCATATTGACCTAAAAATCCTGCCGACCTTAAATAACCCATTGAGGTTGGTATGCCGTAAAGTAAACCAAAACAAACTAGCTAAATATAAGATTTTGTTGACCTTCCGAAAATTATTTGATAATAAATCGAATTATTTTTTATATTTGTTTTTTTTTTTAAATTTTGCAGAAATATTTTTAATTCTAACATTAAATCAAAATATACGTGCGCACCGGCAAACGTACATAGACACAAAGACAATTTGAATGAAATTAGAATGAGTCTGGCAATAACCCTTGGGTAACTGTAAATGGGTATAAGTTGAAATGTGTAACTCTTTGAAGTCATTTTATGACTCATTCTGTATTTAAATTGAGTATATATATATTTTCTAATAAAAAGACTTATTTCGCACAGAAGAAAATGTCGATGAGCACTCCGATACTCGGCAATGAATTCTACCAACGACGGTTTTCTAATAGACATAGTATTTTAGATGAATAAATAATAGCGATTTTAAATGTGATCATCTTGCCGTCAACTAAGCGACAGGTACCAAACTATTAGGTTGGTGCAAAAATAATGACGTAATTATGTCATTTTTTGACGTTAAACGTCAAAAAACGACATTATTACGTCATTATAAATAAAATAAAAAAATAAACAACGGAAAAGTATGGATAAATTTGTGGTAACATTAGATCCAATGAATAAGAGAACAAACACAATTATCAGACGATCCATATTTCATACGTCTAATTTAAATGATGCCGATGCATATGTGAAGATTTCTGTACTAGTTTGCACTTACAGAAAAAAGGTTGGGAGGGAAAGAAATAGAGAAAGAAATAGAGAAAGAAATAGAGAAAGAAATAGAAAAGGCCAAATGAAAACAGAAGCATTTAAAAGAGAAATAATGTTTAATCAAGAATAGTTTGAAAAAGCATGTTATTTTCCCTTACAGATTATGACGTAATAATGTCGTTTTTTGACGTTAAAAAATACGTCAAAAAACGACCTTATTACGTCATTATTTTTGCACCAAACTAATAGTATAATTACTATAATAAAACTTATTCTGCGCTCTCAACGCGTAGGTGTGGTTGTTCTGTCTTTCGTAACAAATACGTATTTTTACGTGATGAAGTGAGGATCTTCATGTTATCGTCCTAAAGGGATACGACACATCGAAGTAGTCTCATCTGGTATTGAATCACAGTCCACCCATCCAAGTTTAACAGCACCTGATATTCCAAAGCGGTTACCCATCTATTAGGATGGTGCAAAAATAATGACGTAATAATGTCGTTTTTTGACGTTAAAAAATACGTCAAAAAACGACAATATTACGTCATTATTTTTGCGCCAACCTAATACATTCTGACCAGACTCGATGTTGCTTAACTTCGGTGATCTTATGGGAACCGGTGCCTGTGGGTGATATGGCCGTAATCCTGCGAAGAGATAGAAGGGATTGAAAGTTTTGGAGGGCCATGTTCGTCTACATCGTAAAGAGACATCACATCAAAGTTGTTTCATCATAGATCCAGTTCTCTAGAATCAAGAATTCGGGAATGAATACAATGGAAAATCAAACGAGTGTATGGTTTTTATTTGCCCTTTCTGTTATTATTGACGCAAAAGCTCTGGCAACAGATGGTTGGGAAATATTTGCATTTAGACTTATTTTACTGTACAGTTGAAACCTTTGTTAATGCTGTGGCGATTGCAGTCACAGATGACACTGATTATTAAAGTGTGTCTAATATAATTCAATCTATTGAGCGTTAGAAAATGGTCCAAGTATTTTGTCATTTTTTTTATCTTCTTTCTTAATTGTTATGAGATTGAGTCTTCAATAATATCCGTTTTTGTTTATCAGCTCCAGTTTTCAAAACTTAATCTTTGTTTTCTTGATTTCAGATAATAAAAAAAAAATCAGAAATGTTCCAACATAATTCTGTTTCGTGCCCTGATCTGAAATTAAAATTTTAGAAGCTTTCTTTTTTCTGGTAATCAGATACGTAATCTTAAATCTAAGTAGTTTTTTTTTTATATATACGAAGTCTGACCAAAAAGTATCGAAACTGTTGCTGTAAAAAGAAAACTACAAAACATTAATTCAACATTTAATCTCCTTGATTAGAGTTGCTATCTCCCTTGTTTTCTTCTTTTTTAACCATTTCACCCCAAAGAAGGTAATAAAGCCACTAAGATGCAAAGAGTCGTGAGAGAAGGAGAAAAAGAAAGCATTATTAAGAAATAGAACAATAAAAGAACAGGAATTAATAGGACAGAAGAAAAAACGATTGACATTGCGTTTAAATTTTTGAAGAATCATGCTGACTGGAAAGCAAGAAGCCAGAAGAGAGTTTTACAAGCAAGAAGAAACTGTTATCATAGAACTTACGGTTGCATCTAGCTATTTCAATTTTAAATCTTGCCGTCAATCTAATACTGAACTTTAATTCATAAAGTCTACTTAGTAAAGAGGAAAATTAATCAGAACATTTACCATGAAAGGATTTATAGAAAATGCACACGTAAGTTACGTTACGACGATGGTAAATTGCCTGAAGACGAGATGCCAGGTCAGGATCAATAATATTGCAGATTATACTTTGTATTTTATCAAGAATCTCTGAATTCATAGAAGCCCCATACCATATATTACAGTAATACTTAATATATGTCTAACCGCTTTTGAATTCAAAGGTGTCCTTCTCCTAGATTAGTTGTCAACTAAGACTGAAGAGCCCAACCTTTCCTACTATTTAATCCATAGCTAGTGTCGAAAAAAAATGGATTCATACCTTGTGCGAAAGTAAATGTAACAAACTCGACTGGAATTCGAATTCTTATTTCTCATTTCCAGCCGTTAAACATTGCACCACACGTACATCCATGCTAAAACTGACGATTTGAATTTTATCTGTCAAGGGGGGGGGGGGATAATAATGGTAACAGGTTTATGCGACAGTTGTCTGTGTAGATCAGATATTAATGGGAGAGAAGGTTACTGACATATTAATTTTTCTATTCTCTTCTCGATCAAACACCGTGGTATGCTAGTAAAAATACATTTTGTCAATATTTGAACATGTAAGAGAAGGTTCTAGCCTTCTCTAAAGCCATTAGTGCAAAGTGGACATAGCTTCAGCCAGAACTAGAAACCGATTCACCTCAGTTAGGCGATTAATGTATTGTTTTGTAGTAAAAAGTAATATCAAAGAAATACGAGGCAAATATGATTTTCGAAATATTCATTCTCGCAATATTAATCTTGTATAAGATGTTGCCATTTTTTAATAAAATACTTCTTCCACCAATGGCATAATGACAAATCAAATTTGCTGGGTGGGATGGAGGTTCGATTTATTTTCAAGAACGAAAAGGGATTATTGTCATTGAAATTAGAATTAACAATCTTTTTTCAGATTATACACAGCGTAATTGTACGTTAGCGAGAACATTGGGGATGGGCAAATGGATATTTTAAAATGGCGGCACCTATGAGCTATATTCCCATCATGCCTTGCTGTTAAAACTGTAGTCCCTTACTGTTTTTTTTGTTTGTTTGATTTTTAAGTATTTTCCTTCTTCTATCTTGTTTTATTTACATAATTATTTTATTTTTTATTGTCCTTGATTGGTTAAATTTGTAATCTGGTGCCTTTATTACCTCTTAAAGGAGGAATGGAATTTGGCAACATCCGTCCGTTCAATATTCTGTTGTTTTCTTTTTTCCATTTTCATATTTTTTTCAAGAAATTCTCTAAGTGCACACATTTTGTAAACCAGCAGAAAATTGGAAATTCTCCATAGATCATCACAGATTAAATGTTGATGCATCACATCAGAATATTTTATGCGAGAAGAATCATAGACACTTGGATTGAAGTAACTCCAAGTAGAAAAAGTAAACCTCAATTTTTCTTAAGTTGGCGACATTCCAATTCCTGTAAAGTTTACTTTCTACTTGTGTTCTTATTCCCTGACACTTTTTCTCGTTACCGTCGCCATTTTTGTTTTGCTAGCAATCTTGAGGACCCGGCCAAAAATACATATGGAACTAAATTCAATTAGCAACATCAAAATGTTCGACTCATTCACTGTTTCATACATTAATGTTTTATTTCATTAGATTTTGTTAACAGCTTTCATGGCCACTCCTATCTTTATTAAAAATATAAAAAAAACGTTTTGAGAATCTTATATTCAATAAATGCAAATTATTTGATCGATATGAAGGCAATGAAACCGCCTTTTGTTAATTAGATAGAAGGATATACGCGACAGTGGTGCGCTTTCGAGAAGTATTACTTATCTATCTATCCCAGCCTGTTTATATATATATATATGTGTGTGTGTGTGTGTGTGTGCATACAGAATACTATGGATAAATTTTTGTTTAAATTACGCAAAAATGAAAATAAGACTGACATCTGTTATATATATATATATATATATATATATATATATATATATATATATATATATATATATATATATATGATAAAATATAGTTTTAAGATATGCTATATTTATGGATTAAAATGCTCAATATCAGTCATGGATAGAACGTATGTAAATATAAAAGTGCACATTGAAATCAACACCAAGAGATGACATTGTTTCATGCTAAATGCAATCGTCAGACCTGACGATTGCGTTTAGCATGAAACAAAATATATATATATATATATATATATATATATATATATGTGTGTGTGTGTGTGTGTGTGGGTGTGTGTGTGTCTGTCTGTATCTGTGTGTGTCTGTGGGAATCTATTAATATATATCTATATTTCTATCGATTTCTCATCTATGTACTTGAATCCGTTCATCTTTATCTATCAAAATCCGTTCATCTTTATCTATCAAAATCCGTTCATCTCTGTCAAAATGTGTTCAGAGATAGATAGATAGATAGATAGATAGATAGATAGATAGATAGATATGAAATTAATTATTAAATGCGAGGAAAGTTTTCACTAAACTTTTATTATCTGAAAAAATATCTTACAATCTAAAATTATTTGCTGGATCTAAATAACCTGCAAAGGGTTGATAAGCCGTAAAAAATGAATCGATAAAAATATAATGAGCTTCGACAATGACACTTTGTCGTCACACTATGATGTCAAATAAAAGGATGATGGCATATTTTATTTTATAAATCATTTAATCATTTCGATCCAAGCAAGGAGATAAAACCACTAAGACGCAAGAGGTTACTTAGACTTAAAGGAGCAGCGAGAACAAGAACAGAACAGGAATTAAGAATACAGATGATGATTGACGTTGCATTTAAATTTTTGAAGATTGTAGTTGACAGAAAAGCAAGAAACCAGAAGACAAGTCGGGAAAAGCGAGAGAAGATGGAAGAGAAGAAACTGTCAGCATAGAACTTACGGTTACTCATAGCAATTTAAAGAGTAAAATTATGAGACCTAGCTGCCAATCTAGTACTACGCTATTCATGAAGTCGAGATACGAAAGTGTAATATTTATCAGAAGAATTACAGTGAAGATATTTATCGTAAAGACATGCGGAAGCTACTTTACGGCGGTAGGAATGTGATTAAATCCGTGATGCCAGGTCAGGACTTATAACTTGGCAGATTCTTCTTTGATTTTTATAGAGGATCTCTAGATATATACCAGAAGCACCAGACCAGACGTCTCAGCAATTTTTGACACAAAAATATATGGTAGAAATATAATAGCGTAAAGTCCCTTGAAAATAAATTTCGACGCTAATTTTTCCTAAAATGGTGTATTTTGCGAATATTATTATTAAACAATATATTTATATTATCATTTTTCGAAATAACATTTAGATTTGATTAAAACTTCTACTTGAAAGTATATTATATAAAAACAAAACCATTTTTTTACTATGAAACAATCTTTCTTTGTATTTGCCATGTCTTTCAGGCCGTAGGCGATCATGGCCCTCCACTTCCCCTAATGGCTCACAAGAGGTTTTGCGTTTCTTCCAACTCCACCAGCCCAAGCCCGCCACGTATACCATGCGCTGCTTTCCCCGGTCTCTTTTCCCTCTATTCGTTCCGTGAGTATCAGATTCTCCAGGCCCTCCTTTCTCATCACGTGTCCCAGAAATTTCATCTACCTGTTCCTTATGCTAAGTATAAGCTTCCTCCTTGCTTCCATTCTCTTCAAGATATCATCGTTGCTCACATGCTCGGTCCAAGATATCCTCATCATCCTTCTGTAGAACCACATCTCCGCCACCTTGAGTCTTTTCTTCATCCTTGAGGATACTGACCAACATTCGCTGCCATATAGGAGGACAGATGTCACGTAGCAGCTCAGTATTCTTTTCTTTGTCACCATAGAAATCCTCCTGTTTTGCAGCTTCTGGAATGCTTCCTTGGCCATCTCAATCAGTCTTCGAATCTCAGCGTCGCACCTACCGTCCTCCGTCCGAATACCTCCCATGTTTGATTTTAATGTCCCCGACCTGCAAATCGCATTTTGGCTCATCCTTTTACTAATGAACATGCATTCTGTCTTCTTGTATTTTATGATTAGTCCTTTCTTCTCGCTCTCCCTCGCTACCTTCTGTAGGAGGTTTTGTAGTTGCTTTTCCGTGTCTGCGATCAGTCCCGTGTCATCTGCGTATCTTATGTTGGTAAGGTTGTGGCCGCCAATGATGAATCCTGGTAGGATCTTCAGTTCCCTCAGAATTGTCTCATTGTATAGGTTGAATAAGTCATACCCTTGCCTTACGCGTCTTTCTATTTTTGTATATTCGGTGAGCATGCATTCTCGGTGCGAATGCATGCCGTTTGCTGCCAGTATAGGTTCTTGATTATTCTGATATCTTTCTCAAATATATCAAGGTTGTGAGCAGTTCTAGTAGGTCCTTGTGGCGTACTTTGTCGAAGGCCTTTGCGTAGTCTTTAAAACATAGATACACGTCCTTTTGCATCTGTATTGCTCTTTCCGGTAACATTCTAAGCATGAATATCGAGTTCCTTGTTCAGGTGTCTTAGACGAACCCGCACTGTTCTTGTCCTATTTCTGCCCCGGTTCTGCTGCGTACTCTATTCATCAGAATACGGATGATGGAGTTTTGTGGCTCATTAGGCTGATTTTTCGGTGGAGCTCGCATTCGTTTGCGCCTGGTTTCTTAGGTAAATTTCTTAGGAAAATAGATCTGCAGAGATCCTCTGGTACGTCCTCACTGTTGTAGATTTAATTTATTATTTCTGTGATCTTGTCTATGCTAAATTCATCCAAGGCTGTCATCATTTCTGTTACTATTCCGTCTGGCCCTTCCGCCTTGTTTCTGTTCGGTTTGGCCATTGCAGCTTCTATTTCGGTTTTTAGAATTTCAGGTCGGTCAGTAGTTCTGTGTATTGATGGTTGTTCTCTTTCGCCAATATACTCGCCTCAGCGTTGAAGAATTTTTTTCCTTCTTTAATATGAGTGTTTCGTCCTTTGATTTTAAGCAGCCTGCTGACAAGCCTGTCTTCTGTCCTGCTAGTTGCTTTTTTGTTTATGCATATCTCCTTTGTTGATGGTACTCAAACTCTGTACTTCTGCACATTTTTGATTAGCCACCCTTCTTTAGGCTGTCTGCATTTGTTCCTTATTTCTTTGTGTAATTTTCTGTATTCTATTCCGTATCGTGGCAGAGTTTTCTGTCTCCTTTGCATCATATCGAGAATCTCATCAGTCATCTATTCGTTTTTTTTTCTTTTTCGTCTGTACTCCTTTGCGATGACCTCGTTTAATGATGTCACTAATGCGTCTCTTGGTGATTCCCATTTCGAGTCTCCATTGTGTCCATCGTATATTCAATTAACAATATATTGCTATGAAACAATAGGGGAATTAAAATAAGTTTTGTTATTTCATATTTGGTAATTTTTTACCTATAGGAATATTTAAATTTGTTTACTATTGAACATCACTGTACTTTGCCGTTGAGCCTTCAATTTTAAAATTATAAGACAATTTCGGATTTTACTAGTATTGCTAATCTGGTATATCGCTCTGCGTATGACGATAAACTACATCTGGCAGCAAAGCCTCTGATGGAGAGATTCGAAGTCTTAAAGAGCGTGCAACCATCTCTTAATTGTTGTTCCCATATTCACCCTGACTCACGGTGGTAGCACCTGTTAGGGTCCCAGCTATGGGCAAATAGTGAATCCACAAACAAAAATAAACAGTATATTTGTATAGTAAAATTATTATATTATGATTTACAAATTATATATCTAAAAAAGCATACCTTTATTCTGGAAGTATAAAATCATTTACAAAATGTCCGTAGTTGAAAGAATAAAATTAAGTAAAAAATATATAGATTTCGGCATTAGATAACCCATAGAGGTATTGATATGCCGCCAAACAAAATTACGCAACCAACATGAAAGACCTCCATTAATCCATATAATATCCTACAATTTCCTTAAGAAATCAAACTGTATTCCAAAGTATAACTTCAACAAAACTACAACATAAAACACGCATATCACCACCTCCAGTAATTATGTTCCCATAAACATGCATGTGCATAAAAGCTGAGTATCCTCTACCATGTACTCAATTGTGAAAGCAGAATAACGTATAACATATTTTTATTATTTCAAAGTTCCCAAGAAAATTAAATTTCGGTATTAAATGACCCATAAGGAGTAGATGTGGCGTTAGATAACAAATCAAATCAAAGCTCGCAAGAAAATTAAACTCCGTCATTAAATGACCCATAAGAAGTCGATGTGCCGTTCGACAACAAATCAACTCAAAGCTCACAAGAAAATTAAATTCCGTCATAAAATGACCCATAAGGAATCGGTGTGGCGTTAAACTAATGAAATCAAAGTTCCCAATAAAATTAAATTTCGTCATTAAATGACCCATATGTAGTTGATGTGCCGTTAAACAAACAAATCAATCAATCTAATCTGGTATAAAATAAACAATTAAATGAAATCATTATTTAATCATATTAAATCATAAATTCTTGACGTATGCGAATATTTAAAAAAATGATAAAAATGAAGAAAAAATAAAGTTGGCGTTTCGGTGCACATTGACGATGTTCCTGAGACATCAGTTGTAAATTTCTGAAGTTTGTGGGTGTTGGTCTTGGTTACCTGGCAGGTTTCTGACCTGTAAAGTAGGACCGACTTGACGTTGGTGTTGAAGATCCGGATCTTATTGTAAAGTGAGAGGATTGCTGATCTCCAGATTGGCCGCAGAGTGTTGGAAGACCGATGTCTCAGGGACATCCTCAATATCAGGTGTGGCCAGAAGTCGTCTCCGAGGACCAACTGTGGAACAGGACCAGACAAGATCCAATCGAAATTGACACCAAGAAACGGAAATGGAGATGAATCGGCCACACACTCTACAAGCATGCGTCTAGTGTCACCAGGCAAGCCCTTGAGTGGATTCCACAAGGTAAGCGAAAAGTAGGTCGACCAAAACAGACTTGGCGCAGAAGTGGTGACGCAGAGGTGAGGCAGACGGTATGGCATGGGCCGACCTGAATAGGATTTCTTCTTCCCACTCTTTATGAATGAGTAGTACTAGGTATGAATTTGAACTACATTCGGCCTTTGATCGGCAAACCGGGGAGGCGTATGAACCGAACGAAAGGCAAACCTATTTACTCCTATTAAAAAAAAATATATTAAATAAGATTTCATAGTTTAGACAGACGTTAGAAGTATAGCACTGAAGTAGACTTTAGAAGGGACTGGAAATCCTATCCTAAACAAAAAAAAAAGAGTTTGTTTAGTAATCCAAAAAGAGATTTCAATACCTAGGTACAACAGAGGGAATACAAACTTGGAGCATTGAGTTACTAAAGGGAATTAACTGATACTGAGATATCAAAAAATGTATGGTACGTGGAATTAAAAAATCTACTCCCTTGTTCTAAATAAAGGTTTCGGTTTAACACCTGAAGAAAGTCGGGGCGTACAACGGCCGAAACGTCGTGAATATGGCAATAAAAATGTAAGAGAATCGGATCATCCCGATAAGAGACTCCGAGTCGATTGTATGTGGTACTGTAAGCACCGGGAGTTACGTCCTCTTTCACAATGGGTTGTTGTGTAAAACCCTACTTAGAGTGGGTGGCGCTGACTATTTCCATAAGAACGATACCGGACAGCGTGGGTCTAGGGCTGCGAGGCGCTCTCAACGTGCGAAAAGCAGACAAGATGAACACAAGCTATTTCAGCCCACTTTCATGAAGCTGTTCACGCTTTCTTTTTCTGATCGAACTCGACGCTAAAGTCTGGTTCCTCTATGTTGAGAGCTGTACACAGGCATGGTTTTCTGCCGAAGAACTCCACAGCACCCAAAGGAGTGATTCCTACTCCCACTAGATCTTTGATCGCATTCATGCCGATCAGAAGGTCGAAACCAAGTGGCTTTTCTCGCGCCACCAGTACGTCAATTTTGACAGGACTTCCACATTGCAACCGGAAAGCCACGACTCTAATCCCACAACAGGCTCTGGTCTCCACGTCTATAGTTGTTCCGAATTTCGTCCACGTCTGTTATACTGAGGACAATAGTCTAAACGATGTAAATAGTTACAAATTGATCATTTCAGAAATATAAACAAATAAATAAATAAATATATAAAAACAAATAAATAAATATATAAAAAAACAAGGGATAAAAATAGGGAGGAGTGTGAACCGGGTGATATGCTAAATAAAAGGTTAGGAAGGAAACTCCCATTGATAGTAGAAAGAGCGATAACAGCTACTGGACTTGAGAAACTTATTTTCCTGAAAAGCTCTTTTAAGAGAAAGATTTTATAAATATCAACCGACAGCAGTATTGGATGAATATCGAATGTTTCCTTATAAGGAAACGTCTAATATTTCCATTGAATTCGTTTCAATGCAGAAATTGTATGGAGTTTCTCTTGGCACCAGGAAAGTATACTAAAGATAAGATTGCGCTGGTAAATCTCTCTGAATAACCAGAGACTTGTGTTCTTCGCCCGCCTACAATATACGTTTCGGATTTCGTCGAAAACTCCCGACGCTCGTTCGCACGCTGCAACCTCTTTTCTGATAATCTCCTGATGGGATGATACCCACAGCACTTCCTGTGTTCTTTGAATCATGCTTAATCCGCACACGATCTCCAATTCCAAGATGTCTCAGTTACACAAGCATCATGATCTCACTTGTACTGCATTCACATTTTGGGATTTTGCTAAGTAATCCTTTCTTCCAACTTGTTCCAAATCTGCCCATCGACGAATTAAACTCTCTGGATCTATACAAATGCCTGAGAGCCACTCAATTTAGAGGCTGATTGTTAAAACGGTTTTGAGCTGCTAGAAGACGAATATATAAATCAGAATACTATTAATCCTCGACTTAAAGAGGGAAGATTTTGTTTCACAAAGTAGTAATTCTCATCACATTTGGAACACGATTAAAATGTGGTGATTCGACTCCAACTAAGAGGGATTCAATTTCACGCGGTACTAGACTCAAAAGTCAATTAAGGTAAAGAGTTACTGTTAAAATATTTATGAATGAGATGTGTGATATAAATAAAATAGGAGGGGTAGGAAGTAAAAAATTATGAGTGTTAATAGTAAGACTGATAAGTTCGATAAAGTCAAATTGGCAACTGATTTTAAAAATGACCTAGAACTTGTTAACTGGGACAAGAAATGGCTTGTTAATTTTAACGCCTCCAAAACGAAACTGCTCTCTTTTAATCATCTTAAAGAAACTATTTTGCCTTTGATCAGCGTGGCTGATGCTAACCTCCGGAAGGATAACTTATTGAGCCTTCTCTGGTTAACATTTTAGTCTGGCATTAACCTTTATCACTTTATATGTGATATCATTTTCTGTACAAAAAGTTTATCCTGTCATTGAAGGTGACCTGATCCCTGAATTTGAATTTCATAGTTGTGTTGTTCTATCCTGCTATGGCAACATAAAACAACTTTAAGTGAAATTAACAATAAGGACACTGCAACTGAGAGGTCTTGAAAAAGAATGCAGTGGAAAGGAAAGTAATATTAATAATGCAGAGTGCTATGGGCTAAGTGGAAAGAATATATTGAATCAACTACTAGATGGGCTGCTAGGAAATTTGGTCCACTCTGTTATGATAGACAACATTTCTCATTAGAATTTATTTGCAACTTTATACCATTCAACCGTGCATCGAATATTACCACCATATCTGGTTTGATGCATCTGCTATGTATTTAGATATCTGTGACAAAATTCAGAATCTGCACGTCCTGGTTAAGACGATAAACTACATCCAATAGCAAAGCCTCTGAACAGGAGGCTTTGAGAAGTGTGGAACCACCTCTTAGTTGCTGTTGTATCCAGGTCCACCCTGACCGGGGTGGTAGCACCTGTTAGGGTCCCAGCTATGGACAATTAGTTAACCCCCAAACTGGGGTCAAAACACTATGAAAGTGTGAAAATAGGTCTTAATACCAGCATTTTGTCAAAAAATACCAGCAATAAATATTTGAAGAAAATTTATTACATATTACCTTACCAGCAAATCATTTTTACATTACCAGTAATACATTTTTGAAAGAAAATATTACCAGCAATAAAAATCTTGTCAGCACTAAACCCATTGAGGTTGATATGCCGTAAGACGAAACAAACCAAAGCAAAAACATCAAAATCTGCAATGTTATCAGTCCTGGCCAGTCATTTTTCCACCGCCATCATTCCGTGTGTCTCTACAAATATGGTCATGCTACAATTACCATGAACGTTTTGATGAGCTTTCTACTTTAAGCGCAGTACTAGATTGGAAGCTAGGTCTCATCATTTTACCGTTTGAATTTATGCATGTTACTGTAAGTTCTCTGTTAAAGGTTTCTTCTCTCAGAGTTCTCTCTTGTGGAACACTGTTCCAATTTCTTGTCTTCCTGTTGTTCAAAAATGTAAATACAACATCAATCTTCATCTTCCGTCTACTTGAATAGCATTATTTTATTTTTCCTCTCTGTTTCTTTCACAGTCAGTAACTTCTTGAGTCTTAGTGGCTTAATCGCCTTACTTTGGGTGAAATGATTATTGCAAGGGACAAAATATTGTCAACAATATTTCAGCCACAGAAGTGACCCCAAATGACGATTATTTCAAAACGATAACGCCTATAGAAATGATAGTTGCCTATTTTGCCAGTGCAACAGAATGAAATTGCAAACAAAAATCTACCTATCTTCTCATTAGCCACATTGTGGACTAACATTACCGCCATTTGAGCAAGTTGATTTAGAATCTGTCACATATTAGCTGGTGACAACAGAATTACGTTATCTCTCCACCTTTCTTTTGGCTGTCCTCTACTTCCCTTTCCAAGTGTCATAACCTCAACACACAATTTAGTGAGCCCTGCATGAGATATTTTAATGTCCCAGAAATCACCTAGAGATTTAAAAATCTAGTAATTTCAGAAAAATGTTTATTACTTAAAAAGAAACTTTATACAGAATGAAAATTCAAACTCTTCAAATATATTCTCATTTAATCACGAACAATAATACGGAGTAAATATCCGCCATTTTTGACTTCACGCAGAGGCGTTCTTTCCATAATATTCTCCATAATTGTGGTTAATAATTCTGGTTGCAGATGTCAAATTTCTGCGCAGATGTTACTCTCGAGTTGCAGAATTGTCTTTGGCTTATTTATGTGTACACATTCTTTAAATGTATCCCTAAAGAAAATAATTGGGAGGCTTTATATCAGGAGAATATGGCGGCAATAAAATTTCGGAATCTCATGAAAATTATCCGGTGAAGAAAATTTTACACTATTTATATTCGGCCTATTTTCTTTATCTCCGGTGCTATCACAACGCTGTCATTTGATGGTTTTAAATAGAGTTGATCTTTTCATTGAGATTCGTAAGTATCTTCGTATAGTTTGTCATTTCTGTCTAAATGTATGTGATGGGGAGTTATTATTTACACTATTCAAATGCGAACTATTGTCCTCATATTAGTTATTGCTATCAGAACGTTTCGGCCGTTGTACAAGCTGGCCTTTATCAGGTGTGTGTTGATCATGGTAACCCACAGGTAATTTTAAACTGAACCCTTTATATAATCTACAGGTTAGACTGTTCTCGTTCCACTGCCCATGTCTAGGGATATCTTGTCTAGTTCGTAATTTTAGTACTGATCACTAATAGCCCTGCTTCCACTTGTAGTGTTGCAGCTCTGACCAGACACCAGGTTCGTTCTCAGGGTACAGCTTCTTCCAGCCAAACACACGTAGCTTAAAAACATAACTCTTTGGGTAGATCGTCACCCACGAAATAGAACCATGAGACGATTACAGCAATAGATAGATTTTATTTGGTTGAAATCTTCTGTGGTAGACGACCGAGGCAGAGGTGAAGGTGGTTGAGTGTAGTTAAGGGGGGTAAATCGTCCAACCGGCGTGTCTTCCTTTCGCGTGGCAGCGAGCAGTCTTCTGTCTCTCTGTGTCTTCCTGTTTTCAGCTGCTAGTAACCACTGTCATATAGAAAACCTCGTTTTTTGTCTTGCCAGCTTTATCTAATAAAGTCATTCATCAAGAACTCAAAGTTTAGCTTCCTTCAGTGACCTTCTTTGTCAGGATCGTATGGGAAGTCCACCATCTTTGCCAAGATAGATAATTGTCAAAGCGATTCTTGTGATGTGTTGCAGGTGAGTCCTTATCAGCTGATATCGGTATGTACCGAGTCTAAATACACACAGAATAGCCTTCATTACGTGAACCAAAATTTTGTCGATTCGTTTGGATGAAAGTGGGGATTTCTTACTCTTGTTCACTACACAAATACTATCAAGATAACTGCTAACTTGGTAATGTAAGGATTTTATTTGCAACAAGTATTTATAAACAAAAGTAAAAATGTTAGTTTTTCAATTTTTTTAAATTTAAGATACACACCTAAATATTCATTACGTTAATTGGGAAGTCTTGTTGCAAATTAAATCCTTAAATTTACCTTGGCAAAGTCCATCAGGGGACGAACCACATAGGCTCTGATAAGTTTTTCTTTTGTCCTTATTCATACACACACACATTATATATATATATGTGTGTGTCTGTGTGTCTGTCTGTACATAAATATATATATATGTATATATATATGAGTATATATATGTGTGTGTATATATGTGTATATATATATGTGTGTATATATATGTGTGTGTGTGACAATTATTTAATATATTTTCAGTTCATACGTTATTTTTAATAGATACAATTTATTTAAGTAAATGCTCCGTTTTTTAAATAAACAGTGTTAATTCCATTTACCAGCTGGAATGTTCGAGAAATTGCGTAGAAAATATGCGTTCTCCGACAGGAATCGAACCTCTGTCTTATACGGAACCGTCAATGGGTTTGATGTGCTATACCACTCAGCTACAGAGAAGCGTATGGTTAGCAAAATCCAAATTACTGTTTATAAATAACAAATCTTCAACGATCTTTCCCGAATGATCATATCTGCTCACAAGAGGTACCTTAATGTAAACATTAACAACATATTTATGAAATGGTTTCCAACAATTATTTAAGGATGGTCTAAAAATTAAATTCTGGGTAGGTGCCTGTTTCAAAACTAATTTACTTCGAACCAGACAGACATTCTCTTCCGGAAGGTTTTAACATATATTCAATGATATTAATGATAATACCGAAATTAACCCACTACCGCATGAAGTTTCCTGATAATCTTAGCTTTTTGTACCTAATTTACTATGTTGACTAATAATAATGTTAAGGGTCGCTGATTTGAAATTTTAGATAACCTCTCTCATGCACTAATCGGTTAAATAGTTTCAGCACCCTAACTTAGTAGGAACTTTACTAAGAGTTACAACGGAGTGCCATGATCCCCGACTTCCTAAATGGTCACGGACATACAAAAAAAAAGAAAGGATTTCTTCTTTTTCTAACATATACCAGGTGTAACAGCAAAATTGTCTATTTGTCAGATTAAGCTTAGAACCGTTGTATCTTAGAAATGATTAAAGATATCTTACTGGAATTCTCCGTGCTGTTTATAACACTATTAGACGCTACTTTGAACAATAAGAATGTATTTATCTCTTCCTCTTGTGACCTTTTCATCCAGTTTTCCGCTGTATTGTTCCCTCTTTTTTAAACTTATTCACGTTCTCTTGATGGTTCTTAAGTGGACTTTGATGATGAAAGCCAGAGCACGAATGCTGGTAGCATTACTGAAGGCCAGAATGATCATTTTCCTCTCACAATTACTCAGTTGGGAAGGCATAGTGGGGCTGACACAAAAATGATTTTAACCGATTCTATTTCTAGCTGAATAACTCAAAGAGTTTTTCAGTGATTCTTACAACAAATGGTATCAAGATGGCTGGCCGTCTTATCTGAAAACCTGGGAAAAAGAAACTCAATTAGTTTAGTGTTTTTTTTAGATATGGAACATTTCGTGGGATGGACAATTATCGCATGCTGTTATACGATTTAATTTTACTGTTACAATATATATATATATATATATATATATATATGTGTGTGTGTGTGTGTGTGTGTGCAAATCAATCATATATATATATATATATATATATATATATATATATATATATATATATAACGTATTAACAGACTTAATCCATTTCATAATATGTTGTCATTGTCGGACTTAATCCATTTCATAATATGTTGTCATTGTTTACGTTAAGATACGTTTCGTGAGCAGATATGATCGAAAAAAACGTAGAAGATTGTGTGTTTAAAAACAGTATTTCGGACTTTGCTAATCAGACGTTTCTCTTTAGCTCAATTGTACAGCAAGTCAGGTTCGATTCCTGTTGGAGAACCCATATTTTCTATGATATGCAATTAATACTGTTTAATTAAAAACAGAGTATTTAATTAAATAAATTGTATCTATAAAAATAACGTATAAACAGCATATATATGTGTGTGTGTGTAATATATATAATATATAAGCTGCACACTTTAATATATATATATATATATTTATATTAGAATGTGCAGCTTATATATTATATCAAAAAATGCAATTTTTACAAAAAATTAATTAGCAATGTTAATGTGATTAATGGCGAAACCACTTCGCTAACAAGACATTAACTTACTATCAATTCCTTGGATAATACGATCCTTATATTTGATTTGTCAGATGTAACTGATGGTCCAACTACTTTCAATAATTTGAAATTGTCATCTTTGGGGCGCAATTTTTCCAGACGGAGGCAAACACTAAAACGAAATATACGTAGTGTAGACCAAAAGCTCTTTTTTATTTTAAAATTTTAAATTATGCTATTTATTGACAGTTAAATATATATTTAGAAGTGTGCGATGCCGCAACACTAGAGTTCTTGTTCAAATCAATCAAGTGAGGATTTTGTTCGAATTTAGAAAAGTAAAAATCCACGAAATTTTCTTGTTATATTAGTTTATCTGTTAAAGTGACATAGATTTAAGTATAATCCAATTAGTAGATTAAAATGTCTTAGTAGTTTACCAAACAATTTAAGATTCTGTTTATTGGGTACTACGGATCTGATTTTCATAAAGAAGCAATTTGTACAGAGAATTAATTAGCAATGTTAATGTGATTAATGACGAAATCAATTCGTTAAGAAGACTTAATGAGACATTAGCTATCACCACGCACGCTCCAATATATATATATATATATATATATATATATATATATATATATATATAATAAAAACAGACAACTTTAAGGTTCCATGTAATATATTTCACCACGGCCCTTTTAAAGGACTAGTCCTTTAAAAGGGCTATGGTGAAATAATTTATTACATGGAACCTTAAAGTGGTCTGTTTGTATTTAAGTTATTTGCTCTGGATTTACATTGAGCTCTCTGGAGTTTATCCTCCTTGGGTCTACCCATAAGGATTAACTAGTTTTTCATAAACTATATATATATATATATATATATATATATATATATCGATGCTCTTAAAAGTTTTTTCATAGACCTTTGAACTATTTGCTTGCTAGCTATTTCAGTTATAAATTTAATTAAAATTAAATATTTCTATTTCATTTATGAGAAAAAAGAAAAAGGTACTAAACTGTTATCAGTCCTCCTACATAACAGTGAATGCTGGTCAATCTCGTCACAGAAGAAGAAACTTGAGGCAACAGAAATTTGGTTCTGCAGAAGGATGCTGAGAATACAATGGATCGAAAATTTGAGCAACCACGAAGTTTTAAAGGAAATGGAAACAAAAAGGAATATTATGCTTGAAACCAGAAAGAGACAATTGAAATTTCTAGGTCGCATAATGCGGAAGAGGGGTTTGGAAAATTTGATACTCACATGACAGATTGAAGGCAAGAGGGACAGAGAAAAACAACGCATAACATAGTGAGCTTGAGTAAATGGATGGCGGAATAGGGTTTAGGAGAAATAACAAAAAGATAAAATTTATTACGAACTACAAAGGATAGGAAATTGTGGAGAGCCATAATCGCCAATGTCATGAAGGGACATAGCGCATAGAAGAAGATGACGACGAAGAATGAGCTTGTATAAGTAGACGACAAATAGCAAAAAAAGACAAAATATATTGAGAACAACAAAGGACAGGGATTCGTGGAGAGCCATGATCGCCTACATCCTGAAGAGACATAGTACATAGCAGAAGTCGTCTTGAGTAATGGAATTTCAAGTTGGCGGAGCTTAAAGGTCACGTAGGTAGAGAGTTCAAAAGTTCATTGCAATTTAAATAAATGCGTCCGTCTAAGACAAACAAAAACCATCTTTTAAATATTTATCTCAGTCTCAACGGGATGAAGCCTTGGCACAAAGCCTTGGCACATTCGGCTAAACTTATGCATTGGCACCGGTTTCTTTGTGCTTTGTGCTGGTCTAAAGCAACGCTGACGATTCGCACTCAAAGATGGACAACTCCATTGCGATTTCTGCAGGTTTTGAAAACAGACTTTTTTTTTATTATTGCTTTAAATAATTATTTGAATTTGTGTTTTACTTTTAGCCAACTTGAGATCGTTCCAGGTGACGTACTTAATATCTTGGATGTTCTGTAGACAAGAAATGCGTATTTCGTGCGATATAAGAACTGCTAAGGTTAATTTGTTCATGACAAGCCAGATACAATTCCTGATTTGACGACCCTATATGATCAATAAAGGAAAAAACACTAAAGCAAACATTAAACACCAAGATTCAACCATTAAAACAAATATTAAACACCAAGTGTCAAACAATAAAGCAAATATTAAACACTAAAAGGAAATACTAAAGAAAACATTAAATATTAAAGGAAAAACCTTAATGCAAACATTAAACACTAACAAACATAACGGTTAAGCACTAAAGCAAACATTAACACTAAGAGTCAAACAGTAGAGCAAACATTAATTGTCAAACAGTAAAGCCAGCATTAAACACTAAATGAAAAACACTAAAGCAACTATCAAACACTAAATGAAAAACACTAAAGCAACTATCAAACACTAAATGAAAAACACTAAAGCAGCCATCAAACGCTAAATGAAAAACACTAAAGCAGCCATCAAACACTAACCAAAAAACTAAACAAACACTAAAAACAGATATTATAACCACCGTTAAACACTAAAGCAAACATTAGATACTAAGAGACGAATACTAAAGCAAATATCAAACACTAAATGAAAAACACTAAATGAAAAACACTAAAGCAACTATCAAACACTAAATGAAAAACACTAAAGCAGCCATCAAACGCTAAATGAAAAACACTAAAGCAGCCATCAAACGCTAAATGAAAAACACTAAAGCAGCCATCAAACACTAAGCAAAAAAACTAAAGTAACAAACACTAAAAACAGATATTATAACCACCGTTAAACACTAAAGCAAACATTAGATACTAAGAGATAAATACTAAAGCAGATATCAAACACTAAATGAAAAACACTAGAGCAAACATTAAACACTAAAAGACAAACACTACAGCGACCATTAAACACTAAAGCAAACGTTAATCACTAAATATCTAGCACTAACGCAGTCGTTAAACACTAAATTGCAAACATTAAAGCAATAATCCTTATGTCGGAACACCAATGCTTAATTAAACAAATATATCCATACGCTACCATTATATCGATACGATATCGATGCCATTTTAAGCACATATTGAAATGCGTTTCCTGAACAGGATGTTCTTCGTTATGTGCCTTGTTCCTTCCGGGCGTGGACGATCATAACTGTCTATTCCATCTGGTTCTAGGTAAATTTTCCTTTTGACAATCCGCCCCATTCCGTAACCTATTCACACAAGCTGTCCTCTCGCTCTCTCCTGTTTTTTTTCTGCCTTCGATATATTTGTGCGTGTCAAATTCTCCAAGCCTTCTTTCCCCATTTGGAGTCTAAGAAATGTCAGCAATCTCTTTCTGATTGAGTATAAGTGTTCGTTTTGTTTACATTTTCCTTCACACTAATTTATTGCTTACTCGCTCTGGCCATCGCATTCTCAGTATCCTTCTGTAGAACCACATTTCTGTTGTATCCAGTTTTCTCTTTATCTATGTTATTCGATAACAATTCAGTACCCCTTTTTTGTCTAATGAAATTTTCCTAATTCTTAATATTTTACTTAGCTTCTTTTTTTTTTTTTTTTTGCTCTTCCAATGCGTGCTTCGGATTTCGATCATATTTTCAATCCTCTGTTAAAACCCTTCCCAGATATTGAAACCCCTATACTTGTTTGATGTTGACATATATCCAATTCGTAGTTCATATACTGGGCTTTTACTTTTGCTCACAACAATACTTTCTGTTATTTTTTTTACGTTTGATAGTTCTTTCTTTTCGCTTTCTAAGAGACATTGAAATTTTCCATCCGTCTCTGCCATCTATCTTGTGTTGTTAAGATTGTGCCCACCGATAATAAATCATTGGACAGTTTCCAGCTCCCTGGGGATAGCCTCGCTGTAAAAATTGATGAAATCCGGTGAGAAGGCACACTCTTGTCTTACGCACTTTCCTTATAAATACGAAAAATATTTATACCCAGATAAAATCGGGTATGTCATATCACATTGAAATGGCACGATAACCGAAGTTAAGCAACGTCGAGCCTGGTCAGTACCTAGATGGGTGATCGCTTAGGAATAAAAGGGGTTTAAGCGTCGATGTGCGGGTGGTGTAATATATAATGGCTGGAAATTGTTAATCAGAGTGCCGAGTTCCGACACTTGTTGGGTTCGTTATATTCCCTTGCGTGGAAATACCCTTGCGCAAGGTATGAATAAACCACTTCTTCCCCCTGCTGTGAGTTAATTAGTAAGACGTATATCATTAAATCGTTATTATTTCCCAAAAAAAATCTTAAATACTAAAATATTAAATAAACTGATAATCCGTAAAAAATGAAACAATCGTAAACAAAATGAATTAGCCAAAAAATAAATGAAGCAAAATAAATATTGTTGGTTTTAATTTAACTTTATATGTTAATATCTAATCACCTGTGCTAAAGCTACGCTGTTATATAACGACAGTCGTAAATTGGTCTGTTTCCTGTAGTTGCCGCCATATTTCCCTGAGTCACAAGCGTTACTGTCTGTTTTGTATCTTGGAATAGTAGAGCTATTTACGCGAATAAACTAAGGTTTTTCATCTAATTCTAACTATTAATCTTTTGTTATTACTACTGGTTTAATTGAGATTGTACTACAAAAATTGGTTAAATAAAGCTTGGACGATTTCATCCAAGCCTTCCTTCCAATTTAACTGAAATTATAACAACTGTGTTGATAATGATGTTGAATGAATAAAAAGATTAAAGAATGGATTTTCTAATCCTTGATTTGGGCAAAGTATTAAGGAATACGAGCATCAAAACTCTAAAAATAAAACCGTAATTCAGAAAAACGTAGACAATCGAGGAAAAAAAAGGGATATAACGGGTGAGAACAAGGAAGAAAGATTTATTCTCTAATTTGAATTTCCCCCATTATGGGCATTATTATATCCGTTCATGGTCGGAACGAAATAGCTGAAAGGAAAAGGATTGGCAAACATACTTTTTTTCTTAGAGAGACTTTTATACCACTATGATATAAATAAAAATATATATACTTATTTAAACATGTCCCACGCGGCGAACAATATATTATATTATCTACACATCAAGCAGAGCGTAAAGAGAAACAAAAAGAAAGGGTTTTATATATAATATACAGATTCTTCTGTTTCTGGAGAAGGCATGTTTAGAACTCCAGATTCAAACGGGACGGATTCATCTACTATGTCCTAGGTGAGGCATATTCCGCGAAGGGGAAACGGCAAGTCATGCGTTTTCTCAGATTGGAGACTGAGAGCTGGAGTTTGTTTCTATATCTGAGGAAAATATTTTCCCAAAGGGAAACGAACCATGGACTTGTAAGCTGCTGAGGGAGGCTGATTTAGCCTCAGCCCAGGCCACTTACCTCAGGCTAAAAATACCAACCGCTCAGTTTGGCTGCTGTAAACAAACTGGCCACTTTCATCACTGTATGAAGTGGCGTTACTAAGCGGTCGTTACGTGACTTATCTCCACCAATGGGAGATAATCACCTTTTGCATCCCTACAATTTGTACACTATTTTGGGATACTGTTGATGGAATAAAACAATATCCGAAATTTGGGGCTTCTGAACAATAACCAAGGATTTTAAATCGTTTTCGGAAAGGATACTCCGTTGACAAATGTCAAGGGAAAAGCTGCATGTCAAAAGACAGGGACATGAAGAATGTTTCCCAGAGCTCATTGATCATTGTCTTTGTATAGTTTTCTAATATAAGCAAAATATTTTTGCCGACAGATGCTTGGAAAAAAGACTCTACATGATTCAGTGTATTCCTGACACAAGCTATACAAGAGCCAGACCAAAATTAACGACACCAGAACAAACTCTTAAGCTTACTGTTCTCTCTTGTTGAGTCATAGAATTGAAAACACCCATAGAGGACTGATTGCAAAAAAGAAATCTGACACCAAATTAAAATTATATTAAAATTTTTAGTTTTTATTTTTCAAAAGGGGTATGCCATTAATATGGTATAGTTCCAAAATATAGGAAAAAGAGAAAGGGGCACTTGGTATAATGTTTAGCAAGTTTGTCGCGCGAGATCACTTACGATGGAGTGATTTCGATCCTCACTGGATGCTCCATACTTTCAGCCTTGTGCCACATCTAAGCTACTCTTAGTAAATCGCTATAAGAGAAAGAGAAAGCAGATTCTAATACGACCATTAAGCGAACTACTGAATTAACAAGACGTGATGGGTGACGCTGTAGCTAGCTGTCTCCCAGCTGACTACCTCCTCTAGTCCTAACCCTTGAAATCCCGTCCGTACACGCTTTGTGTGATTGGAGCATTGTTTGATTTATAATAAAGTGGATAAACAAAAACACAATTTAGTCATGATTACGTTTTTATCTACAGTTAAACAATAATAGATCATGGTTTGTATTAAAAAAAAAAGATGTGGTTTAATCATATGGCTTATCTCTTGTGAACTTATCTATTTTTACGTATACTATATTGACTGACGCTACAGTCAAGCTGCAAATAGTACTGGTACTATGCAACTTAGTACTAACTGCTGCATAGTCGGGCTATCGGCTACTAAACCGGTTCCCCAACTGTCTTGTTTGGTGAATAAATATCTAGACACCTAGCAGGATTAAAATCAAGACCTGTCAGAGGGCGTTTGAGCATTCTTGTTGGGTCAACAGCCATCTACTAAAATGGTGTAGACTGGGCTCTATGGCTATGGGCACAACCAGAACGCTTGATGGCACGGCATCGCTAGCGGAAGGCTTCCTAGACTGAAGTCAAAAGCTAGGGTCCAATGTTCCATCCACCCCTGTGGAATCAACAGCCATGTGTCCGTGATTCATAGCGAGACATCAATTTGGATGACACAAATTGTGGCTTGATCTGGTGAAGGATGAAATCAGACATGTCTATTAAATCAAGCCACACTACACATTAATGAATACCTCTCCGGCTCCCAATCCAAATATGGGCAGGGAAATTGCTTAGGTGCTCAGCTACGCAGTAACCCTACGACCACTGTGGTGAAGATGGTGTGCTGGATAAATATGAGTAGGATAAATCACTTTTTATTAACTGTATTGTTTCATTGCGTACTGATTGTTCAGGATAGGCTAAAGACATGTCTACTACACTGTCATCCGAAACGCCTCCGTCGCGCACGTGCGTATCTCATACAGCCAGATAATCTGGCTATCAAAACTCTGAAGACAGAATCCTATTTATTAGCAGGTTTATTTATAGCCAAAAGGGTGAAATTATAAAAATATAGGTAAAAGCAATCTTGAGACTGTTAGTCTGAATAACAAAATAAATGAAAAGATAAAAATGAAGAGGAAAGAAGACTACTTTGAATATACGCTCTTTAGCGCTAGAGATCGTCATCAGTGATGTTCTGATTTGGATTATTGGGCAGTTTCGGGTCTTTGAAACATCATACTACCCTCACCAAGTCGACCCCATCAGAGCTGATCAGTCCGACCCTAAATTAACAGCCTGCAGACACTGACTTATATTAGGCAAACCATAACTCGAAATCACGCATTTGATTGGAAGTTGACCAACAGCCAATCACAATGGTGTGAGCTCTATTTAAATTGTTTACGGGGGATTTTTGTTATGTCGATCCCCTATCATCGGATACTTGGAAGGTAATTGTGACAAAGGAAACAAAGTCTGAACATACCTGTGAGACCGAGTGTCTAAATGAGTCAAGCGGGTAGCGAGAAGTTTGCTGACAGGAATATGTTATAAAATTTGCAAAACATGTCTACAGAAAGGAAGGTGGTTACATTATATTATGATACAGTAAAGAAGGCCGATTTTGGAAGCGTGGTATTGCACTCAAGTTGAAAGTTGGGATTTATTTTTTAATCGATGACATCTTTTTGCAAATCGTTACTTTTTGTGGAAATTAGTTTAACATTTCGATAACCCCTTAAGACCTTATAGCATAGTCTTATAAAATTTATAATTTACTTACATTTTGCAAATTCTATATGCACAAGATGCATGACACAAGCATATTATTAATTAATCACTGTGCCATCAAATCAAACTTTCATGTACTTCAAAAGGAAATTTTACTGAACAATTAGGCTACATTATAAGGTAATAATACAGTAGTTTTAGAGCGATTTTCAATAAACAATGCAAATGTAAAATATTTTGTCCTATAATTTGTGCCAAGCAGTATAGGCTGGCCACTCGTATTCGAGGATACCCATCTACTAGGTCGGCCAGCTAATCCCTATTGCAGACCCTTGCTCAGGCACATTTGTGTTTATTCAACACACAGAGCCTACATGTGGTTTATACTGCTAATATACTGCGCAGACCTGAGTACAGAACGTGTTATCTAGCGCGATCAACAATTTGAACAAAACCAGCACGCTCAAGCCCTCGACCACGATGACTTGGGACTTCGTGCTACCATAGCCATCGACGGTCCCCAAGTCTACCTAATTTCACTCACAAGGCTTGGATCAAAATGTGGTATGATTTTCAGGCACTTTCCAAAGGTGCCGCGCGTTGTGATCGTACCCCTCCAGTCAGGTAATATCAGGAAGTCTCCTCCGTATCAAATCGACCATGGTGAGATTCGAACCCGGGTCATGAAGGCGAACGTTCTAACCACTTGGCTACGTGCCCAATATGCTCAGCAGTATTATGGTGTTACTATTTTTTTGTTGTTTTTATTAATTATGATCTAACAAATCTTATTCATTGTGTAGCCATTTTGTAATCTTTTACAGTTTTTACTTATCGAATAAAGTAATAAAAATGCAAATTTTGCTTGTGGTGATTCATAATTAGAATTCTTGCTTAAATATATTTTCCATTCAATATTATCTAATACAAAAAATTAACTTTATTTGGATTTATTCTTAAATTTATAAAATTTTGAAGTCAGTTGCTTGCACAAATATCTGCGGAATTTAGACATTTCAGTATATTTTTTTCAGACGACATTTAAAACTAAATGCTCAAATATTAGGGAAAACTATTAATCTAATTTTTGGTGTTAGTACTTATCACATCAGAGTGCACTATGTTTTTTTTTAAAAAGAAGTGAAAAAATCAACGTGGAAAATGACAGAATATGAGAACAGTTAATACGTGCTGAAGTGACGAAGTGTTCCAGCAAGAATAAATGTATACAAAGTGGTTACCTTAAATAAATGTTTAAATAATAAAACATTGAAGGTGACCAATGTTTAGCGAAAAAGTTGAGAAACTACATACTGGCGATGTTATTGTTTGGGGTGGATGAGGAAAATAAGAAAGCAGTTCCTGTGTACCTTGATCCTGTGCTTTACTGTACCTGTTCGGGCAGTTACTTGGGGTTGAACAGGACAAACAAGGGGAAAATAAAATAATACAAGTGCTTTACTGCGGTAACAAAACTATGATATTTAATATACCGTAAGTCGCCATGTATAATACACATTTTTTTCTAAAAATAAGCAAAATCAGGGGTGCGTATTATGCACAGCTACAAAAAAAAAATCTTTAAAAAATTGCCGTAAAACAAAATAAGAATTGCCACAAAACTAAATTAGAATGACATTATTCTGTTTAAAATCATTTTTTTAAAATAAGAGTAGGAAACGCTGACCGTAATGAAATTGGAGAGGTATAATTTATACGGTTTGATTACTAAACAACGAGTGCGTCCTATGCGTGAGTAGAAGCATTTTTCCCGCACAATTTTGGGTGTGCGTATTATGGATGAAGGCGTATTATACATGGGGAATTACAGTATATATTACCCTTTTATGTGTCGGCTATAGAAAATGATAAGACTGGATAAATACTATAATTTACAAGGAATTTATTTTTATTTAGTTCAGTCTGTTTATAATATATTTATTCAATAATGAAAATAAATTTCTTAACTCAGTTTCCATATTATTTGCATATTTGCTTCGCTGAGATTAGTTTGATAAATTTAACTACGTATCAACAAATGTCGGACAATTTAATTTTGAATAAAATTCTTGTGGGACAAAATTCACAATGAATTGTCAAGAAAGTAGACATAGGTTCAATTTATACTAGAATCAAAAGAAACATAAGATTGGTTTATAATAAAATCAAAAAGTAAACAAGATTCGTTTACAATAAAATCAAATTAAATACTAGATTCGTTTAAAATAGAATCAAACTGTTTAGACTAGATTCCAAAAGATAAACCCATGTCCAGTTTACTCTAGAGAATAATATGTAGACTGATCCAGTTTACATTAGAGTAAAAAAAAAAAATGTAAGAATAAACTGGTTAGATAAAAACAGTAGACATTGGCTTGGTTGACAGGAGTAAAAAAAAGTAAACGCATATCCGGTTTACACTAGAGCAGCGTTGGTCAAACTTGCTTAATATAAAAGCCTCATACGATAAAGTTTGCGAAGGGCAAAATATGAAATTAGGATTTAAATTAAATATTTCTCCTAAACAAACATCAAACTTACTTTTTAATCCAATGGGGTTTCAATTCATACCCAGTAAATAATTATAAGGTTTGAGTTTTTTCTTACTGTTTTATATTATTTTTTATGAGAAAAGGAGCTCAACCAACTTATTTCCACGAGCTGCATATTAATTGTCAAAGAACAGTATGTGACTTGCGAGCTGCGGTTTGGCCACGCCTGCACTAGAATCAAAAGGGTAGACAGAACAGGTCCAGAATACACACAAGACAAAAATGTAGACACATGTCTGGTTTACTCTAGTGTCAAAAAGGTAGATATGAATCCAGTTTACAACAGAGTCCAAAATGGTAGAGATGAGTTGAGTTTACACGAGATTAAAAAGGTAGACATTTACCGGATTTAAAGGTAGGCGATCGTCCAGATTAGATTAAAATAAAAAAAAGTTGGACATTGATCCAGTTTATACTAGAATTAAAAAAAAAAAAAAAAAAAAAATGGACATTGGTTCAGTTTACACTAAAGTCAAAAAGTAGACATTAGTCCAGTTTACAACAGAGTTCAAAATGGCAGACATAGGTCCAGCGTACACCAGATTAAAAAAATATGTAGACATTGACTCGGTTTATAATAGTCAAAAGGTAGGCATAGACCCAGTTTTAAATAAGTGTCAAAAGGGTAGATATAGGTCAAAATATAGACCTGAAATCTACAAATTCTATAAGTCTTTTTTCAGGACGGTAATATGTGGCCTGTTGTGAAGGCAGTATTTTGGGAGACGTCAATACGAAGTCTTTCTACAGTGACGGACCGAAGAAAAAAAAACAAGCCTCGTGACCAATATCCGGAGAGAGAATAAAAGAGAAAGAATAAAGACCTTCTGTTCCTTTTTTATATACGCTCCCGCGAGCGATTCCCATTGGTTCCGCAATAGCCTAATGTAATGTCTATTTTGAGCAACGGAAGTAAGCGTGACGTGCAGATTTTAATTTCCGCTAAAATCCACAAATCAAATATTTGATACCTGATGTGTTGATCTTGCATGATAATTAAATACGAGTAAAAATTACGAAAATAGCAGAACAAAAATAAATCCGAATGTTTCACTATATTTTCTCCGTTCTCAGATGAAGAGTAAAAGAAAAGTTTATTTATTATAATCGGACGAAGTCAAGCATCGGTCTTTCCATCCATGTAATATTTATTTACTGACTCATTATCCGTTCGTGGTCTTCAACAATTGCAGGGTTTGTCTCTCACGCAGGAGATTTAAATATATTTAGGGCAGCATTTTATCCTGTTTGGAGTAGGACAGGAAATACTGGCCATTTAAATTCACGTTTGTCAACAGTGTCAGTAACCGTGTGCTATAAAAATTTTGAAAAGTAATTCAATGCCCATAGTTAACAACCGAAAGAGAAAATTTCTAGGGCACATAATGAGGAGAGAGAGCTTGGAAAGTTTAATACACACAGGACAGATTTGGAAAATTTAATTCAATGTCCATAGTTAACAAACGAAAGAGAAAATTTCTAGCGCACATAATGAGGAGAGAGAACTTGGAAAGTTTGATACACACAGGACAGATTTGGAAAATTTAATTCAATGTCCATAGTTAACAACCAAAAGAGAAAATTTGTAACGCACATAATGAGGAGAGAGAGCTTGGAAAGTTTGACACTCACAAGACAGAATTGGAAAATTTAATTCAACATCCATTGTTAACATTTTAATACTTTCTCTTCATTTTGCAACAAGAGCTAACATCATCAGAGCTGTTTCGACTTGAACGCACAGTGTGAATTCTCATCGTCAGTATGGCTGCTCGTATACTGATGACCAAGCACAGATTACAGTATGCTATGCTATTTAACCTATAGCTGGGGGATAGAAGCGATAGATTCAAACCTGTGAGGGTGGATATTATAATCATGTCCGAGATTCGAACACATCTGTCATTTCTCATTGTCACCATAGCTGCCCGTTTCCGCTACCTACTTGTACTTTTTCAACGTCCACAGAGTCAATATGTGGTCTATTCGTCTTCTATGTGCCGTGTCTCCTCAGGATGTTGACAATCATGGTTCTCCACAATTTCCTGTTCTACCATCCATTTGCGCAAGCTCGTTACGTGGGTCATGCGCTGTTTTCCTTTGTTCCTCTTGCCTTTAATCTATCCTGTGAATGTCAAACTTTACAAGCCCTCTCTACACAGCATGTGCCCTAGAAATTTCAGCTGTCTTTTTCGGATGTTAAGTGTAAGTGTCCTTTTCGTTTCCATTTTATCTAAAACTTTGTCGTTGCTCACGTGTTCGGTCCTTGGTATCCTCAGCATCCTTCTGTAGAACCACGTTTCTTTTACTTCAGGTCTCTTCTTCATCTGTTAGATTGTCCGGTCTATACTGCAACAATACTTAGCGGATAGTTTAAGTACGTGCTCCAACAGGGTACTTTCGGCTTTGAATTCAAACTTTTCCTTCTCAAACACAGCTAGAAAGTCTAGTATACTCTTCTATTTAAGCTGCTGCTGGATGCTAGTAAGTTTTGGGTTAATCACTAATTTGTTGAGGTAATCAATAATTTGGATTGTAAATATTTACTGGCTTCTGGAAAATATATTCCCTAAACAATATTGGCGGATTCAATATGAGTTCCAGTTAAAAATGATAGCATAAAACAAATATAAAACAAAGGATAATGCATGTATTTACAAAAGGAATTACATGTGACGATAGGAAAAAAACATGAAATTAGTTATAAGAATGTGCTTGCATGTGTCGTTGTGTGTGCGCACGCGCGTAACAAGCGTGTCTGAGAAAGTACAAAAGTCAAGAGAAAACAATGAAAATGAACGTGCCCCAGTTGGGGTAACTTTACACATGTGCGTGTTCATCTTAAAACCAGAGTTGAAAAGCTGTAAAAAAAAGGGCTAGGAAGATAAATGCACGCCTTTTTATAGGCTTATTGAGAGCGACGGTTATTTAGCAAAGTCAAATGGGACAACTTCCAAACCCATAGCTGACGAGAAAAGAAATATTGTAAAAGTAGATACATTTCAATAAATTCCCTTAAAAGAAAAAGCGGGACTCGAAGCGCAGTTAAATATAGAAAGTAAAAATTTGTTAATGAACATGATTAATTTTTTGCAGAATAAATAGTAAATATTTCCATACTGGTAAGACGATAAACTACATCGAACAGTAAGGCCTCCGATGGGGAGGTTTTGAGGAGCGTGGAACCACCTCTTAAATGCTGCTGTTCGTAGGTCCATCCTAACCCGAGGTGGTAGCATCTGTTAGGGCCCCAGCTAAGGACAAATAGTTAATCCCCAAACTGGGGTCAAAACACTATGAAAATCTAAAAGTAGATTTTAATACCAGCAATGCATTTCTGTAAAAAAATTATTGCCAGCAATGATTTTTTTAAGAAATACATTTTTGGAAAAAAAAATTACCAGCAATTATTTTTGGAAAAAATATTTCCAGCAATACATTTTTGAAAAAATAAATATGATTGGTTTACAATAGAATCAAAAAGTAAACAAGATTCGTTTACAAAAAAAAAATAAAAAAATAAACAAGACTCGTTTACAATAGAATCAAAACGTAAACACAAGATTGGTTTAAAATGGAATCAAAACTTAAACAGGATTCGTTTACAATAGAATCAAGAAATAAACTTAAGACTGGTTTACAAAAGAATCAAAAAGTAAACAAAATTAGTTTACAATAGAAATAAAAAAGTTAACATAAGTTTGGTTTACAATAGAATCAAACAGTTTAGACTAAATTCAAGACGATAAACACCTATAATAATAAAATTATTACCAGCAATACATTTTTAGAAAAAAAATTACCAGTAATATATTTTTCGAAAAAATATTTCCAACAATACATTTTCGAAAGAATAAATATGATTGGTTTACAATGGAATCAAAAAGTAAACATAAGATTCGTTTACAATAAAATCAAAAAGTAAACAAGACTCGTTTAAACTGAATCAAAAAGTAAACATAAGATTCGTTTACAATAGAATCAAAAATTAAACATAGGATTCGTTTCAGTTATAGGAAATGATAAGACTGGATAAATACTATAATTTACAAGGAATTTATTTTTATTTAGTTCAGTCTGTTCATAATATATTTATTCAATAATGAAAATAAATTTCTTAACTGAATTTCCATGTTATTTGCATATTTGCTTCGCTGAGATTAGTTTGATAAATTTAACTACGTATCAACAAATGTCGGACAATTTAATTTTGAATAAAATTCTTGTGGGACAAAATTCACAATGAATTGTCAAGAAAGTAGACACAGGTTCAATGTATACTAGAATCAAAAAAGGAAACATAAGATTGGTTTACAATACAATCAAAAAGTAAACATAAGATTGGTTTACAATAGATCAAAAAGTAAACATAAGTTTAGTTTACAATAGATCAAAAACTAAACAAGATTCGTTTACAATAGAATCGAAAAGTAAACGAGATTCGTTTTCAATAGTATCAAAAAGTAAACATGAGATTGGTTTACAACAGAATCAAAAATTAAACATAAGATTCGTTTACAATAGAATCAAGAAATAAATATAAGATTCGTTTACAATAGAATCAAAATTAGACAAAATTGTTTACAATAGAAATCAAAAAGTAAACATATGTTTGGTTTACAATAGAATCAAACTGTTTAGACTAAATTCAAGACGATAAACACATATAATAATAAAATTATTACCAGCAATACATTTTTAGAAAAAAAATACCAGCAATATATTTTTGGAAAAAATATTTCCAGCAATACATTTTTGAAAAAATAAATATTACCAGCAATACATTTTTGAACAACAAAATATTACCAGCAATAAAAAATCTTGTCGGCATATCAACCCATTGAGGTTGATATGCCGTATAACAAACCAAACCAAGCCAAATCAGAAATATCTAAACTGTCAGCTCTATATAACCGTTTACTAAGATCAATAATTTAAAAATGACTATGAATGAGTAAAGCCTGTGGGTCTTAGCGAGCACCATCTTTCTTTGAACCCTGTGAACTTACGATACAAAATTCCAAAGAACTGTTTCAGATAACAGAAACTACATTACTTGAAGAGTTCCAACAGCAGTAACAGTGTAAATAGATAGCACATGAAACTAGAAAAGAAAATAATGACATAATCCTGATGTTGACGTTCCACACTACTTCAATATTTTTTTTTAATCAATTCACCCCAACCAAGGTGATAGTGCCACTAAGACATAAGGGGCTACTTCTAGACTTACTGGTGCCCGGACTACGTGTGTTTAAGCGTGCTACTAGATTGGCATCTACGTCCCACCCTTTTACTGTTTAATTAGGTAAATGCAACCGCCACTTCTAGTCCAACAGTTTCTTTTCTCGCACTTCTCGCTTGTGGAACTCCCTTCCGTTTCTTTGCTTTCCTGATAACTACAATCTTCAGAAATTTAACTGCAACACCAATCGCCATCTTCTGTCTTCTTGAACCCCGTTCAGCTTTTATCCTTTCCTCGGTCTCCCTCTACCTAGTCTTTTCTCTCACCTTCACTCTCTGTAAAACCCTGTGTAATAGTCGCATTCCCGCTTTGCTTGGGGTTAGATGATTTTTTTTAAAAAATGTGAAAGAGAGCGAAAAGAATTTAGAAAGAACCGGAAATCCAGTCCTGAACAGGAAACAAGTGCTAAAACTCTGCTCCTGTCCAAAAAACAGAGGAGGTATATGAACCGGGCGATAGGTGAACCATTCGAGTCGTTTCCGCTTCTTGTCGTGTTAGGACGAGAGTACATCGGAAGTTGATACCTCACGAACTGTGAACCAGCAGAGTTTGGGATCGCATGTTGACCCTTACGGTGAATGCATAAACCACAAAAAAACGAAATAATTGCAAAGAATTCAAAATGGTTGACCTGCGTTAAATGCCCTTCGGAAAAAAACGCCGGGATTTTAATTACAACATGCTATGGTTTAAATAGACTGGCTGACGGTGACGTCACTGTTTCTAGTAGCAACGTTAGTTGTAACCGTTACTTTCATTTTTTTTTTTTTTTTTTTTCAATAACTATTCTCTAACGAAATCCCTAAACACTTGTTATGTCGATCATCTTCAGCCGTTTGCCCTTGACTCGTTCAGGGATACCTAATGATTCATTACAAAAAATTATTTTCATTTTATTAATTGATCTTTGCTCATGAATAAGAATTACTACCCGTATATTAGTGATTTATTAAACAAAGTTTAAGATATGGCACAAGGTCAATAATATGGAGCACAACTCACAACTCAACAGTAATCAATGAAGTGAGACAAACTTAACCATTACACTACGTCGAAGTGCCTAAATGTTTTTCTAAACGTAGCTTAGATGTGGCACAGGGCCGAAAGTATGGAGCACCCAGTGAGGATCGAACTCAGTACTCAATCGTAATTGATCTAGCGAGACAAGCTTGCAAACGATTACATCAAGTCAAAGTGCTTTAATTTACTAAGTGTAGCTTAGATGCGGCACAAGGCCGACAGTATGGAGCACCCAGTGAGGATCGTACTACATGGTCGTAATAGTTCTAACGAGGCAACACGTTGAACTGACCAAACTGATGCCCGTATAACCGAATTCAGTAAACATTAACAGGTCTTACAGCCATATCACGTTAAGACGCCTGTTCTCGGAAGATCAGCACCGAAACTGGTATTTTTTTTTTTACCTATACTATAACACTGTCAGTGTGAAAAAACAGATAATGCAATTTGTAAATTTAAAAAAAAATTGTCAAACTGATATTTGGAAAAAAAATTCAATAAAAATAAATTAAAAACATCCTCACTGCTTGAAAATAATCCAGCAGCATCGTAATGTTTAGTAGTCAAAAGAAAAAACGCCGACAGAATTACTTAAGTTGATACGTAAAAGGGATCAAGATACTAAGTAGAGAAAAATGAGAATACCTAAAGAGCCAGAACTTACCTTGGTTTTTGAGATATTATATATATATATATATATATATATATATATATATGGCCTGTACTTATGTATTATATATATATATATATATATATATATATATATATATATATATATATATATATATATATATATAGGCTGTACTTATATATATATATATATATATATATATATATATATATATATATATATATATATATATGCTGTACTTATGTATTATATATATATATATATATATATGTGTGTGTGTGTGTGTGTGTGTGTGTGTGTGTGTGTGTGTGTGTGTGTGTGTGTGTGTGTGTAAAAATATATAGAAAATAGGAAAAAACTCGTTAGGTAAATAATCCAATTTAAAAAATATCATTCCAACGCTTGGAACCATATTTTTAAATAATTAATTAATTATATATATATATATATATATATATATATAGGCTCTACTTATGTATTGACCACTGTTTTTTTTTTTGCTTTTTTTCAAAATAAAAACAAAAATAATAAAGAACTTTGGATTGTTAACCTAACGGTTCTTTACTATTTTTCTATATTCGCGCGCGCGCGCACACACACACACACACATACACACACACACACATATATATATATATATATATATATATATATATATATATTGGATCCGACTTTATTTCGAACTTGGAAAGCCTAGTTTGAATTCCAGTCACTTACATGCTAATACCCCTGGGAAAATGTATGAATCCTCCTCTTCTCCCCCCAGCTATGGGTAAATAGCAGGACAGACCGAGTTCTATACCCTTGGATTGCAACTGGTCTACCGCAGAAAGAAATGGTAACCTACTGCGGATAAAATCTGCCTCATCAGTCATGTATCGAAAGATGCATGATCGCCTACCCGTGTATCACGCATGTCACATAACTGACTGATATATATATATATATATATATATATATATATATATATATATATATATATATATATATAGAGAGAGAGAGAGAGAGAGAGAGAGAGAGTAGTTGGTATATATATATATATAGAGAGAGAGAGAGAGTAGTTGGTATATATATATATATATATAGAGAGAGAGAGAGAGAGTAGTTGGTATATATATATATATAAAGAGAGAGAGTAGTTGGTATATATATATATATAAAGAGAGAGTGTAGTTGGTACCCTCCACAATACCTGACTGACCTTGACTTTGCCGATGGTCTTGCATTAATTTCTCAATGTATCAATGATTCAGAATCCTTCCTGCAATCACTTGAGCAAGCAGCGAACCAGGTAGGTCTCTACTACAACGTAAGTAAGACAGAATACATTGCAACCTCCCCTGAAACATTCGAGTTGAAGTCACTCAATAATGCCTTCATCAAAAGAGTTAAGGACTTCAAATATCTCACATAATAGATTCCCAAAAAGATTTCAACGTGTAACAAACTTCGCAAGATTTGACGCTCGATCCTTCCATCCTCCTTAAAAGTCGAAACCTTTCGAATATTGATTGAACCAGTCCTGCTGTATGGATCAGAAACTTGGACATTTTCTGTTCGTCTTGAAAGACGACTGGATGTAACTTATACAAATCTACTCAGAAAAATCCAGAACATCAGTTGGACATCCTACGCAACGCTTAACACAATTTACGGAGATCTAAGCTCAAACAAAATCTATTACAGTTTGCCGGCCACTGCCACCAAGCAAACAGGGAAATCCTCTCATACTTACTCCTATTGCATCCTTCTGGAAGTGTCTTCTCACGAAAATTGACTCTCCCCGACACCATAGCTCAGGACTCAGGGTTGGACATTGGCGATCTGGGGACAGCAATACAGCACGGAAGAGTGTGAAAAAGGGATTGTCAATGGATTATCAACCATAGAGAGCTCAGAGGATGATGATGAAGAGCAACAATAATTTATAAAATGTACTATTAATTTTTATGTAGTTTAATTTATTCTTTTTCTTTTTTACAGTAAGGTTAATCCTGCACAAGGCCTGGGGTCACTCGAGGTAGAAGGTTACGATAAGGGATAGAATATATGGATAGGAGGGAAAGGTAACGATTAACTCTAGATTTGAACAGATTAAGCTTGTAATGATCGAAGAAGCGTCTTCTGGGAAGTCTTCGCGGTAAGAAGCTGTTTGAGTGGAATTTCTCGTCGATGAATCTCGCTTTTGAATATCAAGACAGGAAAGGGATGACTAGGCAGCTCCCGCCCAAATATGGCAACAGTACTCTATTTTCGGCTTTTATACAGGTTAGACCTGACGGAACCATGGAATTTTGTTCGTCCGAACACTTCCCATGGTCGTAGCGAGAGAGCAGTGAGAGACTCGCCACACTCCGCCTGTGAGAGAGAGGTTGGAGGGTGGAAAATCGGGGACGCTTTTGAATATCATGACAGGAAAGTGACGAATATGGCAACAGTACTCTATTTTCGGCTTTTATACAGGTAGAGGATGGCATGAAGAGTCAGGTGCTTACTGAGACGGTACAGGGAGTCTTTCATTTTACCTGCATCTTTAGCAATGCATTGTATATAAGAATTCCAATTAAGTGTGAGTTTCAGACCCAATATTCTCTCAAGGCATGGTTCCCCCTCGAGGGGATATCCGTTCATCGTGACTGACGATAGTTCGGGGTCTGATTGGCGGTAATGGAATGTAATTAGTTTGGTTTTCGAAGCATTGAATGTAACTAGTTAGTTATCCCCCCCCCTGGAAAGTTAGTGTTAGTGATCGTAAGATGTAGATATTCTATATTATTTTGTTAAAAAGTAACATTTAACTCATGTTTGAATTTGTGGGATAAGTTATCATTATTTAAACTATTTCTATTTGGGCTATATAAATCAGCAGCAGCCGCACTAATCAGCAGTCAGCTTAGGTTTAAGGCTCCAATTTCACTACAGAGAATTATCCTACGGTACAATAGTGGATTAAATCGTTGGCTCTTGAATTTGGTGACATAGTAATTGTGAGTTCAATCCCTGGGAAATGTGTACTCGGACTCAGTAGAAACGAACGAGCAATAACTGAACAGTATTGAAACTAAGACGAGATATCTCTTGACATGGACAGTGCAATGAGAACAGTCTAACTCCTTAGATAAAATGTTCAGTTCAGAATTCCCTGATCAATATACACCTGATGAAGACCGGAGCACGCAACGGCCGAAACATTACGATAACAAGAAAAACACTCCGATTATAAAGTGTAAATAATTATTTAATTTAATATTAAAAAATAAAACAGTTTCGTGTATTTTTAATGTTTTTTTAAGGTGTAAACCAATAAATGATGGTATAAACATACGGGAAGTAACTCTGTCAGTACGAAGCGAAGTTATCTCCCTTGTAAATTATGTTCAGTATGTATTTTTAGAATTTGAATTTTGTATCATTAACACTAACAGACACACCGAGAAAATTCAGACCTAATCAGTTTAATCGTTTTGAATTGTTAACGCACGAAAACAAAGTTTAATTTAGTTTTTTAGCCATTGATGTGCAGTTGGTGTAATGGCTAGAATGAGTAATTTGCGATATGAGTTCATATTCCAATAGAGATCATTACATTCACCTTCGGCTCATTGTCGAGGATGAATGACGTTTCATATTTATTGCCAACTTGGGTCACGTGGTAGGCTCGGAAAACATTGACAGATTTGGGGCAGAATTATTTTTTAGCCAGGTCAAGAACTAGATCGATGTTATTCGGACGTAATATAGATATTATATATTTTCCAGCCAATCAGAAAGCATCTTTGCATAATTTCGTTTGAGGCCTGTTTTGACAGGTTTTATGAACAATATAGGATCTTGATCCTAAAACCATAGATTGGCTCTGTAGGCATTGAAGAAACGAGAAATCACACTGATTTGCAGTGTGCCTTCAAGTGGAAACAGCTCTGCTGATAATGTCAGCAATTCTGTTAGAAAATGAGGAGGGCGTATGGTTATATCACGTGGAAACACCGGTTCCCGTACAATCACCGAAGATAAGCAACTAGATAGGAGATCGGTTGACCAGGTGCTGTAAGCTTGGATGTGCGGGTGCCGCAATGTATAACGACTCAGAATTAAAAATCAGTGAGCTGAGTTCGAATCCCTATCGAGTTCGTTATATTCACTCACGTGCAAATACCTTTGTGAAAGGTATGTCAGTGGCGTAGCTAAGGGAGGGTGGGGGGCGAGGGGTGGACCGCCCCGGGTGCCAGCACAGGAGTGGTGACACAATGTCACCCCCAACAAAATTTTTCAACCAGGCTAAGGTACCAAAATTAGTCTGAAAACAGTGGTGGAGACACAGGGTTTCGCAGGCGGGCATATAACCTCTCCCAGAAATAATTTATGACCCCTCAGTTTTGTACCCCTGTCAGAAGTTTTCTAGTAAATTGTCGGAAAATTTGTGAGTAGGAAAAATAGCAATGTTTTCAGCTTTCATGTGTTTCAGTTGCTACAATCTTGGTTACTAACAAAAGACATTGTTGTAACATTTTATCGGATGATATGGTGTTTGAACTCTGCATCATTAATAACAACAAAGCGAAATACGAAGCCAAAAGTGCAACAATTTCAGTCTTGCCTGTGTATCAATCCGCTGAGATACAATTTTCCATTGAGTGAGCGATATACTTTTAAATATATCTACTAGTGTTGGGACGATTAATCTGAATCGGAATCGAGAATCGGAAAAATCGGAACTTTTTGGGGTATCGGAAACGGTATCGGAATCGGAAAAATTTGTGCCTATTTTCCGATTCCAAAAACGATTCTTTTAAATTTTTAACTTAATTTTCCATTATTGGTACTAATGATAAATATTTATTGTTTTTAAATTATCACTAAAACTAAAATCATAATAACATCAAAATACGATGTTTTTTTACTTGTATAAAGAAAAACAAAAAAATAAACTTTGCATGAATTCTCTAGGTAACCTTTAAAAGAATGCAGTTGATTTACAATGTTCCAAAAAATGCTTAAAAATTAAATAGAACATTTTTGTCAAGAAAAATACTTTCAAACATCATTGATAATTAAATGGTACCCAGAAAATGATGCAACGGAAAATTGGACACCGGAAAATTAACAGAAAATTACGTCAACCATGAGCCAGTCGAGACTGTCGGATCTGGCTGTGCTGCCCATTGAAAACGAGCTTACAAGACAAACTGATTTTGACGATGTCATTGACCAGTTTGCCACAATGAAAACAAGAAAATATTCATTCTAAGACCATAGTATCGAATGTCATTCTTTTGTGTATTGCCGTGTTTTGTATTTAGTTGTTCTGAAAGTGAACAGTTGCATTTTTAAAATCTTTTGATTTGAACTGATTATTTTGTGGTATTGGATTTTGTCTTGGATCATACATGTAAACAGTAACGTACCGGTCAGTAGAGTAAATTAGAGGTAGAGCATGTATGAAAATTTAGCTACAGCTAACCATTCAGCATAAGATGAATCGGGGTCATTGGGGTAACATTTGAGCGGACCGCCCCGAGTGACGTTTACTGAGGTATGTACCCACCTTTTCTCTCCTCAGCTATGGGTAAATTAGTAAAATTTGTATCACTAAAACCATTATCTCAAAAAAATAAAATAAAATTGCGTACAAAATATTTTGAATTCGGTTTCAAATACCCCAGAGTTTGATATTCAACTTGTGGGTGTTTTGTAGGGTTGACGCGGTTGATTATTTAGCTATTGGTTTAAACGTGTGGGATATACGATTTGGGATTTAATGCGAATTTTGGTATTGTGGGTTTACAGGTGGTTATCTTTGTATGACATCCTTAATCCTAATACACACCTGTTCTTTTGGCCTATTAAAATGAATTCAAAGACAATGCAAACAAAGCTATATTTCTCCTTGTAAATATAAAATTTTATCTTAAAATATACAATATTTAAACTAGTTCATAAGTTTATAGCAGAAAGTTCATGCAATCCTTTAGCATAAGAGAGCCAGAGAGGGAGAATCCTTGTAATGTTAATGCATATGTATGTGTTTTTTTCGTTGATAGTGTTATAATCTTCCTAAACCAGATTTTATTCTGATTCATGTTACCCAAATTTCCACCACTGGCCAGATGTGAAAGCTCCAAAACCCAAGACCGAACTAAAAATTCCGTCAAGTGCGCATCGGCTCCACACACACCTTCCGCTTTCCTCACACCCCACCAAAAAAAATTATACAATCTAATTTTTTTCACCCAATAGCACCCACTCCCGTCTAAAGAAGCAAAATAGGAATTTGGGACGATCTGAGCCTACGAAAAGGATTTAAAAGTCCGTCAAAGAGATATCTTCGGCAGTCGCTCCGCTCCGCACAACAGCCAGGGTTCACACGCTAGCCAGAACGCCATCTCCACACCCAAAGACAACTGACCTCCCATCTCCAAGGACAACTCGCCAAAGACCGTCGCCGCAGTAAGTTACGACTCACCCTCCCTCTAGTACCGTAAGCCACTGCGGACGGCTTTTACTTATCTCTTTCTTTCAACGAAAGAATTTCACACCACTTTGTAGAGGCATGTTAAGAGGAATGACCATTGTGGATGTCTGTTTACAGCTGCGTGAATAACATGCCCACACAATTTATATTAAACGTAAAATACCACAAAGCATGAAATACAAGAAGGAACAAAATGGTTTTAAAAACAACATTGTATTTATTTGTGTGTTGATGTGCATGCGTAGAAGTTAAAGATCTGATGGAGTTATGTCTCTTAGACTGGGAATATTTTTATCGGAGCTCACAAAGTTGAATTAATTATTAAACTATAGTTTTAGAAGAATAAAGTTCTTGTTGCATGTTTGGAAATGTTCTGTATGTTTGTAATGTAGGTTGGAAAAGGTCGTGGAGGTTTGTGAATAGGTACGTGAATATGCTTTAACGTCTGACCGCCCATGGTCGAGACGAGAATGCTGAAGATCACATCTTCGCAGGAATTTGGATGAGTAAAAGAGAATGAGCGAACTCGTGTCTGTTATTTATAGATAATGTAATCACGTGACAGGATCAAAAGAACTTGGCAGGCAACTTGACTTGGTTACGCTGGAAAAATATATTGTTCGTGGGTGGATTGCAACGACCACTTGTGTGTTTATTGACCAATTCGAGAGCGAGTTTTGTGGAGAACTAAGAAACCTTCTGGGAACCGTTTCTCCCAAAAGTGCACAAAATGGACTATATGAAAATATAGCGATTATAAAATTGTCGCATAGTTGCGATTTGTAAATTGTCTATTACAAAGTAGTGTTGATTTATTATCCAATGAATGCTTGTTGTATGATTTGAATTTGTGTATGTATGTATGTATGTATGTATGTATGTATGTGTGTGTAATAATAATAATAATAATAATAATAATAATAATAATAATATTATTATTATTATTATTATTGTTAATACAATTATTTATTTCTTAAACCTCTGACGTTTCTTGTTTCTACCACCATACGCTTAATATAACAATAGTAGTAATCCTTTCAACTCCCGAAGAGCTTAAGTGTGTTAGAACGGACGAAATTATTTCATCGACTCTCGTTTGTCTGGTCGTCTCTGGGTTTATCACTTTTTTTCGGGACAAAGGAATTCATTTCAGAATTGTCCTTTGCTTTCTGATTGGTTCACAGGTGTGACTCATTTGACAATCCCTTTTTTTTTCACTTACATTTAGGAGTGATGACCCTTTGACATCATTTATTTATTCTTAGCTTTTATGTTTTTATTTCTTTATGGCAAACCAAAATGAGTTGCAAACTTTCTATTTATTTTTTTGAAAAAGTGAACATTTTTATTTTTCTATCACTACAAATTCACAAATTCCACAAAAGTAAAATACAATATATATATATATATATATATATATATATATATATATATATATATATATATATATATATATATACATATACGCATACAGTTTTAAAAACAAGGAATTTATTGATTTTAATTTTATTAGTCTCTAAGGCCCTTTCAACCAACATCTCATCAGGAGACAATCGTTGGATCATTAATTAACGAAAAGAACAGTAACGAAAATAAAGAGCAAAAAAGGGGGAAACACGCTAAAATAATGAACAAGTATATATACTTATATAATAATTATAATTATTTATTTAAAAATATGATTCCAACGCTACATAAGAGTTCTCATCTTTCAAAACAAGAGCCGAAAACTTCAATATAATTATTATATTGAAGTTTTCGGCTTCTGTTTTGAAACATGAGAACTCTTATGTAGCGTTGGAATCATATTTTTAAATAAATAATTATATTTATACTTATAAATATATATATATATATATATATATATATATATATATTCGGTATAATTGGTCAGCAAATGTTCTTTTAAGCATCTATTGTTCAAAACAATAGAAATATGATGATATCATAGATAGATAGATAGATAGATAGATAGATAGATAGATAATATTAGTGGTAAATATACACATACATATGCAATCATATATCTAAATATATATGCATACATAAATACATATACATATATATTTGTATAAAAAATAATTCCAAGAGTATAGAATCCAGGTAGAACTCAATGTCTAGGACAGAGTAAGGATATAATAAAAAGGCTTAAACACTAATATTCCCCACACACATACACATATATATATATATATATATATATATATATATATATATATATATATATTATATATATATATATATATATATTCAGTTGGAAGTAGTAATTCTTTCGACTCTCTGTGGAATTTAAATGTTCTGATAATGTAGGACATGCAAGAACGGACGAAATTATTTCATCGACTCTTTGATTCTTTTGCCTGGTTGTCTTTTTTGTTTTTCTCTTTTCCAAGACAAAGGAATTTCTTTCAGAATTGTCTCTTGCTTTCTGATTGGTTTACTCCTTTGACAATCACTTTTCTTCACCTAAATTTAGAAATGATGACCTTTTGGCCTTTTTATTTCTTTCTTTTTTTCTTTTCTTTTTGTTTTTATTTCTTATGGTAAACCAAAATTGTTCTGTACTTTTCTATTTATTTTATTTTATTTTATTTATTTTATTTTTTTCAAATTGTGATGTAGGGGACGTGCAGGGATGTTAACGATTTTTGACAGGATCAGAAGGAAATTTGGTATATTTGGTGCGTGTCTCACTGCATCCCCAAACAAATAAATAAATGAACTTCCAGAAACAAATAAAAACGAAATATGTTCAATTTAGAAAAACAATGCAACATTTATACAATTTTTACAATATACAGATTGAATCATCAGTGTGTGTAGTGTGTAATTATTTCGATAGTTCGCTGTTTTTGTGTTTGCGTAATAAGAGTATTTTTAAAAGAAGTTATTGAGAGTGGTCTACCCTTAAACGTATTTGATTGCTTACTTATCTTTAGTAGTGAATATAATTCACTGTACATAAGTAAGTTGAGAAAAGATTGTTCATAGAGTCGTTCGTTAAAAGTTCGAAGGTGAGTTAGTGAAGTGTCTTAGTGCGCGGCAAAATTATGGTTTAAAACGGCGTGGAGTATATTGGCATCTACTCTGCGAATTCGCGAGACTGACTGACTGGGGCTGTCTAGGTTTGTTTATATAAGTTTTTTTTGGTTCCGAAAGTGGCTCACTTAGTTTTGGGCGCAATTCCCGCTTTGCGCGTGAGCTTCCAGTGATTGACCAATGGAGTTGTTTGATTCCTTTCTTGACGTTTTCATTGGTTGAGGTACGATGTGGACTAAACCTTCGCTAGGTTGGAAAGGTAGGATATTGGATGGGTCCACAGTGAAATGTTTATTTTTCTTTCACTACAAGCTATAGAAAACCAACTCTGGAAAAATGCCAGAGGGTTCTTAGTATTATTAATCAGAAATTTCGGTATAAACGAACAGAATCAAAAAGGTATAAACAAATAATATATGTTTATTTGTTTGACTTTCAGAGAGAGAGAGTCCTTTGTAATTCGGGTTGGCAAAAGTTCGTTTGTCTGGGTAGTTGATAGTTTAGAAGATTTTGGTAGTAGTCGTCATTTTGTTAGTAGCTGTCGGGAGTGTGGTTACTTTGGAAATAAGTGCATCGTCATTCTACGGATAGATTCTCGGCCCTCAGAATGGTGACAAAATGTCTTAAGATGACCGCTAGTTACTTCAGCAGGCGACACGCTTGGCTGGTTTCTTTGTCTGTATCTTCTCTCCTCTCTGTCAGTCGGTTGTCTCCTTATATAGCTTTAAGGGTGCTCCAGAGTACTTGGCGCGATGTTTGGTTTCAGCTAACATAAAGTCTTTGTTTTTGTTTTTTGTTTTTTGTTTTGTTTTGTTTTTTGTTTGTTTGTTTTTTTAGTGTCCAAAATCCTTTTATTTTCAGGCGTTCCTTTGTTTTTCCTTTTTCTTTTTTTTATAACTGGGGTTAAACGTGGAGCCTCTCCTCCTTTATTTTGGTAAATTTTCAGTCACAATAACTAGATCCTGAACCAAAAAACTTCCGTTTCGCAGCCGTTGTTAAGTCTTTTCTTCTTCCTCCTCATTTTTTTATTGATTAGTTTGTGGAATCTTCCACAACAAACCAGCCTTACTTCTTTTTAGGAAATGCACTCTTCCTATCTGGTAAGTAAAATCCTACTTTCACATAAATATAAAACAAGTATTCATTGGTCAATCACCTCTAATCTTGCTTGCTGATTGGTCAGTTTCGACCAATCAAACCACCTGCATGCGACCAATCTATTTTCCCGCTCATATGCTGTGATCCTCTCACGTGGTACACGGCCATTATATAAACCGAACACGTGTGAACTTTTTGAGTAGTTCTTCTCATTCCTTGCTACCAAGTGCCAAGATGTAACCATCAGGAACTCCCGTCTTAGTCATTGCTGACCAGACGTTAAAGATAATTACCAACATTCACCAACCTCTGAAATCACTCCTGAACTTTTACCAATTTTAGAACTCACAATTCCAAACTTTATTCTTCTAAATTACAAGTTTAATATTACTTCTTCTTAATATGAACTCCGGTACAACTATTACCAAATCAAAGGGACACGACTCTGTCCTACCTTTTCGGTTCGCATGCTTGTACATCAAACATTAATAAATCTAATTGTTATGTTTTGAAATCATTCCGTTGAGCTTTGGTCACTACAAGTTCTTCATTAGTTGAGGGAGGAGAGTAGAAAGATATATGTGTGTCTTTGGCTCCGCTCAAATTACTGAATTAGGAGACATCTACATTTTAAACACCCTTAGTAGGATTAATGACCCTGAACAGGTGGGTCTCTACAGAGATGATGGTCTTAATTTTATCCCTGATAGTAATGGCCCACTCTCTTTTAATTTGCAAAAGAAAATTATCAGGGCTTTCAAATTCCTTGGGTTTAGAATTGAAATTTCTTCCAACCTTAAAATGGTTATTTTTATTTATTTTTTTTTTAACTTTCAATCTTCTAAACAATACTTTTAAACCATATCTCAAAGACAGTCCAATCTATATTAACGGTAACTCTAATCACACCATTCCAATAATTAGACAAATTCCCACCACAGTAAACACTAGAATCAATAGATAGTCTCCTAATAAAAAAATTTTAACGAAAATAAAAAATCTTATGATGCTCTCGAAAAAAAGGGGCTTTGAACAAAAATTGCTATACATAAAATCGTTAAAAGATACTAAAATAAATGGACCCAGAATAGAAAAAGAAAAGTTTTATGGTTTAGCCCTCCTTTCTATCAACTATTAGGTTGGTGCAAAAATAATGTCGTTTTCTCACATATGTTACTATGTGAGAAAACGACATTATTTTTGCACCAACCTACTATCTAATATAAATATCTAATATAAATATTATATATCGTGAAATTTATTGATAAACATCTTAACAAAAATAACTAAATAAAATTTTTAATAGAAAAATCTTTAAAAATTGGCTACTGCACAAATAACATCTATAATATCATTAATTTACATAAAATATTTAACAAATTTTATACCAATAACCAACCAGTTAGCAAACCATCTTGTAACTGTAGAAACAAAGATAACTGCCCGGCTGAAAGTATATGACTATTTGAAAATGTTATATAACAAGCAACCATTTTCCCCAAAGAAAATGCAAACAATAAAGTATATATCGGAATTTCTCCTGGTATTTGGAAGCAGAGATTTTACTATCACAAGCATTCTTTCTCTAACCCTTATCTGAAACACCAAACAGCTCTTTCCAAACATTTCTGGGAATTAAAGGATAGAAATTTCACCCCACAGATAGAATGGAAGATTATAGGTAAATCCCAAACCCCTAGCAGTTTTAGTAATAGATGTTATTTATGCCTCGAAGAAAAAATTAAATTCGTTAAATATAAAAATATGAACCAGCTATAGAACCAAAGAAACGAAATCATATTTACATGTCGCCATAAAAACAAATTTTGATTATCTCAAAAATAGACTTATATTGTATTTATTTTATGAGCCTTAGAAATTTCAAGTATTTCTTTTTGTAGTACCTATTTTCTAGTTACCTCTACATATTTTATTCAAAAACTAAAAAACCTAGAAAAAGCATTTTAAATAATTGAAATGTCTTCTTTGAAGTTAAATTTTGGATTTACTTGAAATATATTAATCTAAAATTAATAAAAAGTTGTTTTTTAAATAAAAGAGTCAAAATGAATTTTAAAAAACTCAGTTTGATAAGCGAATTTGATGGATGCCGACAAAAGAAATATTATAACACTTTTAAAATCTCGTACAAATTGACTATCTGTACCAGGGAATTGTTTCAATGAAAAATAGTAAATTTATGGATTAATTAAATAATTTTTGTAAAAAATATTACTTATTTTTTGCTTAAAATATAACGAAAAATACATTTTTCCCAGCAAGGTATATGGAAGCTAACAGGTTGTAGGGTTTGTGTGTACCTTAGGTGCGTGTTCAATATGTTAAGATAGAAGCGTTTACGGGCGTTTATTTCTTTTTATAATGACAGTAGTGAACGAAATTTCTCAGTATCTCTTCGGTGTGGGTTTTCTTTTTGGTGCAGAAGTTAGGGTATGTAAGTATAAGTATCGTATTCATGGTCAGCCTTGTGCAGAGCTGAAACGACCAACGATAGGTTTCTATTTACTTTATCGTTACAGGGGGTTACATATGGTTATAGGATGTCCGTTTGCTTTTTCTCGGTCAAGAAGTAAGGGTAAGTCAATCTAAGCTTCATTACTATGGTCGCGCTCAAGTCACCTTTGCGCTGAATTGGAACAGCCAAAGAGAAAGCTTGACCTACTTCATAGGTTTTGGAATACACGTACGAGCAATATGCATCGAAAAGTGGAAAGAGAGGTCAGCCGTTACGGAAACTAACATTCCCCCGTGATTCACATCTTGGAGCCAAGAGAGAAGAAACAGGGAATATCATCGCGTATTTAAGGAAAACCGAACGCACGGACGTAGTCCAAGGTTGAGTTGTATCTGGTATATTTGTGTTTGTTTTAAAATCTGTTTTGAGTGGAGTGCGGCGTGTGTGTGACTTAGCTAGACGAAAATTGATATGAAGTTAGATATGTTTTCTAATAATTGTATAAATCAGGCTTTAATTTGTTATCTCTATGTGTACTGTAAATTTTGTTTTTTCCGCGATACTTGTACTAGGATTTTAGAACTTGAGAATTTCTAATTTAACTGCAGAAACTTTGTGCATTTAGCTTAACAAAACTCTTGAGAGGGAGAAATGCGGGAATTCAACTGTTATCTTGTGATGAAAATAAAACTAGATATTATTTCGTCTCACAGAAAATTTATAGAGATGAGTTCCAGTCGATCCCATCTGATTAAGAAGAGGGAGTCAAAATTTTCATATGTGTTCGCAGAGAGATATATAAAATGATAAAGGCTATATTTCCTTTCTTTTATTTTCCACCTTGCTCTCTCTTTCAGAACTCACAGGGGGAGGGGGTGTTACCGAAAGTGTTAATGGTCCTACTACTAACTCTTTATTTTCTACTGTTACTTCTACTAGAATTACTTGCAGGCAACATAAAATTGTTTGTTTTTTTTTGTTTGTTTGTTTGTTTTTTTTTGGGGGGGGGGGTTTCAATTTCATTCAAAACGATTGCCACCGCGAGATTACGCCAGTTACAAGTAAGAATTCGTTATCATTTCTTTCTCTCTGCACTGAGTTTCGGTTCAAATGCTAAAAATAGTTGCCATTATAGTTTTTCTAACGTTCCCCTTCTCATAACAGTCGGATTTAAAATCCTGACATAACTTCTAAACACAAACAATCCCTTAATAATTATATTACATAAGATTGTTTACAAGCCTTATATTAAAAAAAAAATTTTCGGCATTAAAAATAACCGACAAAACAATCATGCAAAAACATTTTTAATTGCTAAAAGTGGCATCATTCAGGGGAGACTACTTTGATTTATTGATTATTATTGACATTGTTATTTCCCTTTAGTCGATCTTTGTTTCTTTTTCATCGCTTATTCTCGGGGGGTAAACATTGTGGTCAAGTTTCGTAATGGCAGAAATCGGTTGGGGACATTTAAGTGAAGTGGAAATCTTCGGTCGTATTCAGAACGAAAGCAAAGATTTTGAACAGATCAACTTTGTCGGAGTTGAAGATGCTTACCCTAGCACTAAATATCGCCACGCAGCCCATTGTATGATCTTTTGTCGGGACGAATCAGTTTTATGGACTCTCTACAAACGTAGGGCAAAAGTTCTGGTAAGTTAAAGGAAGAGTTTATGCAAAACACCAAAAAGAAATGTTTATTTCGATGAATTTCTCTGAAGAAACAAGTTATTGATGAAGAGAAAAGAGAAAAAAAAAATGACTGCGTTTTAAATTTTTCTTTTCGTTTTTAATATGGAGTGATCAGCTTAAAAGTTGGGGACGAAAAGAAATCCATCTAAAAATTGCTTTTTATACACTAAAAAAAAAGTAATTTTTAGAATTAATTTAAATAAATTATTTTTTTTTTAAATTTAGACCAGAATTTAAGCTTAAAAGATTTAAGATATTGCGGGGGGGGGGAATAATAACGTAAAAAAAAAAAAAAAAATTACCAAGATTTTCTAAAAAAAAATAAATAATAATTTCATTCATCTCTGAATATGTCTTAAAAGTTTCATTAAGATCCGAAAATTATTTTGATTTTTTGCAAGAATTTCCAAATCAATGTGTTTTCACCGGAAAAAGAACGTAAAAAAACTATAGTTAATAAATGGCTATCATTTTACATTACGTTCACCGCTGACGTAAGGAAATCAAGATTTTTAACCAAAATTTCAAACGTGATAGAAAGGATTAAAAAATTTCAAAAAATAATCAAAAAATACTTTGATCTTTCCTTTCAATAATAACATAAACATTTTGATGGTAAAACTTTGTTTTTATTAAGTTTGTAGCCTTTTTCATTATGCTATATGCTGTTTTGCCGCGAAAAAGTGCAGGTAAAACTTACAAATTTTAAATTTTTATAACTATTTTTTAAATAACTACATTTTGAACGTGGACTTGTTAATAAAAAAAATACAAACTTATACGACTGAAAAAAAGTCATTTTGAATAAAAACTTTGGAAAATAATTCTTAGTTGGGTTTGCCGTTTACCCACTGTTTTCTGGCTGTTTCAAACTTTCAGTATACAGTTTAACCCGGATATAAGAGAGATTTTCTTTGGTCCCAAATTAGAGCCTGTGTTTAAATTAGATCAAACCTGGATATAAGAGACTTCTTCTCCGGTCCCTACAACTCTCTCTTTTATATCCGGGTTACACTGTAAAGAGAAAATTGAACAGGATTTTCTAGGTTATTGAGCTTTTTAAAAAACTTAATTTTGCTTAATAATTAATGTAATTAAAAAAAGTGCTAAATTTTCATTTTACTGTTTATTCGACATTTATAGATCAAATAATAAACATTAAAAAAAAAACAGAAAAAAACTTCAACCCGAACATAATATCAACCACTTGTTAAAAAAATGCACTGAGAATACGTGGGTAGAAACACGACAAAGGTTTCGAAAGAGAAGTTTTTTTCAATTTAGCGTTTCAAACGACTGCCACTCTACCACCTTTTTCCCTTTTTAAACTTTATTTTGAATAAGAGTCTTCCTTTTTTAGCTCTATAAAAAAAAAAAATATTTCAACTGAAATCAAACACTGAAACAGATTTCTTCCCAAACTGAAACAAAGACTCGTGTATTTTTTCTAAAATTAAATTTCGCATTTTTTATTTAAAAAGAAAAAAAAATTGTAATATTGCATTTCTAACACTATTTTGTTTTAGTATTTTGCTTTTTGGTGCGTGACATTTTTTTTCTTTTTATTATTCTAAAATTTCTTTGTCACAAATTTCACTTTCGTTTTTCAACTTTTACTCCTGGAAGTAAAATAAAAGTTGAAATAAAAAAAAATTAAAAAATTATCATAATTATTTCTTACGTTATTTAAAATTTCCTTTATTTTTTGACTTTACTTTTGATGCATGACTTCGACTAGTACTTTTAACTTTTTTTATTTATTTTTACAAATCGTGAGATTTCTTGGTTATCAAAATTTGTGGCAAATTTTAACCTTTGTTTGAACACACAAAAAAAAAAACCCTGTCAAATGGACGTTTTTTCTCTTGACACCGCTAATTATACACTCCCTGGAGCGAGAATGTTTATTTATTTTTATTTTTAGAATTTTAATAACGCAAAATTAAAAAGTACATTTAAGTTGTTAGAATGTTTAAGATTAATTTTAGATTTATAAAATTAAGAAAATGTGAACCAACTACAATGCAATATTTTTTTTTTAATTTTTTTTTTTTTTGTTATTCTACTAACAATAACATTCATATGTCCTGAGTATGATGATAGACTACAGAGCAGCATCCTCTGATCAGAAGGTTTTCATGGGCATGGAACCACCTCTAGATTGCTGTTGTTCCCAGGTCCACCTTGACTTGGGGTAGTAGCACTTATTAGGGTCCCAGCTATGATCAAATAGGGAACCCCCAAACAAAAATCAAAAGATTCAGTCAGTTGAAGTTGTGCCATGTGTGGCACACGCTTCGGCTTAGGCAATCATGTATCTTTCTATACATGACTGACAGGGCAGATTTTTCCTGCAGTAGGTTGCCATATCTTTCTACGGTAGACCAGTTGCTATCCAATGCTATAGAACCCGGTCAGTCCTGCTATTTACACATAGCTGGGGGGAGAAGATTCATACCTTTCCCAAGGGTATTAGCACGTAAGTGAATGTAATGGATTCGAAAAGATTAGGAGAGTATAAAAATACTTTTTTTTTTTTTTTTTTTTTTTTTTTTTTTAAAATAACCAACAATACATTTTATAATAAAATTGAATTGAAGACATGACATACATTGTCAATATATTCTTTTTTTAAGTTAAAAATAAAACAATTTGCTATGATAACTGTTTCTTGCATGGAAAAACAATTTTTCACTCCTTGTTTGATTTTATAAGATTATTTGGTAAAAAAATATGCAGCTAAGTAATTATAATTAGTATATATAATAATAATGCTATTCTCTTGAATTATAAAATTTGAATTTTCATATTTGAATTTCGGCATTAAATGACCCATTTGGGTTGATATGCCACAAACAAAAACAATCAAACCAAACCAAGTGTTTTTGACTTCCAAAATATGGACAAACATCAGATATTTTTCTTTTTTTTTTTTTTTTTAAAGGCTTCTTAGAAAACTTTCTCTACACTCTTGTATTGACATAAATCCACCATTTTGTTTTTCTTGTATGTCTCTTTCTTTCTCAATTAGTAATAATTCTGTTCTCCTGTATGGAGATATTTTCCCTATATTTGAAAAAAATAAATCCTTTCTCCCAAGCATAAAATGTCTCACTAGTCACCTACTATCTGCTCCACATTAGTCAAATACATTCCATTTACGGAATTATATTATGCAAATCACTTGGCTAAAATTAGTATTGTTAATAATAAACATTTTTCACATCTTTGTCTATCTTGATTGTTTCTTTTTTTCTTTCTTGCTTTATTTTTTATTTTGTCTGACTAAATGTTTTATCATTCTCTTTATTCTACGAGGGCCAACTGAAAAGATCATAAGCTGATTATGACGGAGTGATGCTAGAACTGTGAAATCTTACATTTCAACTCTTATTAATCATTACATTCTTTCTTTCCAGGTAAACTGACATCTGACTGAAGAAGACTTCAGAGTAACTAGTAGCAACTTTTCTTGTAAATAGACAAAATTTGGCATTATGGTGTTATGAAGTGCCTGCAGAAAAAGTGTTTAGCACCTAAGGACATTCATACTGACATAGTTGCTACATTAGGGGATGATGATCCAGATTTATCAACAGTACAATAGTGACATTATTTACATTATTCGGACTATTGTCCTCATCTTTGTTGCCATATTTATCACAATGTTTCGGCCATTGTATGCTCTGGCCTTCTTCAGGTGGTTGGAATGTCGAACTGGATCCTTAAGGGCATATGGCGCAGCAGATAAAGGCGTTAGTTAAATCCAGTGACAGTGTGAATTCAATACCTGGTTAAGGCAGTGGAGAACTTGGAGAGGTAAATTGATAACTGACATCCATTAGGCATGACACGTGGAACTAGAACAGTCTACCTCAGCGAGCGAAATAAAGGGTTCAGTTAGACATTCCAACTACCTGAAGAAGGCTGGAGCGTACAATAGCCAAAACGTGATAAATATGGCAACAAAGATGAAGACAATAGTCTGAATAATGTAAATAATGTACACAATACCTAATCTCAGAAATATAGACAATATTGGGCAGCTGAATATAGAGGAGGGGAAGGACGTCTTGATGACCCAAGGTCTGGACATCCTGCAACTGCCACCACCAAGGAAAACATTGATCCTGTTCACCACTTGTTGATGGATGACATGTGACGGACTATAAATCAAAAAGCCAATGCTATTATCATATCTCATGAGAGTTGAGAATATTCTACACAATGAATTTGGCATGACAAAGGTTTCTGCTTGGTTGATACCACATCTTCTGACACCTGATCAAAAACATACCAGCTTGATGAAATTACAGAAATATGACTGAATCAGCTAGTTTCCTTGAATGTTTCCTAACCCAGGATGAGTGTTGGGTTCATCGCTAAGCCAGAGACAAAGAGATAATATATACAATGGAAACACCACTCCTCACCTAAGCCAAAGAAGGCCAAGATTGTTTTATATGCAGGGAAGGTGATGTCCTCAGTTTTTTGGGGATGCAGATGAGAGTGTTTAGTCATCATCTTCAAAAGGGCTACACCATCAATGGAGAGTACTATGCCAACTTGCTGAGGCAGTTATGAAAGGCTATCAAGACCAAATGCCCAGAAAAACTGACGAAAGGGGTCTTGTTTGATCAGGACAATGCTCCACCACTCAAGTCCTTGGTTTCAATGGCTGTTGTGTGAGACTATAGCTTTGAACTGTTTGATCACCCTCCCTATTCTCGTGATTTGTCTGTTACCCAACATGAAAAAAAACTTGGCTGAGAATCAGTATCACAGTGAGGATGAACGGCCTTCTTTGAACAGTCACGGTTCAGTTTACCTTGAAAAAAAACAATGCACTTATTAATAAGAAGAGTTGAAATTAATGCATGTAAGAGTTCACAGCTCTAGCATCACTCCTTCATTGTTAGCCTATGAACTTTTCAGCCCACCCTTATATTCTTATGTATATCAGCTAATCTAAATATTTCTCTTATCAGTCCATTTATGAATTTATTTCTAATCTGTCTAATCCATTTCTTTGTTATTTCACCTCTTCCTCAATTTTTTGCTCTGTTGACTGGGCCTAGAATACCCCAATTGTATTCCCTGCAGAGGGGAAGACTCCCACCAAAGAGAAGGGTCTTTGCCTTAGTGGGTGGATACTTGCAGAATCAAGTACAGATATGACCAGTGTCTCCAGACAGACTCAAGCACAAGCAACTTGGGAATGGGCAGAATCAATCACCTAGAACCATCCAAATACTCAGGGACGAACAGAAGCAGTCACCCAGTCCCATCTGAAAGGACTCTGGCATAGGCAGAAGCAATCTCCCAATTCCATCTAAATAGACTCTGGCATGGACAGAAGCAATCTCCCAGTCCCATCTGAATGGACTCTGGCATGGGCAGAAGCAGTCACCCAGTCCCATCTGAATGGACTCTGGCATGGGCAGAAGCAATCTCCCAATTCCATCTGAATGGACTTAGGCACAGGCAGAAGTAATCACCCACTCCCATCCAAATGAGCACGGACAGAAGCAATCCCCCAGTCACATCTGAATAGACTTGGATATCAGCAGGAGCAATCTCGCCAACATGGGCTCGCATACGAGCTCTAGCAATGTCTCTGCCTGACCGATATCCACGCCATCAACTCTAGTACCAACAATGTCTATCTCCATTCTCATGGACATTAGCATTGTTCTCCCATCACAAACATAATTGATGTCTCTCATGGACCAGCATGGGCATGAGTGATGCCCACTCCCATGGACTTGGGTACAGGCAATGTCACCTCAAATGAACTCAGCACGAGTTAATATTTCTATTAAAATATAGATTTTGACATTCTAAACCTGCCACAATCCTGATTAGTGGGCATACCCTCAAAGAGGTTTTTTTGCTTCAAACGCCTACTGGAAGTAAAGTTCACTCCCATTCTCAGATGAACATGTATATTTGCATCATTGCAAAAGATTCTGCAAAATTGGTTGGTTCATTGTATTGTTCTAGAAATGCCAAAATTCTGCTGCCATAAAAAAAGTCAGAACAGACCAAGAATGGATTTCAAAAGCAATGATTACGCTGCCTTGTGGGTGATTCATTATTCTCCACCTTGCAATCCTTATCCCACAGGCAAAATGTTGCCAGCCTTTCACTACTATATCACTAATACTACAGCAGATGTTCGGACATGTTACATGCCTCAGTGCTGCCAGCCCCGGCCTTCACAACTAAGACCATCCATGCCATATTTATGGTGGAAAACGATCCCTATTCTCCCTGTGCTTCTTTGATAAAAAAAACAAGTTCCACTCAGACAGCTTCTTCACCAGAACTATTACTTCATGGAACAAACTCCCAAAAGAATGCTTCCCTAACAAGTACAATCTTGGCAAACTAGTATCTATCCTACTTGTCTTTATAATACTCTCTTACTTCTCCCCACCCTTACAATCTCACTCACCCACTCCTCTACCTTGAGTGGCTCTTGGGCCTTGTATTGAGTGAACTATCAGTAAATAAAAAAAAAAATACAATGTTTGCTCTTTTGTATTTGTCTTTTGTATTCTTATTCTTCTTTTATGTGATGTGTTCCTTCAGGATGTATGGGAACATGGCCCTCCACATCCTCCTGTCTCTTGTAGCTCTTAATAATGCTTGTATTTTTGTTATTCCTCCCAGACCCTGTTCTGCTATCCACTTGCTGAAGCCCATTAAGTATGTCATGCATTGTTTTCCCCTGTCCCTCTTTCTCTCTATCAATCCTGCGAGTATCAAATTTTCCAAACCCTCCTTCCTCATTACGTGTCCCAGAAATTTCAACTGCCTCTTCCTGATGTTAATTATAAGTTTCCTCTTTGTTTCCATTCTCTCCAAACACTCATTGTTGCTCACGTTCAGCACATGGTATCTTCAGCATCCTTCTGTAGAACCACATTTCTGTTACTTCATCTTTGAGGAGATTGTCCATCATTCGCTGCCATACAGGAGGACAGATATCATGTAACAGTTCAGTACTCTTTTCTTTGTTTCCAATAAAATTTTCCTGTCTCTTAATACTCTGCTTAGCTTTTGGAATGCATACTTTGGCCACCCCAATACGTCTTTGGATCTCAGTGTCACACTTTCTATCCTCTGTTAAAACATTTCCCAGATAATTAAATTTCTCTGCTTGCTTGATTTTTGTATCCCTGACCTGCAATTTGCATTTTGGGATCATCTTTTTGCTCTAAAATTTGTTCTAATACCACTTTCCTCTTTAGTTTTATTTTGATTTATTCATCTCTGTGAACCTCTTGGTATTCATTTTTTTCTTATCTGAACTGTTTATGAGGTGCTGAAAAGTTCTCACTTTGATCCCAAAATATGAGCAGATACCAGATATTTCTTTTTTCTTTAAGGTTTTCTTGGTTAGGCGAAAAGCTTTCTGTAGCCTCTTCTATTGCAATAACTCTGACTTTTATGCAGACATATTCTTCAGTCTTTTCTGTTTTTCTAGCTTTGATACCGATCTTCTGATAACTGGTTATATTGGCATTTGCCTATTAAGTCATCCCGTTCTATGGCTGATTAATCTGTTTTCATATTCGATCATACATAAATCATCAGTTTTATTGGGCTAACAATTTTCACTGACATGAATTGGAAAGATTATATTGAATTGATTGCTAGGTCTGCTTTCTAGAAAAGTTGGTTCACTGTGACGTGCTAGAGAATTCTTTCTCACCTGAATCTATCTTACATTTTTATAAGTCTACCATTCATCCATGCTCTGAAAATTGCTGGTGCATCTGATCTTTTGCTCCTGCTATATTAGATATCCTTGATAAAATCAAAAAAAATCTGCAATGTTCTTGGTTCTGACCTAGCATCTTGGCTTCAGTCACCTTCTCACTGCTGTAATGTAGCTTTCCTGCGGTTCTTCTATAAATACTTTCATGGTAATTGTTCTGATGAACTTTCCTCTGTATTTGTGTGTCTGGATGAGTGTGTGTTTGAGTGTTTGGTTGCGTGATTGTTCTTACTTATGTCGTCTCACATTAATTTTGTCTCGTTAACTGATTTTTCTGCCACAATTAAGGATTTTTTTTTTTATTACTAACACTATATTGATTAGTTTCTTGTATATAAATTGTTTCTTGGTAAATATTCATTGGGGTTTCATTTTTACATGTTGTTATTTTTATTCTCCCCCTACAGAAAAATTGTACATTTTTTAGGAACTATTTAAGACTACATAGACTGTGAGGTATTATGGTGACTGCAGTAAGAATGATGGTAAGTGAGAATGTGTTGTTTTAGTTTAAGGAATACTGTGGTATGTTTGGGTCAGTAATCATGGCTTGTGCGAATGGATGGCAGAACTGGAGGCAGGGGTCTTGGCAAAGAGAAAAACTGCTAAGAACTGTACAAAATAGGAAGCTGTGGAGAGCCATGATTGCTTATGCTCTGATGGGACACAGCACACACTAGAAGAATAGATTTTTTTAAAGTTTTATTTAATATACCACCAGTACAGTGTTATTTTCATAGCATATATTGTTAAGGTTATGTTCACAAATAAAAAATCCTAGTAGGTCTTCTAATTTTCTTAGAATCATCTCACTTTACATATTAAATAAATCTGATGAGGAGATACGTCCTTGTCACACTACTCACATATTGTTAACAATATAACTCTGACTATTACTACTACTACAGCTGTTAGTGACAGGTGAAAACTATGAATTTTCCATTGTTTTTAAAAGCAGTTGGCGGCCAAATGATTTCAACTAATCTGCTTAATTTTGTGTCAGATATTCAAACCCTTACAGGAGTTCCTCTACAAAAAAGAAAATTTATAGGTTCATAAAAATTAACCCATTAATGACCAACATGCACTCTGGTCTTAATTCTGTAAATTAAAGTAAAAATCCTGTATTGTAGGTTTCTAAAAAAAAAGTTCAGTTTTAATAAATTTCAAAAACAAATATTCTGTATTATAGGCTTCTAAAAGGAAAATAATACTGCATTTATTATAGGCTTCTCTCTATAACCAATGAATACTCACCATCCCAAAAATGGGACAAATTGTCGTATTTTTTTAATTATATTTAGAAAATGTCACCTGATCCAAGGTCCAATATATTTCATTCGATCCTCTCAAAAATGTACAATAAAGTCTTTCATATTTTTCTCCGCTAATTTAACAGTAAAAAAATGTTTTTCTTAATAATAATAATAATAATAGATAAAGGAAATTCATATCAATTTTTTATTCTTTTTTTTTTTCTTTTTTTTTTTTTCTCATCCTTCAGGACATGGCTCGCCACACAGATTACTTAGTTTTTTTATTATCAGTGAATTACCATGATTGTTCTGGAGAAAAATAGTGGCATCATTTACCATTATCTTCTTCACAGTTTTGAATTAAGAATTTCTCCTACCAAAGCTGGAGAGCCCAGTTTACTATTTAACCCATAACTGGTGGGTCAAAGAGATGGATCTATACCATTCCTAAAGGTATTTGTGAAAAAGTGAACATGGCAAACCTGGTCTGAATTTAAACTGTTTTCCAATGCCACTTTTTGCATGACCAATACTACGTTACCTGCAGATGCCATGAAAAATATTTGTTGGAAACAAACATATCTATATCTGGCTAATCTGTGTACCAGCTGAGCAACACTTAGAGTATGCCATTGATGGGGTTACACCATATTAAATTTCGTGTCTGGCCAGGAGAAATTGCCTTGCCCACTTTTTAAAAAGATAACTTCAACTGCCTGTCAACTCATCCTCTTTAACTAAATCAAATTGTTTGTTGCAGGCCAGTGTATTCGTTGAGAGATAAACACACGTCTCCTGCAATGCCCACAACAAACATGGTAGACTTGGGATATGAGTCCATATAAAGAAATGTAAAGAAACAACAAGAATTAATATATATTAGGTTGGTGCAAAAATAATGACGTAATAATGTCGTTTTTGACGTTAAAATATACGTCAAAAAACGACATTATGAAAGCGTCTCCTAGGAGCAGATTCGAAAATTAGGAGGAGATAACCTGACATGTTTTCAACTAACATAACATAGCTTCCCTGTGCCTATTCTGTAAATACTTTCTTCTATGGTACTTCGACTTTATGAATTTAAGCGCAGTACTAGATTGGCAGCTAGGTCTCACATTTTACAATTGAGATAGTGAGATGCAATCATAATTAGTTTTCTATGCTAATAGCTTCTTCTATTGCACCTCTTGCTTCTGGAATTTTCTTCTGAACAATTTTGATCTTCAAAAATTTAAATGCAATGTCAATTATTATCTGCTGTTTTCATAATTCTAGTTCCTTTTTTTTTATTTTCTGTCTGATGTAATGGAATAACCTGTTGTCACCCTATGAGTGACTACACTATAGTCAACAGACTACAGAGTCTAGCTAGAATCTGTTGAGTATGACTCATTTACACAAGAACTACCGACCTTCCAATAGTAGCACTCACTACTGGATTAACTTGCAACGACCTTGTGCATAACTGTTACCTTTATTCTTATTATACTGGTTTTTTACAATAAACCTTTACTTATTTTATCCACCATGTTTTTCAAGTATATATTCCTATTAGCACGGAATATAACTCTCTTCTTAATAATGTTTTTTGGGCGTTTTTTCACCTATTCTCTCACTCTCAGTAACTCCTTGTGTCTTAGTGGCTTTATTACCTTGCTTGAGATGAAATGATTTTTTTAAAAACAAACTATGAAACATACTTGGACTCAATGCTGATTATCCATTGTACTTAAAAAAAAAAAAAAAAAAGGCTTCAGATACAGATTATATATATTCTTTCATAATGTGGATTAAGAAATTGAAATCTTAAGCCAAGACGATTTACTGTATGCGATTATAACAGGCAGTATGAGATTAGGTTTATTTTAACATAGAATCAAATCTCGGCAAATGTGCCCACAAAAGAAGGTGTGTCAAAAGGAGTGTTTTTCCCTTGACACTGCTATTATTTTAACTACCTTCACTCCTCAGCAATAATTATTGTTTTAAAAAGCAATGATTAGAATTGTAATAAAACCTAAACATATTTTGTGGAAATGGGTAACCTGCAAAACAGAACCTTGTTGTAGAGATTAATTCCTTCTCCGCCTCAAACATAAATACCAAATGACATACAAAAGAGGACATTGAGTAGGGGCAAATAAAAGTATAATTTATTTACATAGATACAAAGACTGGTAACTTCTCTCTGTTGCTAAGGCAACAGTGAAAGACTGTTGAAATTAGAAATGATATGAACATTTGGTGTTGGCTGTCTGTGTCTAGCGTTTCTCTCACATCATGTCAGTGTTGACATCAAACACTGGTCTGTCAGATCGGTTTGAATTTGGGTCTATATACAGGGTGCAATGGGTAACTTGTCTAAATTACACACAAATGAAAATAATACTGACATCTCATTTTAACATATATTTAGCAAAAATATCTTGAAATACTAAAGAGTAAATTTATTCAATGAAATTGCCATTGGCTTTAACTACTGCCTTCAGACAACTTCAAATCTCCTGCAACTCTTCTGGACAGTCTCCTTGTTTAAGTTGGTGAAGGCTGCCATAATCCTTGCCTTCAGTTTATCTTTGATGTTACAAGGAGTTTTGTTGGTCTCTCGCTCAACTGTGCCCCACACATCAAGTGGATTGCACTATGGAGAATTAGGTAGCCAGATGTGAGATGTGGTCACTGAAATTGTCTGACAGACATGACTGGGTTCTCCTGCTTGTGTGGCATGGTGCAGAGTCCTGTTGTGAGACATAGGGTCTACCAGCAGCCACCCTCTTGACCCAGAGCCCTCACTAACAAATTTGAGAGTTCTCTTCTGATCAGAATAGTCAAAGTGTGTTTTCCAAGCTGCTGTGCTTTTTATAATCACGAAGCATAAGCACTGTTCTCAGATTGACACTCAAAGACTCTGAAATATTGGAGCTTTGAATGCCAAACAGTACAGCATGCTGCTTCCAAATTTTTGGCAGCATGAATTGTGTCGTGGTGCTCTTTTTCTCACAGATGGTACCCAGCTGACCTTACTATACTGTGCAGTTGACAAAATCAAAAACAATTATTTATATACATATATATATATATATATATATATATATATATATATATATATACACACACAGAGGCAAGCACCATATTTTTAGGTGTATAAACACACAGGTTGTGGCACAAATTCAATGTTTGTAATAAAAAATAAATTGAACTGTCCAAAATTTACAAAGTCACATATCCAAATAGCTGCAAATTTTGTAACGGTTTTATTGGATGTTAGGCTAGTGAGTAGTTTAAATTCCAGTTTAGTCTGTTGTATTCACTTTCACACAACTGGAAAAATCCATTTCTCCTCTATCTGGTCAGTACCTAGAAAGGTGACTGCTTGCGAATACCAGGTGCTGTAAGCTTGGATGTGCAGGTGGTCTAATGGATAACAGTTCAGAATTGGAAATCGGAGAGCTGAGTTCCAATTCCAGTCAGGTTCATTATGTTTGCTTACACACAAATACCCTTGGGGTGAGGGGACCCAAAAAAGCTGTGTTAATTAGTAGGTTTTGTATCATCTCCAAGAAAATTTTTTACATTCTCTAAAAATATTTCCTAGCTTGAAATAACCTGCAATTAGTTGATAAGCTGTAAAAAATAACTCAACCAATTCTCTTCTCTCCTCAGCTATGGGTTAAATAACTGAGTAAACTGGGCTCTCTTGCCTTGAGTTGCCATGAGTCTAAGAGAAAGGAAATTCCAAATTGCGGAGAAGCTTTCTCTACTACACTACTTGATTTCAGTCATGGTCATTTTATGTTGCCATAGCCGGAAATGACAACACAATTCCAAAATTCAAACATTCATCAAAATCATTTGCAGTGACAGGATAAAATTTTTGCTATGTAAACAAAATCACCTCCAGAATATTAAAGATTAAATGTAAAAATATCCAAAGAAAGCTAATATGGAACAAAAATTAAAAAAAAAAAAAAAGAAAATTATTATCAGCTTGATCTCCTTTATTTACTAATAAGATATTTGCTTACCCTTCTCCTTTGTTTCATGGCCCTCCACAATTTCCTTACTCTTAGATGCCTAATAGACAAGGAGGAACATTATTATCTTTTTAAGAAAACGTTTTACCCCCCCCCCCCTACCTTCCTCTAAATGATTTTCTAAATCCCCTTCTTAAGATGCCCCTATTTATTGCATATTGAGAAACATTCCAATCCCCCCGACCCCAATTATTAGTCCCACCACCTGCTATATTTGGCACAAAGAATATTCTATTGTTATGATAACATTACTAAGAAAAGATCATAAGACTGTGTCTTCTACGTGCCATATCAGTCATGGCTCTCCACAACTTCCTGTTCTTTGTAGCTCTTAGTAATGTTTGTCCTTTTTCTATCCTTGTTCTGCTATCATTTACTTAAGCTTGCCCGGGGATTTAACAGTGAGAGATAAATCAAGTATCGACCATCATAAAGACTGAAAAATAAAATTGACAAAGATTATTGTTCAAGGTTGACGGACACGCATGCATGTCTTAATTAGTTTTTTTTTTGTTTTGTTTTTTTGGGGTTTTTTTAACAAATTGGTAAAACCCAAACTCAAACAAAAACATTGTTTTCAATCGTTATGAGTCTACCAATTGAATAGAATTTTATTGTAAACAATTGTCCCATAAATGGAATTTTTAGAGCATTCTGAATGTAAAAATAAAGAAAAAAGTGTGCAAGACAATAAGAAACACTACCTGCCAAAAAAAAAGTGAAGTTTTGTTGAAATCGGTTGAAAAATGTAGGAAATCCAATCCCATATATAAACGAACTCACACACACAAACAACCTGGGTTTTATAATAAGTATAACTCGATATGAGTTGTCCCCCTTTCATTCTCGAAAAAGTGATGCCTCTTAATTGTGTTTTCAAATTGATTTCATGCAAAAACAATTGTGTTTTCCAATTTTTGGCACTGTCAGAACCACCGCAAGGTAATTTTACGTAGTCCTGTGAAGTTTTGTTGAGATCGGTTGAAAAATGTAGGAAATCCGATCCAATATATAAACGAACAGATACACACACACACACACACACACACAACCTGGGTTTTATAACAAGTATGATTAGGTATGTCATTCCCTACTTTCTTCTATCTCTGCCATCATTCTATGAGGGTTGAATATTCCAAGCCTTCTTTCATTATTAGAAGTTTCAACTCTTTCTTTTTGTTGCTAAGTATAAAGTTATATTGGATTTTACAGAATATCTATTCATTTTTGTCTTTTTACTGAAAGGTGAAAATATTCTCTTCTAGAGCACAAATACTGATTCAGCCTAAGGTGGGTGGAGTTGAAAATCCCATGTCTAAATCTGTCAGACTGTTTTTGAGTTATCCTTCAAACATACTCACAAAGGAATAATGGTAATGTTCAGTATTAATTGTTTCCTTATAAGGAAAAATTCAGTATTCATAGCAGTGCAGCCAATGTTACTTTCAGTTGAAATTTATAAAATCTTTCTAAAGAAATAATAGATTTTTATTTATTAATCTGATATATTTTTATCACTTTATTTTTAATGGATACCCAAATTTGTGTGGAAAAAAAATACTGTCTAAAATGAATGGAGCGTCTACTCAAATATGAATATCCCCTAAAAATATCCTCATTTAAAGTGATAAAAATCTTCCTTTTAAAACTTTATTTTTTTCAGAAAAATATTTTTCTCAAGTCCAGTAGATGTTAGTGCTCTTTCCAGTATTGACAGAGGTTTTGTTCCTAACATTTTCTTTGAAGTAATGCAGAATGTCAGCCTCTTAATTATGTCATCATTATCTCTTGGAGTTACCTGTGCAATCCATTTTAGTTGTTACTACTGTTGAAAGTTTTCAAGTGATGTGGTTTATATTGTTTTATACAAGTATTTGTGGTTCTGGAACGCCAGTCAATAATATTCAAGGAAGGATGGGCTTACAGTTATATCATGCTGGAAATACCAGTTCTTGTCTGATCATTGAAGTTAAGCATTGTTGAGCCTAGTCAGTACTTGGGTCAGGGACTGCTTGAGAACAGCACATACCGTAAACAACCTCCTACAATTGGAAATATATTTTGGCTATAAATAACCGACAAAGCATAGATAAGCCATAAAAAAAAACAATAAAAAAAGAGTGGTTCTCATTAAGACATTCAAATTTAATTTGCTCAAAGCCATTGATCTGAGAAAGTGCTGACAGCTTAAATATTTCTGAATGAGTTTGAAGCCTTCCATGAATGACATCCATATGAAAGTTTCAATCTGACGAGGCTTTTTAGTAACATTACTCTAGTTACAGTAGACTAAGACAACATGCTATGCCAGTTTCTTCTTATAAATTAATATGCACAAGGAACCTGTTTAACATTCTATTAATAAACTTTGTATTGATTATCTTTTAAAACTTTCCATGAAAGTAGTTTTTCTTTTCACTTCTTGAGATTTAGTTATATATATATATATATATATATATAATGTCTTTGTAACACACATACTTCATCAGTGGTCAGACTAGAAATTATATCACTCAACTGTTGCTAACTTAGAGAGGACATATTACAATAAGTCAGGAACAAAGAAATCATTGGGAAGACATTTAAACTTCTTAATATGTCAAGAATAACAAATAAGAATCCATTTTAAATAATATTATTCATCAAAACATCTGTCTTACTTTCATATATATATATATATATATATATATATATATAATTATATTTATGCTCTACTTTTGTATCAAGCACTATTTTTTAAAAATAATAACAAAAATACTAAAGAACTTTGGATTATTTACCTAATGAGTTCTTTCCTATTTTATATATATTTTATATATATATATATGATATATATATACACACGCACATATGTGTCCTGGGTAAGACGATAAACTACTTCTGACAGCAAAGCCTCTGATCAGGAGATTTTGAGGAGCATAGAACCACTTCTTAATTGCACATAACCGAATATAATGAACCCAAGTGGAATTGTAACTTAACTCTCTGATTTTCAGTTCCGAGCCATTATCCATTATACAACCTGTATAAACTAGCTTACAGTATCTGGTATTCCAAGCGGTCACCCATCTAGGTACTGATCATGCTCCATGTTACTTAACTTTGGTGATCGTATGGGAATCGGGGTTTCAACATGATGTGGGCATAAGCTATACCCAGAAGGAAAACAGCTCATAGAAGATGAAACAACTAAACAAAAGTGTTTCAATCATTATTAGTCTGTGAATACACAACAAATTTTTAAAATCTTATATAAATTCACATAATGCTGAACTTTGTCTGTGTCTACCATCTTATATCTGTATAGCAAAACAGCTCGGTCTGTAGCACTAACATGCAAAGAAATTGCTATCAGTCTTATATATATATATATATATATATATATATATATATATATTTGGGCAGAAATTGCTCTTTTATGCAAGTTTCATCAAAAATGACTGATAAGGTGCAGGTAGTGGTTGTTTTTTTTATATAATTTTGCATGTGTTCATATAATTTTTTTATTTCAGGACATAAATCATATAAGAATAAATAAAACATTCCTATAATTCTTGATACATACATAAACTATATTCAATTAAATGATAAAGGCTAAAAATATATCCAAAAGCACTTGGAAAATATTCAAACAATTTTATGTCCTGAAAATAAAAATTATATGAATAAATGAGAACTTATATAAAAGAAACTCAACCACCTCACCTTGTCAGTCATTTTCAACAAAGCTTGCATATACATATATATATATATATATATATATATATATATATATATATATATATATATGTATGTATAAACTACAAAATGAAGTTTACTAAATAAGTGGTAACATTTAAATACCATAACAATTAATAAGCATATTTTAATATTTTTTCTCTGATCTATTTAGAATACAAATTTTAAAATTATTCATATATCAGCAGTATTTCCATTAATAAAGCCCTATTTTTAAATTTGTCATTTTTGTATAAAAATAATTTATATCTACCTTTTCAAAATTCAGTGGTAAATTAGAAAACCTAGAGTGTTCATAGTAAGCATTCTGGTCATCTGCTATTTCACATTACAAATTAGTCCACTAGGAACCAAGACTGGGTTCTCTAGTCTTGAGTTGCAATCAGTCTAGGAGGAACACAAGCCTGAATTCAAAACCAGCCTGAAGAGGGACGTGGGATGTCAGTTATTCTGCAACAGAGATTAGCGAGCTTCCTTATCAGACAGTCTTACTCCGATATGAGTGGCTAGCTATATGTCATATACAAAAATAATTCCTTATTTCAAAAATTCTATTATCAATAATGTTCATAGTCCTCATGCGGAGCAACTGACAATGCTGACAAGTCATTTCAGGTGCTCCAGGAACCCAATTCTGATTGTGGAACTGATAATTTAAAAAAATTTATTTTGCACTTTCAGATGCAGCTTCGTTTTGATGGTGTTATAGGCTTTCCAGGAGGTTTGGTTGATAATGGGGAAGGTCCTGTTGAAGCTGTTAATCGTGAACTTTTGGAAGAAGCTGGGGTCAGCAATGACAAATGCCAAATAAAAGCATCTGATCATTTGATTTCACATTATCATAAGCCCAAAAATTTGGTACTTCACTTTTTTACCAAAGAGGTTAGTCACAAGGAATTCCTAGCAATTGAAAAGGGTGTCATGGAAGCTGAAGATTATGGTGTAGAGGTAAGTTTATCGATTCTAAATCTTCTCTGCAAAGCAACAAATAACTTTTATTTCACAGTGTAAACAACTGTAAAAGGAAAGCATCCATGCTTAATTAAAGCCTATGTGCTACATAAAAAAACATCCAAACACTTTTGGCATCCTGGGTAAGACGATAAACCGCGTCCCGGGTAAGACGATAAACCACGTCCGCGTCTCGGGTAAGACAATAAACTATGTCCAACAGCAAGGCCTCTGATCAGAAGGTTTTAAGGAGCATGGAACCACCCCTTAATTGCTGGTGTTCTCAGGTCCACCCTGACCCAACGTGGTAGCATCTGTTAGGGTCCCAGCTATAAGCAAATAGTTAACCCCCAAACTGCAGTCAAAACACTATGAAAGTGTAAAAACAGGTCTTAATACCCAAAATACTTTGTAAAAAAATTATTGCCAGCAATACATTTTTCTTAAAAAAAAAAAAAAAAAATATTACCAGCAATACATATTTGAAGGAAAATTATTACCAGAAATATATTTTTTTTTAAAAATATTACCAACAATAGAAATTTTGTCAGCATTAAATAACCCATTAAGGTTGATATGCCATAAACAAACCAAACCAGACCAAATGCTTTTATACTAAATCTACTAAACTGTCTGTTATAAGATGGTTTTATGAATTAGTTATATTTTTAATGAGCTTTCAGGTCTGCAGAATAGACCAAGGCCTTGATTGCTAGTTTTCAATGTAGGTAGATAAAGAGATGTATCTAGGGTGTGATTAGTGGGGCATGTGTCATGGGAACCTCTTGTTTTTGTTTGCCATAATGCTATCAAACAAATAATTTGTAGTCTAATATTCATCAATTAAGCATTCAGCACTAAATTATTTCAACCTGGGTATAGCAATAAGCTACATCCAACAGTAAGGATCAGGAGATTGGAGGTTTTGAGGAGTGTGGAACCACCTCTTAATTGTTGTTGCTCACAGTTCTACGCTGACTTGGAGTGGTAGCACCTGTTAGGGTCCCAGCTATGGGCAAATCAAGGACTCCAGAACTGGGTCAAAACATTATGAAAGTATAAAATACATTTTTGCAGTAAAAATACCAGCAATGCATTATTGGAAAAGGAAGAGAAATATTACCAGCAATACATTTTTTAAAGCAAATTTACCAAAGCTCCCAAGAAATTTAAATTTCAGGATTAAATGACCCATAAGGAGTTGATATGCCATTAACCAAACCAAATCTGAAGAGAACTTCAGAATGTCCAAGTGAGAGATAGGCAATTCTTAAATAGAAAAATTTAGCTTTGCTTTGCTGTGATAACTTTCTGTAGCCTAATTGGTAAAACACTCATTAGTTTGAATGTGGTGTCCTTGATGGAAAACGAGAAATACATGCTTGATTCCTGTTGGAAGATACATTTTCTTTTGTAGGCCTCCTCAACTTCAGTGCTCCGTAGAGATTATTGATTCGTTTTTTTACGGCTAATCAACCTTTCGTCCCTATTTAAAGTCAGAAAATATTTTTAGATTGCAAGATTTTATTTTTGAGATAATGGCTTAATGATTACTAATTAACCCAGAGCTAAAATCAAAACTCTAGAACGGTATAAAAAATACTCTTTTATAGAAAAATGATCAGCAATACCTTTTATATTAAAACTGAAGACATGGCATACATTGTCAAAAAAAAAAAAAAAACAATTTGCTATGAATAATCTCCCTTTCTTGGAAGGAGAAACAAGTTTTCACTCCCTGATTGATTTTGTATGATTATTTGATAACAAAATGGCAGCTGAGTAATTACAATTTAATTATGAAATGTCATTCTCTTGAAGTAATTATAAAGTTTGAATTATCAAATTTAGATTTTGACATTAAATAACCCATTCAGGTTGATATGCCACTAAACAAAAACAACCAAACCAAACAAGAAAACTTTATCAAAGTTGGTTTGGTTAACTTAACAATATTTCAAACTTTGTTGGCTTATTTAATGTTGAATAAACAATTGTCATGTTTACACTAGCCAGAAAGATAGATATAGGCACACTTTAAAGCAGAGTCATGGGTTCAGTTATCCAACTTACACATAGTTCTGGTTTTCCACTTGTGCCAAAAATCTAGACACAGGTCCAGTTAACGCAAGTGTGAAAAGGCTAGACACAGCTCCAGTTAATGCGAGAGCAAAAAGGCTAGTCACAGGTCCAGTTAACGCAAGTGTGAAAAGGCTAGACACGGCTCCAGTTAATGCGAGAGCAAAAAGGCTAGTCACAGGTCCAGTTAACACAAGAGCGAAAAGGCAAGACACAGGTCCAATTAACGCGAGAGCGAAAAGGTAAGACACAGGTCAGCTTCATACTTAAATCCTGTATGTGCAGGTGGTGTAATGGATAACAGTTTGGAATGAGAAATCGGAGAGCATAGTTTCAATTCCAGTTGGGCTAGTTACATTCACTTACAGGCAAATACCCTTAGGGTAGTTATGATTTTATTTCCCCCTCAGCTATAGGTTAAACAGTAGGAATTGTACCTGGAATAAAAACATTGTTATTATCAAAACAGTTGTTGATACAAGATTCACTTACAAAATCAAAAAGAATTATTCTTACAATCCAAAATATGTTTCAGCTTCAAAACATAAAAAATAAAATGGTAATCTTTCTTTTGTTTATTATGAAATTTTTCTGTTGTTTAATACTTTTATATTATTTACATTGTTCAGACTATTGTCCTCATCTTTGTTGCCATATTCATGACATTTCAGCCATTGAACACTCCAGCCTTCTTCAGGTGATTATAATTTCATCCACCAGGGTAGATTGTTCTAGTTCCACGTGCCATGCCTCTTTCAGATGTCTCAGTATCAGTTATCTTTCTTTGACTCAACTCTCCACGTTTTTTGTTCGCCTCAGTTGTAACCAGGTATTGAACTCACAAGTTTTTGGGTCAAGTCACTGGATTCAATCACTTATCCATTGGGCTTCCAATCACCTGAAGAAGGCCAAAGCATACATCAGTCGAAACATCATGAATATGGCAATGAAAACGTAGACTACAGTCTGAACAATGTAAATAATTACAATACCTCATCTTAGAAATATAAACAGATCCTGAAGAAGGCCAGTGCATACAACGGCCGTAACATTGTGAATATGGTAACAAAGATGAGGACAATAGTCTGAACAAAGTAAATAATGTAAATAATTACAATACCTCCTCTCAGAAATGTAGACAGATACTTAATACTTTGCTTAGCTTTTGGAAGACACCTTTCACTATTCCAATGTGCCTTTAGATTATTTCAATGTTGTATTTTTTATCCTGTTAAAACACTTTGTCAATATTTAAATTTTGTACTTGTGTCTAATTCCGACTTAGTTTACAGTAAGCAGACCCCTATTTGTAAACCAAAATCATTTTTCACTGTTTTAAGAAAATAAACGATTTTTTTTTAAAGCTGGTTATTAATTTAACCTTTGTAAAATTTAATTTTTAGGAGGTCTTCATTTTTTTTTAAAGATTTTTAAAGACAACCAAAATTTTTCTATTGATAATCATCATAACTTAACCAAGGAATTTATTAACAAATATACAACCAATATTTAAATCTGCTTGAAGGATATGGAAATAGTTTTTTTTTCTTTTTTTATGATTAAGTTTGTTCTAATTTCATACAATTAAAACTATAATTAAAATTTCAAAGAAAATATTTAAATTTATTTTGAATATTATAATACATTTTAAATAATTTTTTTTTTTTTTTTTTTTTTTTAGACAATGCTTGTTACCTAATAGTTTTTTTTTTTTATATTGCAGACGTGTGGAATCATCCAGCCACCCCTGTACACAATGGGTGATGGAATCCGAGGTCTACCTGCCTTTCTCAGCCACAAATTCTGTGGAAACGCCCGACAACAACTCTTATATGCTCTTCAATCTTGCAAAATCCTTGAAGGAAAAGAAATTGACAAAGCTCTCCTTGCAAGTCAAAGCTTATTAAAATAAGACTTTAGTGGGGTCTGCTATTTAATCAGTGGGCTTTGTGGGGATACAACTCGTTTTTTGTTTTTGTCTTTTGGAAACTGGGACCATTTTATTTATCTATTTTTGGGGTTATATAGTAATGGTAATATTAGCCGTTTCCTTATAAGGAAACATTTGGCATTCACTGACTGTGCAGCTCGTACTGCTTTCAGTTTAAATTTATAAAATCTTTCCCTTAAAACACTTTTTTTTTTTGAGGAAAACTGGTTTCTCAAATTATATATCTTTCCAGTATTGATGGGGGTTTCCTTCATAACCTTTTAGCTGAAGTAGTTTTGTCAACGTCAACATGTTATTATTTCCTCTTTGAGTAACATATGCCATCCATTTTTGTTATTGGAAGTTTTTTGGTTGTGATTCTGTAGCGCCAAGTCACAATGTTTGAAAAAGGATGGCTTTTGCCAGCACCAACAGGCTTTACTTTCTCAAAGCCAATTTTTAACAATTGATCTGAGAAAGAAGTCGTATATGGCTGACAGTTTAGATATTTCTGAATGAGTCGGATACCATGCATGACATCTATATGGAAGTCTCTATCGGATGATGCTATTTAAGAACACAACTTGTGCTTTCTGGTTAACGTTTTGGTTTTGCAGCAATTTGCGGTATTGTGTGAAACTACCTCTGGCACAGTCTATTCTCTGTTCAATTTCCTTTACTCCTATACTATATATATTAGAACTGATCCATGCACCAAGTTATTTGAGATTTTTAGTATTTGCTAATTCCTGAATTTTTAAGATGGAATGAAAGCAATGATCGCACATACTCTGAATCCAATTCCAGATCGGAAGTTTCTGTTTAGAAAAGATTAATCTTTAGTCCTGTTTCTAGGAATACTTTATAGAGGATGTTTATTTTCTGTTTAAGATCATTTTTATCCTAAATATCAATACCTACATCATCGGCTTATCTCCTTTCATCATCAGTACATCTGCCACGAGGAAAAGCAGCATCATTGTCTTCTATTGGGAGAATTGTTTGGGATGTGGTGTGGCATGTATAAATGTTCAGTGCTCATCTCTTCACGAGACCATTCTGACCACAACTATGAATGCCTATGTCATCAGTATTGCCCACTTCACCATCAGCACACTGACCCCTAGAGGGTAAACGGTGATTTTGTTTTCTCCTTACATTTGGGATGTAGCATGGAATAATTAAATGATCAGTTCCTATCTCTCCACATCTGTGCTTGTAAATGCACAGGGTATAGTCATTCAGGTTTTCATTTCCTTCTTGTCATACTATTGATGTGGTTTGACATGTTTCCATATTGGGTTCCTTGCCAGGTGTGAAAGATTTTGTAAGCCAATAAAGTCCCTGTATTCGATTGTTGTGTTCAGTAGATTTGGTGTTTGGAAGTTTGTTTCTAATGGATGAAAAGAGGAAGTCTCTATTCATTATGCTTCGGTGAGATTGACGTAGCAGGTATACAATTTCCTACTGGATAGTTGGATATAAGCTATGAAATTTTCATTATCATCTTTATTATTTATCATAAAATTTAATTTTTACGTTTTCTAGCAATGAGAGAAATGTATAAAAATTCAAAAGGAAAATCCAGCTACACAGATTTTGAACTTTAACCACAACCCTGTAATTGATTACGGTTGTTGGTCCACCACAGATACTGCAGCCATGGGTCCAGGGTCATCTCTCAGGTAAGCCCGTCCCTCTTCAGAGTAGTTTTTGAATTTAGTTTTCCTTCTAGTGTGTTGACCTATCAAGGCTAGAGATCCTAGTCTGCTCTATTATTTACAGGGATTTGGATTCAAGAGTTTTACTTTACTTAAACTAGTCACTACCCAAAGCAAGAAAACCCAGTCAGCTCTGCTATTTAACCTTTAGTTGTGGAAAAATGGTTTCATGCCTTTTTCAAGTCAGTGGTTAGTAAACAACAATTTAAATTTGGTACATTGATTCCATTTTCTACTCCAATAACCATTATGCCACCACAATTTTAAACATAATTTGCATCATATGCTTTTGATACTAGAACATGTGGCTAAGCTTTCATATCTATAAGGGGTTTAAATAGACATTTATAGAAAAAAATCATTACTGAAAAAAATGAACATAAATTAATCTTTTGGAGTATTCTTAAAAATTAAAATGCTCTTCCCAAGTAAATATTAATTTTTTTTTTTTTTTAACATTAGTATTTTTTAATATTGTAATATTGTTGTTGCCCTAACTAATAAAAACACATGATCCAATCTCTCATATGTAATATCAAATTTTGTTTGACCCCCAGGGCCCTCATCCCAACATGGACACTCTTGCATGTGCTTTAGGAGTTTTTCTTCTCCCTAGGGTGGGTGCTTATATATCCACCTGTCACTCAGTTCTTTGCGGCATATACAAGTTTCAACATGTCAGAGCAGCTTTGGGTGAATTGCAGATCTCTCCACTCGGCCAGAAGGTCATCTCTCAGGTCACCTCAACACTGGACTTCTCTGAAGGACACTAAGTGCAAAGTAAATTCTGACATGTGAGCTCAGTAATGACTACAATATTCTTCTTGCCATCGAGGGAGATAATTGTGGCTGCATAAACACCATTCCGCATTTTCTCTTTTTCAAATATGGAAGGTGAGTGCTGAAAAGTTCTCAAATTCAAAAATATGATCAGATTTTTTATTTATTTTTTTTATTTTAAATGGGCCAAGTATTTTACAGTACCCCACATAGAAACTGGTTTAACATATTTTAATGCTGTTTACTATATTATTGCTGTCTGGTTCAAATTAAAATCCTGTGGGAAACTTTCCCATGACTAAAGTCCTGTTACATGTTTCACAAAGTCTTTCAGGATAAGAGAATATGATCTATAACTTTCTATATATCAGAACAATGTTAGGAAAATGAATAACAATATTGAGAAATTCTATATAATATGTTTTGTCATATTTTTTTTTATTGATGGAATTATTTATGTGTAGGTAGGATGGAGATATAAAAATGTAAGTACTTAATTTAGGTAATTGGAATTTTGAACCAAACCCTTATTTCACCCACTGGAGTAGATTGTTCTAGTTCCACCTGTCATGCCTCTTCTGGATGTCTCAATTATTTCCCTTTAACTGAACTCTCCAAGTTTTTTGGTTCACCATTGCTGTGGCTTGGTATTGCACTCACAACTCTTTGGGTATAATCACTGGATATAACCAACATTTTTATTGGTGAATGAAATAAAGGGTTTGGTTTGAAATACCAATCACCTGAAGAAGGCCAGAGCGTACAACAGCCAATATGTTGTGATATGCCAATGAAGATGAGGATAACAGTCCGAATAATGTAAATAATACAAGACAAAAAAAAAAAAGAGACAAAAATAAGTGTTTGTTATAATTATGTACAATTTATATCTTCCCCCCTCCTTTTCCTGCAAACATATAATTCCATAAATGAAAATTTTACTTTAGTCCAACAAAGTCCTTCTCGAGGACAATATGTGTTGAACAGAATTTTTCCACTTTGTCATTCATTTGCCTATTTCTTCCAGGGTTAGCCATTAAAAATGATGTTTTTGTTGGAATGATGGAGGTCACAATTTGATTATTATGTTAGGAAATCTTAGAAAGCCTGGAAATGTCTCATGCAAGCTGCAAGCTTTCATTTCTTTCTCCCTTGGAAAAACATTTGCAAAATCTTGGGTTGTCCAAAACGTTTGTTTGGTTTATTAAGTAAATTTTCTACGTAATAAGCAATCAAACCTTTTGGCCAATATGCTTCGCTATAACCAAAAACAATAATATTTTGGGCAGCAGGTAGGGTTAACTGTTCTGAGAAAGAACAAAACAAAAAAAAAGTTATATATATATATATATATATAAAATTATTGTTGTTGTTATTTTTTTTTTTATAATTGTATATGTTTTTGGTGCACAGATTTTTTTCTTGTTTTGGCTTTTAACTATGGCACTGTGATGTTAATAAATTTTATTGAATAATTTCCTGAATCTTTTTGTAACTGCAATGAAGCATTTTTTATTGAAATTTGTCATGTATTAAAGTTTACACTCTTAGTCCTGTTACATGTTGATAATTGTAACAAAGGAAAAAAAATGATTTACCACAACACAGAGCTAAATCACAAACAAATATTTAATTTACTAAAACAGAACATAAAATATATACAGGATAAACAATTGTGGCCTACAAAACAGAAAACACAGAGTTACTGGCGAAGTGTTACGAAGGAGAAGGAAAGGGAATCAAATATCTTTATCACTTTAGGGCTAGCGAAGTAAGCTAAGTGCTATATTTGGAAATCCACAAAGGTGTGTAAATAAATATTAATTTTTAGTTTGGTCAATGAAAATTAGTCAAAATTCTATTTACCAAATTTGTTCCATGAAATTCTCTTTTCGGTTTTGGTTGGTCGGCAACTTTTTATAGAGATTCTTTCGGCTGGATATAATAGTCCTTGAATCAAAAGCCGGAGTTGATAACAGCAGAAATTCCCTTTCATCAACTGACAACCCTTTTCCAAAATCCCATTTTTATAAGGGCTAACACCTAATTTACATATTTCTAGATGTTTCTCGAATCATCTAGATTTTTCTCGAATATACTAGAATGATCTAGAATCTTCCAAACATTCTATTTCTAATTTCTCTATTCTACAACTACTTCATGAATGAAAACTTTTTTGTAATAATAAGTAGAACTCAGTGGAATCCCTTATTATAGAAATGCATCCTCGTAACAGTCCACAACAGCAAATTGTTCCACAAGACAGTGGCTTGTGGGTAATAGTGTTGCTTTGTGAATTTGATTACATAGTAGTTGTGAGTTCAATCGTTGGGTCGGCCATGGATTAAATTATTCAGTTCAGAATTCCCTGTAGGTTACCCAGCTCAATATACACCGGAAGAGGGAACAGAGGCTGAAACATATCAACAAAAATAAGTACAATACAAATAGTGTAAATAATAATAAACTGGGTTTTTTGGGGGTGTTTTTTTTGTTTTTTTTTTGTTTTGTGGGAGAGGTCTGGAATAATGATAACTCCTCATCCCAGAAATTCAGACAAAAAAATGGATTATTCTGACAACTGTGCTTACTTCTTAAATATTTGCTGACAATGGGAAGAGGAATTACAATAGAACTATGGATAACTATCACCTTTCTGTTCAAATCAAGGTGCATTGTTGATGGTGATCTTTACACACTGCGAAAGCATTGCAAAGATTCTACACTATTCACAGACATATAAACAATATCTTCTTTAATTATTGTAAACCACTATATCGTACAAATGACAATAAAACTGGAGGCAGTATAAATTTGGTCCTACAGAGGGATGCTGAGAATTCCATGGACAAAGCAACTAAGTAAAAAGGAAATCCTAAAAAAAATGTTAGCAAAAAAGAACCTCTTAAACTCAAAATCAAGTAGAGGCAGCCAAAGTATCTTGAACACAAATGAGAAAGGAGTGTTTGGAAACCCTCACAGGTCATATCAAGGGCAAAAGAGGTTAGGAGAAGGCAGTTGGGTTATCTACCTGACTAGCCTGTGTGAATGGATGGCAGAATGGGAAAGAAATGTTGCTAAGAAGAACATGAGGTAGGAAGCTATGGAGAGGTGTGATCATCAATATCTTGAAGGGACATGACACAGAAGAGGAATGAGATTTTTAATCTGACATTAATTTACATTATATTTTGCAGGTATAGGCTTTTACATAATTTACTCAAACAAGCCTACTCAGAAATATAAAGTTTATAGCAATAAGAAATGACCTTGGATAAAAAAAACTAATTACTTAAATATCTTAGCTATGAGCAAATAGTGAACCCCCCCCCCAAACTGGGGTCAAAACACTATGAAAGTATAAAAATACATTTTTATAGTTAAAATAACCAGTAATATATTATTAGAAAAGGAAGAGAAAAATTACTTGCAATACATTTTTGAAAACAAAATTGCCAAAGCTCACAAGAAAATTAAATTTTAGCATTAAATGACCCATAAGGTGTTGATATGCCATTAACCCAACCAAATCTAAAATGAACTGTTACAAGTTTCGAAAGGTCCCAATGAGAGAAATGCATTTCTTAAATAGGGAAATTTAGATGTGCTTTGTTGTGATATCTTTTTGTAGCCTAATTGGTAAGGCATACATTAACTTGAATTTGCTATCCATGATGGAAAAAAGGAAATACATATTTGATTCCTGTTGGAAGGTACATTTTCTTTTGTAGGCCTTCTCAACTTCAGGGCCCTGTAGACATTATTGATTCATTTTTTTTTTTATGGCTAATCAACCTTTTGGCCCCTATTTAAAACCAGGAAATATTTTTACATATCTATCTATATATATATATATATATATATATATATATATATATAATGTCATCCACAGACAGACTGTTTCGCTGTATCACACCTCATCAGTGCGGCTAGACATCCGGTTGCCTCTAGCTAGGATCAAAACACGACTGAATTGGTATCAGGCAGATATTCTACCACTAAGCTGTCGGCGCACGGTTGGGATGGAGGTGGATTTTTGGCGTATTTTTTTTATTTTTAGGAAACACGCCCAGTGAACAACAGTGACTCAATTCGGCTTGTGAAGAGTCTCGCTATATAGCTATAATAGTCACTGTTTACAAACCCATACCTCAGCCCGAGAGTGCTCAACTGGAATTAATTCAGGAGCTAATATAATGTCATCCACAGACAGACTGTTTCGCTGTATCACAGCTCATCAGTACGGCTAGTCATCCGGTTGCCTCTAGCTAGGATCGAAACCCGACTGAATTGGTATCAGGCGGATATTCTACCACTAAGCTGTCGGCACACGGTTGGGATGGAGGTGGATTTTTGGCGTATTTTTTTTTATTTTTAGGAAACACGCCCAGTGACCGACAGTGACTCAATTCGGCTTGCGAAGAGTCTCGCTATATATTACATATATTTTTTAAGAATTTTTTTTTTTTTTTTTTTATAGTTTAATGATACAGGTGTTAATAATTAGCTGGAGGTAGAAGAAGTGAATTCATACCTTTCTCAAAGATATTTGCACATATGTGAATATAACAAACCCAACTGTAATTGAAACTCAGTTCTCTGATTAAGAATACCAAGAGATTATCCATTACCCACACATCCAAGCTCACACCACCTGGTATTCCTAAGTAGTCACCCATGTAGCTACTGACCAGGCTCAATGTTGCTTAACATTAGTGTTCATACAGGCACCTGTGTTTTAACATAATGTGGCCATATGCTAGTAGACATTAATTTCCATTTCAAAAACAAGGATGTCTCATCAAGCACATGTATTCATTAAATATAATGTTTATAGTAACAAATTAAAATTCACCGTGTTTCCGTTTATACAATAATGGCATCCCAAATTTTCAGGAAGTAGTTCTGTAAAGGCAGATAATCTTTAGGACCCTATTCTGCTTATTTTCTTTTCAGTCTGAGAATGAATAATTTAATAGAAAACATTTATATATTAAGATATTTCCAGATTGAAATTCTGTTCTCATCATATTTCGATTCAGAAGTATGATGCTTTTTAACTCTAATGTCATTAGCTGTCTTATGGTTTCTTAGTCACATTCAAACTGAATCACTGTAGTCCCAAAGATCTAATTGAAGACCTTTCAAATTTATGACAAGAAGGTTTGCCACATTTTTAACTTCAAGACGATTTGTCAGAATAAATTACGTTCATCACAGAAAATCCTTTGGGACTTAAAGCAATGGTATTAATTTTATTTTTAGATTTTATATTAATATTCGGCGATTAATATATAAGTCAGTTGATGAAGCTTCATATGAACAACTTCTAAAAAAAAAAAAGTAAATGTTTCGCCGACCAAGCTTTGTGTAGTACCCTAAACACTTTGTCAGAATATTTCAAATCGCCACCCAGGTTGTTCACCAAATCTAAGTCAGCGATTGAACTGTGGTGAAAAACCTGGGTTTCTGAAGAAGTGTTGGACAAAAAGTTTCCTTTTAAAGAATGCTCGCCATCATTTTTAAAACTACATCCACACACACACACACACATATAATGCTAGTAGATAGGTTTTCCTATCCTCTGCTTCACACTACTTCTCAGTATTTTGAACAGGAGTAGAGGTATATCTCTTTTTTTTCTTGTTTACAATTGGGTGCTCGGTTCCTTCTAAAGACTTGTTATTCTCTTTTACTCACAGTAACCCTTTTGTGTCTTAGTGGAATTGTTGCCTTGCTTGGGGTGAATTGATTAAAAAATATTCTTAAAATTTCTTCTGCTGTCAGTTAATCTTTGCACTAAGGTTTGCATTCTGTCCATGTTTTCCTCTGGTTTTTTTTTTTTGTTTTTTGACTTCTGGCTTTTTGTATTGTCATGCATATCAGATACTTTTTTTCACAAAACCTATCCCCTTGTGCAACAAACATTTTATTGTCATTTGTCCAATAGCATGGTGGTTTCCAGAAAGACTACATTTTCGACTTCAAATCAAGTGCTAATTGCCAGCAGTCCTCCTTATTCCTATAATGTCCCTTTCTTATCAGTTTATCTTCTTCATGTCACACCATTTTGACTGTAAACCTCTGCCCTATATATTTAGCGATTCTAGATAACAAAACAAAGAAGAATCTACAGTATTATTGGTCATGGCCTGACTTTTCAGCTTGAATTCTATCAAAGCTGGAAAATGACTTGATCAACTCTAGCAAAAAATATCGCAGTATTATTGCATTTTTTTTTTTTTTTTTTGGTCTATTTGGACATAAGATAAAAATGATTTGTGTATTAGATAAAATGTTGTGCCAGGCAGCCTTTACTAAAAAGTCAAAAATGCAACTGGAGCCTTTAAAAATATTTATTTACAGTAACTTTACTGGTTTCACAGTTTCATGATTTTCAAAAGTTAAACCAAGATGAAGAGATGCCATGACCATGCATCACATCTAACTGGAGTTTGAGAATTCTTTCCACTTTATACAAAAATAGTGGATCAGATGATCATCTGTTTAAAATACAATCTGGTTGGTTAATTATGATCATGTGATCAGGCATAGTAATTTTTGCATCAAAAGTTGATCATGAAATTTTGTTGTCAAAAATTCAGTGTCATGGTTCAGAGAGTGTAGCTAATGACAGCAAGGTGTTAAGTAGTTCATGTGTCGTGAATTCTATTTTATTGAACCTTATTGGAGGAAGCACGGTGGAGTAATGGATAGCAGCTCATATTGAGGAATCAGAGAACCGAGTTTACATTCCAGTCAAATCCATTACATTCACTTACATGCTAATACCTTTGGTATGAATCCTCAATAGGTAAATAGCAGGACAGACCAGGTTCTTCCACAGAAAGAGATAGCAACATACTGCCTCATCAGTCATGTATCTTTCAATGCATGATTGCCTAAGCATGTATCACACATGGCGCATAACTGATTGACATTCCCAAAAAGGACGAGAATTTTATTTGTGTAACAATGATTCCTCACATCTCCTTAGGAGATAAGTAGATAAATCCCTTTTCTTTTTAAGTCCACTTAATTATCTAATTTTCGTATGGGTTGTCTGTATGTTTTTAGAGTTATAGAGATGTTTTATTTTCTGAACACAGTCAGCACATTGTGGCCATGTTCGTAGTTAATATTGTTAAGTGTTGGCTTTTTTCATTTTTATTATTAGGGCTTCTATTATTTTTAATCTTTTTTACATGTGGATGACGTAATTATGTTTGTATTTTCTACTAGAATCTTTCATATGGAGTCTGGTAAGTTTGTCTGTGTGTTTAAATGGATTCTGATAGAGCTGTGGTCAGATAGGTGTAATGTAAGGCACCTGGCGAGGCATGTAGTCATGTGACCGATGTAATTATTTATGAATTCAGTTTGATACACACATACACACAACCCATGCACCCAATTAAAAAGTAAAAATAAAATCACTTTTGATAATGGCTAAAAGTATAGCCGAAAGCACACAGAACTATATAACATTTGGACAGTTTCTACATAGCCTGTGTCCAGCAAAGAAAACACTTGTTTGAACGCAAGAAAAATTAACTAAAAAGTTTAACTGCAGTACCTAGTGTGTCATCTTTAATCTCACACACACGTATATATATATATGTATATATATATATATATATATATATCTCAAGATTATTCAGTTTCACTTATAACCGAGTCGTAATCATTATCACATGAAAAGGCAGTTCTTATTTCAGTGATAATTCCGTGGACTTATTCATTATTTTTCTCTGGGTTAAATGAGATTGCACAGCAAACTATAAGAGCTATAAATTGACTTAAATACATGACACAATTTTTAACATAACAAGAACAGAAAGACATAAATCTTTGACATACGTGGCTTCCTTTAAACAATAACCTCTTTCATTTAATGATACAATATTATCTACCATCTCTGCTTTACACGACCACAGAAAATCTTATGCAAGATTTGGCCTAAGACAATAAAAAGATGATGCATTGTCATGTACAAGAATTAAAAATAAAAAAAAGAATCAATTTAAGTCATGCAGTTGGCACAATGATGATAGCAGACACAAAATGGAAACAAGAACTGTTACGTAATATCAGTCCTCCTATATGGCGGTGAATGCTGGACAATCTCCTCACAGATGAAGAAGAGACTTGAAGCAACAGAAACAAAGAAAAGTGTACTGAACTGTTATGTAATACCAGTCCTCCTATATGGCAATTAATGCTGGACAATCTCCTCACAGAGGAAGAAGAGACTTGAAGCAACAGAAACAAAGAAAAAAGTACTGAACTGTTATGTAATATCAGTCCTTCAATATGGCAGTGAATGCTGGACAATCTCGTTAGAGATGAAGAAGTGACTTGAAGCAGCAGAAACAAAGAAAAGAGTATTGAACTGTTATGTAATATCAGTCCTCCTATATGGCAATGAATCCTGCACAATCTTTTCACAGATGAAGAAGAGACTTGAAACAACAGAAATGTGGTTCTACCGTAGGATGCTGAGAATGCAATGAGCTGAACAGGTGAGCAGCGATGCAGTTTTATAGAAAACGGAAATAAAAAGAACACTTAATATCAGGAAGCAACAGTTGAATTTTCTTGGTCATATAAGGAAAGAGGGCTTTGAAAATCTTATACAAGACAGATTGAAGGCAAGAGAGATACAGGAAAACAATGTATAACCTAGATGACTAGTTTGTTTAAATGTATGACAGAAGAGGGTTTAGGAGAGATAGCAAAACAGCAAAGTTTACTAAGAGCTACAAAGGACAAGTAATCGTAGAGAGTTATGATGATAAACGTCTTGATGGGATATTTTTTAATCATTTTACCCCAATCATGGCAATAAAGCCACTAAGACTCAAGGGGTTAACGAGTGTGAGAGAATATGAGAAAAAATATATTATTAAGGAGAGTGCACAATATAAGATCAAGAATTAAGTAGACAAAAGATAATGATTGATATTGCATTTAACTCGACTGGGTCAGAAGAACCTGTAAAAGAGTTCCATAGGCAAGAAGGGTGAAAGAATAAACTGTTAGCATAGAACTTACTGTTAAATTTGGTCATTTTAACTGTAAAATGAAACCTTGTGGCTTATGTAGTCAGTCAATTAAGTGCCATACAGGATACACGTTTGGGCTGTCATGTCTCTTTCGATTCATGACTGTAGGCAGAAGATTTTCCCACAGTAGGTTGCCATTTCTTTCTACGGTAGACTGGTTGCCAACCAAGGCTAATGAACCCAGGATGTCTTGCTATTTAAATTCTACACTTAAATTCAGGTACTATAGAGGAAAGTCATATTTATTTTGAATAATGCAAAAATATGGCACAAGGCCAAAAGAGGGAAGCGGGGAAGGCTGGTCTTCAATCAATCTTACTTATTATAAAATGCAGATTGTGTGTGTGTACATTTATACATTGGATTGGATTTCCTACATTTTTCAACCGATTTCAACAAAACTTCACAGGACTGCATAAAATCACCTTGCGGTGGTTCTGACAGCACCAAAAATTGGAAAAACACAATTGTTTTTGCACAAAATCAATTTGAAAAAACAATTAAGAGGCATCGCTATCGCGGAGAATGAAAGGCGGACAACTCATATCGAGTTATACTTATTATAAAACCCAGGTTGTTTGTGTGTGTGTGTTCATTTATATATGGGATCAGATTTCCTACATTTTTCAACCGATTTCAACAAAACTTCACTTTTTTTTGGCAGGTAGTGTTTCTTATTGTCTTGCACACTTTTTTCTTTATTTTTACATTCAGAATGCTTTAAAAATTGCATTTACAAGACAATTGTTTATAATAAAATTCTATTCAATCGATAGACTCATAACGATTGAAAACAATGTTTTTGTTTGAGTTTGGGTTTGACCAATTCGTAAAAAAAACAAAAAAAACTAATTAAGACATGCGTGTCTGTCAACCTTAAACAATAATCTTTGTCAATTTTATTTTTCAGTCTTTATGATGGTCGATACTTGATCTATCTCTTACTGTTACATCCCCGGGCAACACCGGGCTCTCCTGCTAGTCTTATCTTAATCTAAGCTAACCATGAATGATTACTGACTCAAACATACTACAGTACTCCTTACACCAAAACAACATATTCTTACTTACCATTCTTACTACAGTCACCGTAATACCTCACAGTCTCTATGCAGTCCTAAGTTGTTCCCCTATGTACAATTTGTCTGGTGTGGGGAGAATACAAACAACAACATCTAAAAATGAAACACCAGTGAATATTTACAAAGAATACAATTTATATACAAGAAACTAAACAAAATAGTGTTTGTAATATAAATCCCCCACAATCTAGTATTGTGCTTAAATTCATAAAGTCTTTGTACCATAGAGGAATCCACAGAATCTATCTTACATATCCTTAAGTCTACCATTCGTCCATGCTTAGAATATTGCTGCTACATATACTCCGGTGCTCCTGCTATATATTTAAAGATTGTTGATAAAAATCCAAAGAAGAATGTCCAATGTTATTGATCCTGACCTGGCATCTCGGCTTCAGTCATTTTCCTACCGCCGTAAAGTTGCTTCCCTGGGCCTTTTCTATTAATACTTTCATGGCAATTGTTTGGATGAGTTCTTCCTTGTGGTACCTAGACAATATGAATTTAAACGCAGTACTATCTACTGTCTCTTTGAGTTTTTTAATCGGTATCCCCCCAAGCAAAGCAGTAATACTACTAAAACACAATGTGTTACAGAGTGTAGAAGAATTAGGAGCAGAAACATTAATGATGAGCAGAAAGAGGAGAGAGTAATCAGGTAATTAGTAGATAGCTATTAACATTGCATTTACTATTTTGCATATTAAAGTTGGCTGGAAGGCATGGAGCTGGAAGGGAATTCCACAAGTGAAAAATGTAAGAGAAGAAACTGTTAGCATAGAATTTACAGCTATATTTAGTTAGCTCAACTGTAAATGGATGCGATCTCAACACCACTCTAGTGCTGCACTTAAATTTAAAAAAAAAAAAACTCCAGATACCATAGCGGATAGTCCATTCGAACAATTACCATGAAAGTATTTATAGAAAAGATATGGAGAAGCAACCTTGCATCAATGGAAGGGAGTGGAGCTGAGCTGCCAGATCAGGACCAATAATATTGCTGATTCTTCTTTGGATTTTATCAAGGAGCTCAAGGTAAATAGCAGGGGCACCAGACCATATTTGGCATCAATATTCTAAGCACGGACAAATTGTAGACTTATAGATACTTAAAATAGCTTCTGGAGAGAAAAAAAAAATGGCTCGCCCAACACAGTGAACTGACTTTCTTATGAACTGACCTAGAAATACCTTCAATATAATCTTTCCACTTCATATCTGCAGATAACGTGAGCTCGAGAAGGAGGAACAAGTCACTTTCTGGAGGTCAGCATCAGCCATGCTGATAGAAGGCAGAGAAGGTTCTCTCAGGTGATTAATTGAGAGGAGTCTAGTTTTGGAGGCTTTAAAATTAAGCCATCTTTTGCCAAAGTTAGCGACGGACGAGGTCGTTTTGGACATCGGTTGTCATGTTGACCTTGTCGGACTGATACGCTTTGCTATCGAGGCAGGAGTAAATTGTGGTGTCGTCAGCGTAGATACAAAGCTGAAAGCAGGTCATTATTGAAAATTAAAAACAGAGTAGGACCAAGAATGGAGCCTTGGGGGGACACCTGTGTTAGTACGAAAATATCTAGACGAGTGGCCATTCAGGATAACTCGCATTTCATGATTTGATAAAGTACTCTTCTATTGTTCTTGCTCTTTAATAATATTTCTAATTCTTTCACAGCCAATAACCAATTGCATTGGTCTCATCCCATCTGTTCATGACTGGGCCCACTTTCTACCAAATTAATACATATTAAAATTTATTTTGAGATTGCTTCTTGAGAGATTTCCATCACTCCTTTTTGTTTTAATCAGAGGAGTAGCTAGGGAGGTGGAGATTGATGGCAGTGTTGAACATTTAAAACATTTGCATGCCTCAATGCCTAAACATAAAAAATGGCATCCAAGTTAAAAACAAATGACTCCACACCTTTAAATTTTGAATCAGGTTTATTTCAACCAGATGCAGATATATGGCATTGTTTGGTGATGATTTTTCTCATATTTCATATACTGAGGGAGCAGGGGTCACTCAATAAAGTGTGCTTCTACACCTCTTAGTAGGAAAAAGGATAAATGTTACAGTTTTAAAATTGAAGTTTGACACTATAAACGAAAACGAATGAATATCTTAAGCATTCAGGTATATTTAGACGGTCAACAAATGCACTGGGTATGTGTCAGTGTAATTGTATCCCTCTGATTTGATTGGTTGAATATTGAATAACAAACAAAATTTTGTTTTTTTTGCATTATCTCATTATAATTTTGCTTTTTAATCTCTTACTTAACGCTACCATTGTGCCCTGTCAATACCACATAAATAATGGACGATTCCGGTTTGATCACGTGGAAAAACGGAAAAGACATATCAGAGATGCAATTTGTTTTACCTCTCCGTGTCTTTCTATAAATACTTTCATGGTAATTGTTCGGATAAGCCCTTCACTATGATAACTAGATTATTTTAAATTTAAGCGCAGTTCGAGACTGGCGTCAGGATCCCAGCATTTTACAGTTGAGCTGGCTAGATGTAACCGTAAGTTCTATGCTAACAGTTTCTTTTTGCGTAATTCTCGCTTGTGGAACTCTCTTCCGGCTCCATGCTTTCCAGCCAACTTTAATCTGTAAAAATCTAAATTGCCAATTGCTATCTACTGTCCTTCTGATTACTCTCTTCTCTTTCTGCTTAGCATTATTGTTTCTGTTCCTAATTCTTCTACAATCTGCAACCCCTTGTATCTTAGTGGCTTTATTGCCTTGCAGGGAGGTGATACCAATTTAAAAAAAATATTTTTTATCTTTTATTTGTTTTAATCTCCAACAGCCAGATCAGACTGAAAATGGAGTTCTGTTGCCATACATGGGCAGGAGTTACACAGCCTTCATTTTACAGTCTCAATAGAGTCCAAAAGTGTTTCCTCGTCCTTGTGGGTGACAAATTATCTTCCACACTGCAAGCCTTTTCTCACAAACGAAACGTCGCAAGTCTCCTGCTTCTCTATCGCTATTTTTTAATCATTCCACCCCAAACAAGACAAGAAAGCCACTAAGGCACAAGGGGGTTACAGAGTGTTAGGGAATTAAAAAAAAACACTATCCAGGACAGAGAACATTAAAAGAACAATAATTAAGAACACAGGGGATAACGATTGACATTGCATTTAAATTTTTGAAGATCAAAGTTGACTGGGAAGCAAGAAGCAGGAAGAGAGTTTCACAAGCAAGAGGTGTGAAAGAAGAAACTGTCAGCATAGAACTTACGGTTCTATGGAAAGTGTTCATACTAACTACATTCCTTCCTTCTACCAGTTCTAATCTTCACAGCTAAAACCCGCCATGACACGCACATTTTAGCGAACTACCCTCATTCCCTTTGTATTACATTAGTGAAATGTAATTTCTACTTGAGTAGCTTCTCACCAACCACTGCTTTGTGGAACCGACTCCAAAGAGAATGCTTCTCTTATCACAACCTGTTCAAGTGCAAGGTTAGCCATTATCATCCCCGCATATTTGCATAAACTTTGCATCTTATTGTGTAACACTCTACTTAGAGTGGTTCTCGGGCCTTGTACAGAGTGAATATCATTGTAAAAAAAATCTGTCGTTTGTAGTTCTTATTAAATTTTGTCTCTTCTAAACCCTGTCCTGCCAACCATTTACACAAGCTCGTTAGGTACGATATGCGCTGTTTGCCTCTGTCCCTTTCGCCTTCAATCTGTTCTGTGAGTATCAAATTTTCCAAGCTCTCTTTCCTCATTATGTTACCGAGCTGTTTCAGCTATATCTTCCTGATGTTAAGTATAAGTGTCCTTTTTTTCCGTTTTCTCCAAAACTTCGTCTTTTTTCACACGTTCTGTCCATTGTATTCCCAGGATCTTTCTGTAGAACCACATTCATGTTGCTTCAAGTCTCTTCTTCATCTGTGAGGATACTGCCTAGCATTCACTGCCATATAGGAGGACTGATATTACGTAACAGTTCAGTACTTTTTCTTTGTTTCTGTCGCTTCAAATCTCTTCTTCATCTGTGAGGAGATTGTTCAGCATTCACTGCCATATAGGAGGACTGAAATTGCCTAACAGTTCAATACTCTTTTCTTTGTTTCTAATGACATTTTCTATTTCTTAATACTTTGCTAAGATTTGGATGGCGTCTATTCCAATGCGCCTTCAGATAATATATCTATATAAATAAAGCGCTGCGTGTCCGTCCTTCCTTTTTTTTGATCTCGGCGAATCACAAACAACTTGAAATAACATAAACTACTGTAGTTACACGCGATTAAAAATTAAATAAATAACTCATTTAAAGTTAAATTTAAATATCGAACAGAGTGAAAAGTTTAAAAATTAATTCTTTATTTCAAGGTTAACTTTAATTTCGCTTTTCGTCGCAGTTGCAATTGATATCGTCCAATTAAAAGGTAATTAAATCTTAAGTGGAGCATGGTAAGTTGCTGCCATGATTTTTTTTAATCTTTCTATCAGGCATACTGTGACGCATTCGAAATAAGAGTGACTTTATGTGAAGGGATCATCAAGAATGTTGATTTTAAAAGAAAAGAAAAATTGCGCACAAAATAAATGTAAACAAACTACGGAAATCGGTTGTGTATACGAAGAAAGATTATGCCGAATTAAGGTGTCAAATAAAGATAAAATAATGTTATTATTTTAAATTCTGATGACTTTTACGTATATAGGACGATGGCCCAAAAGCCATTCATGAAATCTAGCCTAAAGTCCGCTCAAATAATATTTGTCTATATTTCGGAGATGAGGTATTTTAACTATTTAGACTATTTACGTCGTTCGGACTTTTGTCCTCCTTTTTATTGCTATATTCATGACGTTTCGGTCGTTGTACGCTCTGACTTTCTTCAAGAAAGATGTTGGCAATAAAGATGAGGACAATAGACTGAATGATATAAATAGTGTATATAGTATGAAATTAATATCTCAGCCAAAAACCTGGCTCCTTTTTTTTCTGCCCTCGTTATTTTAATCACTGACAACGTTTGCATTCTTTAGAGGTTGGAATAACTTTAATTGCAGTCAGTCCTTGAACTGACTTCTACTTCATGGCAACAGAATGAGGTTTAGACTTTCAGTGAACCAATCAAAAACTGATCTACATATTCAGTCGACCGTACAAGAGGAATGTTATTATTGTTGAAGGATGACATCATAGGCAGACGCTCTATCCATCCGTTTCAAATATGGATACGATTTAACATCCTGCTATTCAACTAATGTAAAATACGACAATTTATTCATTGCACCCTGTAGTCACAAATATATATATATATATATATATATATATATATATGTGTGTGTGTGTGTGTGTGTATTTAGGTAGCAATCCTTCTTTCATGCACATTTCATTGAATACGATAGACAAGGCGCTTTGATTTAGTATTTGTCATACAATTTATGATAAATTATATAAAAACTGTCCGAATGTTCTTTTTTTTCCGAGCTATTTTCAAGGATTAAATATTTTAGCTGTTAAATAAGAAATAGTTTCTTGCATGTATGCATTTATATAATGTTTTCATTTTTCAAAACACGGTCAAGACACTGTGTCCATGTTCACTGTTGATATTATTGAATGTTAATTTTTTTTTGTTTTTATTAATAAAGCTTCCATTTATTTATTTATTACTTTTTTGAACGTAGTTGATGCTATTATATTTGTGTTAGGTTACGAATAGGGTACGGTAGGTCTCCATGAGTATATAAATGAGATCTACTTGAGCTATGATCAGACAGATGTAGCGTGATAATTTATCTTCTGAAAAGAAAAAAATTATTAGATCACATGAGAAATTGTATAAAAAACTAAATCAAAGTACCTTGTCTGTAGTATTCAATGATATGTGCATATATATATATATATAGAGTTTTATTTGTTTCATGCTATATGCAATCGATTGCATATAGCATGAAACAGACTGTCGCCTCTAAGTGTTGACTTCTATGTTCACTTTTATATTTACACACGCTCTATCTCTGATATTGAGCACTTTATCCCATAAATATAGCACACCTTAAGACTATATTTCTTCATATATATATTATATATATATATATATATATTATATTATATTATATATATATATATATATATATTATGAACCAACCACACTTTTTGTCTCAAAATAAAAAGTTATTTAATATTCTGAATATCCACTTGATTCAGGAAGAGGTAAAAAGTGGAACCTCGGTTCACGAACTTAATTCGTTCCTGAAGCCCGTTCGTAACTCGAAATGTTCGTTAACCGAAAGTATTTTTCCAATAGGAATCACAGTAAAATGGATTAATCCGTTCCTGGTCCCAAGAGGATTGCTAATTTAAACTTTTACAACAGTACTTTGTGCACAAGTTCATACACAATACTAATGAAATAATTAAATCTAAGAAAAAATAAACTAAATAGATAAAACACATATTATTATATTATTATTATTATTATTATTATTATTATTATTATAAAAAAAAATATTTAATTTCAGCGTACCCGTAAGTAGGAGAGCTGATGGCGTAAGGGGAAGGAAAGAGATGTTATTGTTTGGAAAGGCGGGGGTGGGAAGACATGGTCGTCTCTTTATTTATAAGAATAGTATCGATCCTTGATTTTTTGCCATATGAAACTGAGTAGGAAGAGACAATATCATCAACAATTGTTTACCTCTTAACTTTTCTTTTTCTTTTACCAGTATCATTGCTAGCTTTCTTTGAAGTCATGACTGAGGACTAATAAAGAGGGGGGAAAAAATAGCACAGTACAATAAAATTGGAAAAGAAAAGCACAGCAAAACACACGAATGTCTAAAACACGCCGTCGACTCAGAAATGATTCCATTCGGGTTAACTCGGTTCAGTAATTTTGTTCGAGAACCGAAATTTTGTTCGAGGCATTTTCATCTCGAATTTTCCGTTCGAAAACCGATTTGTTCGACATGTGAGACGTTCAAGAACCGATGTTGCTCTGTAGTTATATCTGAGAACTTACTTTGTTCGGGAATAGGTATTAGGTTGGTGCAAAAATAATGACGTAATAATGTCGTTTTTTGACGTTAAAAAATACGTCAAAAAACGACATTATTACGTCATTATTTTTGCACCAACCTAATAAATATTGGTCGTTTGTATTTGAGTGTGTAAGAATTTACGTTGTTCGGGGTTTTTAGAAATTGTTTCAAAAGGAAGCAAAAATCCCCCCCCATTTAATTTTTTCTTATTTCAGTTTGATAATCTATTTCTATCACGCAGAAGAAAAGTTATCCAGCCAGAGGATGCAAAAAAATTCCTTAAAAATTCAGGCAACAGAATCTTGTAAAAACAAACAGAAATTTGTTCTTTACATTCAGAAATCAACAACAGCATTTTTTGTGCAAAATATATATTTTTTCATTTCCTACCAAATCCAAGTTCTTGTGCTAAACACAAAACTTAGGAACAGCATGACATAATAATAGGCGATACACGGAGGAGGATAAATTATTTATCCAAGCCAGAGGAAGTAATCGAATCCAGCCATTCGCAGTAGAATGCCCAATTCTTCATAGTCTCCTCTGAGAATAGAAAAAAAGCGAATGCTAATCGACTATTCCCAAACAATAATCTGGCTTACTTTACTGGATACCTTCCCTCTGCCAAGAAGAGATATGATAGCGGAAATATACAAAAAACAGTCTATTTAGTACTCTGGATCTTAAAAGTGCTTACCCTCAGATAGCAAAAAGGCCCAGCGATAAACCCTATACGGCCTCCGAAGGCCAGCGGCAAACTCTATCAATTTTGCAGAATACCGTTTGGCGTGACTAACTGGGGAGCTAGTTTTCGACAAGTGATAGACCAGATAATATATAAAAAAAAAAAAGAACCTGCAAGGCCCCTATGCTTACATCGATGATGTAACTTTTTGAGGAAATAGTCGAGCAGGACATGATAAAACTCTTAAATTATTCATGGCAGCTGTTAAGAATTAAAAGCTTATACTTAACCAAGACAAATGTTATTTTAGACGTAAAAATATAAAATTACTTGGGTATATAATAAGTAAAAACAACATAAAACCAGATCCAGAACGTCTGAATCCATTACTCAGTCTACCGGTCTCAAAAGGTTTACCCGCTCTGTTCCGTGTATTAGGAATATTCGCATACTATGCACACGTCTTTTTCAGGCAAAATCCACCCTCTAACAACAGTATCAAACTTCCTGTTACCTCCCACAGCAGAGAAAGCGTGTAACGAGTTAAATAGAGACATAGCGAAAGCCGCCATTACTACGCCTGATCATACACTAGCTTTGGTAGTAGAAACAGACGCCTCAGAATGCGCCATAGCCGCCTCTTTAAAACAGACGGGGATGCCCATAGCCTTTTTCTACAGAAGCCTGTCTAAATTGGAACGTAGGAATTCTGTAACGGAGAAAGTAGCCTCTGCTATTGTAGAGTCTCTGAGAAAATGGAGGCATTATTTGATCAGGCGACATTTTAAACTATAGAACAAAAATCAGTCTCACTCGTGTTCAACCCGAAAACAACAAGCAAAATTAAAAATGTGAAGATAGCCATGTGGCTTCCCTCTGTCTTTTCTACAAATATTTTCATGACAATTGCTCTGACGAACTATTTTCCCTGGATCCCCGACTATCTTTTTACTGTTGAAACAAATATATCCGCCACTTCTACTCCAACAGTTTCTTCTCTCGCACTTTCCGACAATGTAACCCCCTTTCTCATATCGCTTCCCTGTTAACTACAATCTTCAAAAATTTATATGATACATCAATCATCTTCTGGTGCCTTGATCCCCGTTCTTCTTTTTCGCCTTTTCGCACCCCACCCGATATCCAGTCTTTTCTCTTTCATTCTCTGTAACCCCCTGTGTACTAGTGGCACTCCCGCCTTGCTTGGGGTGAAATGCTTAAAAGGAAACTGTTCAAATAGCAGCTGCTGATAAAGGGGTAGCTTTAGAGAATTGGAAACGACTACTCCAAGAGGCCCTGCATGCAATTAGAACGCTGCTATGCACCATCACCGTTTCCCAGAAGTTCGACTGGTGCATCTCTATCATCTTGGCTCTCGAAACCGGTAGTGATATTACTAAAAAGCCACATTACTAGCATCAGCCATATTGATGGGGGTGACGAAAATAATTCTCTATTATGCTTAAATGATAATAGTTTCGTTTTGAAGGCCGTTTTCGAGAGTGTCTGCTAGTTTACTTCGTCAAACCGATCGCTACTTAGTCACACAAACGATTTCTTTCCTTTGAGTTGATTCCTTTTTATGGCATATTATGTGGTTTCATAAATATCTCAGAAGTCAGCTAAAGTTAATTGTAGGTTGTGCGCATGCTCACTTCAGGAAAAATAAACACTTTGCCGCTCCGTAATTTAGTGGGCGCATTTATATTTATATGCGGTTTCGCATTCAGTATTTTTATCCAATGAAAAGCTAATAATGTCTTCTGTTATATTAGGTTGGTGCAAAAATAATGACGTAATAATGTCGTTTTTTGACGTATTTTTAACGTCAAAAAACGACATTATTACGTCATTATTTTTGCACCAACCTAATATTTAGACGCGGCTTTAGCATTCAGTATTATTATCCAATCAAAACTAGTAATGTTTTCTGTTATATTTATATGCGGTTTTGTATTCAGTATTTTTATCCAATGAAAAGCTAATAATGTCTTATACTCTATTTATATGTAGTGCTGTATTCGATTTTTTTCTCTAATTAAATGAACCGGCATCTCGACTTCAGTCACTTTCCCACCGATGTGACGAGGCTTTCCTCTGTCTTTTCTATAAATATTTTCATGACAGTTGTTCTAATGAGTTTTTCCCCTTGGTACTGCGAGCGGATTAATTTAAGCTTACTACTAGGTTGGTAAATCGGTCTTGCCGTTTTACATTTGAAATAGCTAGATGTAACCGTAATTTCTATTCTAATAGTTTCTTTTCACGCTCTTCTCAACTGTGGACCTCTCTTCCGATTTCTTGCTTCTCTGCCTTCTGCAAGATTAAAAAATTAACACGCAACGTCAATCGACATGTTTCTTCTTCCCGTATCCTGTTCTTTTATTGTTTTTGCTCCTTACTTTTTATTATCTTCCACTCTCAGTAACCGCTTGCGTCATAGTGGCATGATCGCCTTACTTGGGGTGAAATGATTAAATAAAATGCTTCTACTGCATTTATATGCGGTTTTGTGTCCAATATTTTTTATCAAATCAAAATCCTGTAATACTTTCTTTTCTATTTATATACAATGTTGTATTTGGTACTTTTTATCCAATCAAAAGCAAGTAACATTTAATTCTTAATTAAGCATATTTAATATCTAATCAAAATTCAGGAGTCGCAGTCCATCTAGACGAGGGCCGCGTGTTGGGACACATTTTAATAAGAGAGAATTGTGATTCTGACAGCAAAAGGTATGGATTGATGCTTTCTGCTATAGATTAAAGAATAAACAGACTTTAAAGAAAATGTCTTAGTTCCTTTTACCAATTACGTGATTAATCACTTCGACTTTTGTTCTATGAATTTTTTTTTAACCTTTAAACAAAATTTAACGTGTGTAGTAGTGAGTTAGCTGAGAAGTGTTCCGTTTAACAATGGCAGTATATTCATATCGTGAGCAGGCAGATATGATTTTTTACATACGGCAGCGCGAATGGTAATGGACTTGAGGCTGCATGGCTGTATCGGATTGCGTTTCCAGACCGAAGGAAGCCGAGCCATCCAACCTTTGCTGCTGTTTATCGTCACATTGCTGAGACAGGATCTTTGGCACTACAAACTATGGATCTAGGAAGACCGAGACCCGCTAGAACGCCAGGTCGCGAAGAAAACCTTCTACAAGCCGTCGGACACGATCTAGGTATCAGCACACGTCAAGTGGCTCTAGTATGTCTTGCATCTCATAGTACCGCATAGAGGGTACTACAAAAAGCTTCTGTACCCCTATCATTTGCAACGTATGCAGTGTCTTGTTTGGATTGGATATATGTTTATATGGACTTTTGTCCTTGTTTTGGTATGAGAGACCCTCCTCAAAATTTTGTAAAAGTATTTTTGCCACACCCTATATATATATATGTGTGTGAGTGTGTATGTGTGTTTGTGTATATGTGTGTTTATATATATGTGTGTATATATATATATGTATGTATGTGTCTGCGTGTGTGTTCACCTTCACTTTGTCAATTGAGAGTAGTCGATGTGAAGCTACTTCTCCACACAGTGACTATACACATAAACACCTTTCCACTCCACTGAACAACTCTGTGCATTGGCCAATCATTTTTTCCTTGTTTTTCTTTTTTTTCTTTTTTCTCTCTTAAGATAAAAATAACCTAAGGTAAAAAACGAACTACTAGCAAACAAATTTACATACTACTGAGAAAGTCGGTTGTACGAGAACGTACGAGTCAGGAACGAGAAAAACGTCAACAACACAGGGAAGGTTGTTTTTTTTTTTAAGTTTATACAAACTAAAAAGGTTTAAAAAAAAAAAAAAAAGGAAAAAAAAGAGAAAAAAAGAGAACGGATACCCTTCCTTATGTCCACGCATTTTTCTTCTCATTTTCTTACAATGTTTATCCGACAATTATTCATTACTACTTTTCTTCACAAAATAGAATAACCGGAAAAGTCACGATGTTTCGTCATGTGAGTCATGTGTTTCATTCTTAGTGCACAATTAATGATTAAACACACTTAAAAAGCTTCTGACTTTAATTCTTTGAAAATAAACACAATCAAGTGTAACGGAAGAGTTATCTTCTAATGGATATAATTCGTACAACGTGTGGACAGTGTAAATACACCTTACGCAGGCGAAACTTGTTGACGTTGAGGCACGCCGAGACGTCATCAGTGACAACAAGTGACTTTGTTGTCGGAGTCCAAGTCACCTCGAAAAAAACACTGCCGGCTTTCCTAGCATTTTTTATTTTAACAGTTTCTTTTCATATCAGCCATGGATTCATTTACAACTGTGATAACAGAACAATAGCGCAGCAAGATGAACAGAAGACGCTGCACTTTGCCGTAATTCTCGCCGCGACCGAGAAAAACGACCAATCCAATAAATGTGAAATATTGAACTGGAACAATCTTCGAAATATGTTGGCCATACAGTGGGTGGTAAATAAGCTAAATACGCCTAACAAGAACAATCAGAAGTTTATCTCAGGGTACAATATAGGTAAGTAATAATTTTGCTTCGGTTAGAGGTGAGAGGCAGCTGTAACAATTGCTGTTTACGTGTGGGCACATGAAGTTGAGATTTAACAATATATATATATATATATATATATATATATATATATATATATATATATATATATATATATATATATATCAAAGTAATCAAAGAAAAATAAATAAAAATACAACAAAATAAAAAACAAAACATGACTTTCAAGCCCAAAGCGAACAGTAACCTAAATTTCTAATACAATTGTCTCCTTTGTACAAACAATAATTCACACTAACGGAGTTAAGATTACCCCAAAAACATAAATCCATTCTACCGTCCAGTTGGTTGGTGTAATTGACAGATGCTTGAAATAAGAAATTGGAGAACCCAGTTTCAATTCCTGTAGGCTTTTCTTTCTTTTCTTTTTTTTTTTTTTTTACAATAGTGGTCAACCAGAACAAGTCCCCAGAGCCACTCGAAGTAGAGGGTTACATAGTAAGAGCTTCAGTTTATGGGTATATGTGGGGAAGATAACGGTTCACCCTAGACTTGAAAAGGTTAAGATTGTAGTGATCGGGGAAGAAGAGGAGCCGGCAGAGATGTGGTTCTACAGAAGGATGCTAAGGATATCATCGATTGAGCGTGTGAACAACGATGAGATCTTAGGTTGTAAACAAGGAGGAGGCTTATACTTAATATCAGGAAGAGGCAGCTGAAGTTTCTGGGACAAATAATGAGGAAGGAGGGCCTGAGGAATCTGATACTCACAGGTCTAATAGAGGGAAAGAGAGACAAGGAAAAACAACGCATGACATACCTGGCAGGCTTGAGCAAGTGGATGACAGAACGTGGTCTTGGGGAGGAAGCAGAGTGAAGGAACTTGTTGAGAGCTGAAAGGGAGATGGAGAGCCATGATCGCCTACGTCCTGAAAGGACATGGCACATAAAAAGAAAGATCTGGGAAGTATCTTCTTGGGAGTCGGTTCCACAAAGCAGCGGTTCCTGGGAGAAGAATCTTCTCGATCAGAACTTGGATCTCATCAATGGAATACGAAGGGAATGAGGATGGTTCCCTAAAATGTTTGTGTTCTTAGATGGTTAGAAGGTGGAACTAAGGAGTGTAGTTCGTCTGAACACTTACTGCTAGACTTAACCACAACATTGTACCCACTATACACATCGAATATTCAATTTGCATTCTAAACATACCGCTAAACAGGATCCTGATTTTCTGCCCGACTTATGGTAGCTGTAATATAAGAAAACATTTGGCATTCATTCATCGGACAGCTAGTGCTACTTTCGAGTGAAATTCTTTCTATTAAAGCAATTTAGCAATTCAAGTACAGTTACTGTTATCGCACTTTTTAATATTGATGGGGGTTTCCTTCCTGACCTTTTGTTTGAAGTAGTGCGGAAGGTCAATGCCATTATTTTCTCTTTGAGTTATATGTGTTAGCCATTTTAGTGGTTGCCGTTGTTGGTAGTTCTCAAGTGATGTGGTTTCTGATATTTGTGATTCTGTAGCGGCAGTCCACAAGGTTCTATGAAGGATGGTTTGCGATATGTACCACAGGCTTTATTTACTGCTTGTAGGTCTGGGAATTTATTTATTTATTTGTTTATTATTTGTGTATGTTATGTTTCCTGATTTGTATCATGTAGAACCGGGTTCAAACTATGGTTCTTACGCCCTATTGTCATTTAGTTGATAGCACTTTTCTTAGTACATGGGATGTCCCTAGTCGGGCGATTTTCTGGGCGACTTATATGTTGATGTTACCTGGGACACTGTTAGTAAAATTCTCCATTCTTTTTCTCACGAGACCTAGAGCTCCGATTACTATTGGTACAACAGTCTCAGTCTTCATTCCCCACATCCTGTTAATCTCGATCTCCACATCCTTGTATTTGGACAATTTCTCGATAATTTTCATGGAGGTGTTTATCTCAGATGGTACTGCTAGGTCAATAAGTATACACTTCTTGAATTTCTTGTTTTTTTTATAATATTAGGTCTGTTGGCATTATTATTATTATTATTATTATTATTATTATTATTATTGATGTTGTTATTGTTGTTGTTGTTGTTTACGGTCAAACGACTGTCATCATCTTTCTTGTTATTATCACAAAATTTCGATCAGTGTACCCTCAGGTTTTATTCAAGTATTTTATTCAATCCAGGTAACCTTTAGTGAATTTCGAACATCTACGGAGACAGTTTGTTCTCATTCCGCTGTGTAGGGATATCTCGTTTTCTTACTTTTATTTTTGAAAAGTAGATATATAATGGGAGGGAAAATTGCTTTTTCAAATTATCCAAGAATTGTTTTTGTCCAGACATCTATATAAATAGAGCGCAATGTACGTGTGTCCATCCGTTTTTCCCTTTTTCTATCTCGACGAACCTGAAGTAACACACGATTAAAAATTAAATAAATAACTCATTTAAAGTTAAATTTAAATATCGAACAGAGTGAAACTTAAAAAAGAAAAAAACAATTCTTTATTAAAGGTTTAACTTTAATTTCCCTTCTCATCGCAGTTGCAATTGATATCGTCTCATTTAACCGTAATTAAAAATTAAGCCAGGCACAGTATGTTGCTCATATGATATTTTTTCTAGCACGCGAACTGTGACGTGTTCGAGACATTACATAGTTCGAGTTACCTAATGTCTTTTAAGAGTGACTTTATGTGAAGGGATCATAAAGAATGGAGATTTTTAAAAGAAAAGAAAAATTGCGCGCAAACTAAATGTAAACAAACTACGGAGATCGGTTGCGTATATGAATAAAGATTATGCCGAATTAAGATGTCGAATAAAGATAAAAAAAATAATTATTATTTCAAAATTCTTATAACTTTATACGTACATAGAACGCTGAAGGTAAAAGGCTGAAGAACCAAAAGCTCTGCGCAGGGGCTAGCCTAAAGTCCGCCCGAAGGCGAGTTTAAAGAGAAATTATTGTCTTACACCGAACAGTTGCAGACGGTAATTATCACAGTTAGGAGAAAAGTGACAGACACTATTTTTACATGAGTTATAAAATATTTTTATTTTAAATCTGGAGGTTTTGGTATATATATATATATATATATATATATATATATATATATATATATATGTATATATATTGCTTCAAGGATCTGTACTTTGAATTTGCTGTTTTCTTGGTGTAGGATAGCAATTATCCTATTATTATTATTATTATTATTATTGCAAAAGAAGTGCAAAAGTCAGGTTCAGCGAGCTCTCAGGGCCAAGAAAGAGCGTTGGTGGCCTGAAAAGACCACTGAACTCCAAGAAGCTTCAGATAGAAAGGATCTAAAGGCTTTCTATGCTGGCCTCAAGAGCATTTTCGGTCCTCAGAAAAGTGGTGATGCTCCTATCTCCACAGCAGATGGTGAAATTCTCTTGACGGATAAGTCAGACATTTTAAATCGCTGGAAAGAGCATTTCGAAACTGTGTTAAACACCACTTCGGTTTGTGGAATCTTCCACAACACAACCAGCCTTACCTCTTTTTAGGAAATGCGCTCTTCCTATCTGATAAGCAAGATTCTACTTTCATACAATATAACAAGTATTCATTGGTCATTCACCTCCAATCTGGCTTGCTGATTGGTCAGTTCCGACCAATCAAACCGCCTGCACGCGACCAATCTGTTTTCCCGCTCATGTACTGGGAGCCACTTGACCAGTATAAAAGCAAAAACACGTGTGAACTTTTAGAGAGAAAGGATTAGTAATTTTCATTCATCTCTCTCGCACGTCTCAAGATGTAACCTTCGCCAACTTCCATCTTAGTCATTGCTGACAAGACGTTTTTAAGACAATTACGAACATTCATGAACTCTGAAATCACTCCTGAACTTTTATCAACTTTAGAACTCACAATTCCAAACTTTATTCTTCTGAATTACAAGTTCAATATTACAGTAAAAGATAAATTACTTCTTAAGAACTTTCTGTTTAAAAGACACTTAATATTAACAACTTTAATATCAATAATAACGAACGATTACAATAAAGACATTCTGAAACCTAAAACATCATACATATTTGCCAACATAACATATACCAAATATTCTGCTTGTACATTGTTTTGAATGTTTTATTAGTTTCTAATTAAATATGTCTTGTTCGTAATATGAACTCTGGTACAAATATTTCCAAATCAAAGGGACACGACTCTGTCCTACCTTTTCTTAGCATGTTGCACACCAACCTAAATAAATCTAATTGTTACGTTTTAAAACAATTCAGTTGAATTTTGTATTTTATTTTGATGTTAGTGGAAATAGTTAATTGACACGCAACTTATTCTCAACAAATATTACCACATAATTAACCCATCCACTACAGGTTACTGATGAGGAAGCCATCATATCAATCGAGCAAAATCCTGAAATTCCGGAGTTGTCTTTTGAACCTACTTATCAAGAGGTAATTGACTCCATCAAGCAAATCTCATCTGGAAAATCACCTACTCCTAAGGATCCTATTCCACCCGAAACGTATAAGCATGGTGGCCAAAAGTTGGTAAAAAAGTAACATCACCTTTTTGTGGAGATATGGAAGGCAGGCTGTATCTCACAGGATTATAAAGACGCCTCTATCAAACACCTCTACAAAAACAAGGGTTCCAGGTGTGTCTGTGATAATCATCGGGGGATATCACTACTTCCAATTGCAGGCAAAATCCTAGCTAGACTGATTCTAAACAGAATCATTATACACCTTGTTGACGACATCTATCCTGAATCGTAGTGTGGTTTTCGGTCGGGTCGGGCCATATATATATATATATATATATATATATATATATACATACATATATATATATATATATATATATATACACATATATATATAGACACATATATATATATATATATATATATATGTATGTATATATATATATATATATATACATATATATATATACACATATATATATATATGTATGTATATATATATATATAGATATATATATATATATATATACATATATATGTATATATATATATATATATATACATATATATGTATGTATATATATATATATACACATATATATATATGTATGTATATATATATATATATATATATATATATATATATTATTATTATTATTTCAAAACACTATTTTTAGTCGATACCCATATTTGAGTAGACGCTCCGTTTTTGTCTTTGTATTTATTTCATCTACTGGACTGTACACTGGGGAAACATGAGATTATGGATTTAATCATCATCTTTTAATTTTTTAAGATTTTTGTAGTCATGTATCTTGGTTTGGGAAAATAGTAATTGCTTCAGGAATGGAGATAGTTGAAAATATCCGGGTCGCAGATTTATATTTTGATGAAATTCGATAGCGGCATTCTCGAGAATTTCAATTCTAAATGAGTTACTCACTCTTTTAATAAGTGTGACATTCTTCAGATCAAAGTTGGGGTTGAATTTATTTCTATGTATAACTAATGCATACACAACAATTTATCAAATGAATTATCCTTCGTGCGAATGTGCAGTCGCATGGACGTAACAAATTTAGTCCTATGAAGTCCTACAGGACTTAACGCGTCGCATGAAAACTTTTTCTCACTTTGTCAAACATTCCTCCGTCAATATTGTTCCTGATATATAAAGATGTATATATCGTTATTTCATATATATATATATATATATATATATATATATATATATATATATATATGTGTGTGTGTGTGTGTGTGTGTGTGTGTGTGTGTGTATGCTAATTAAAGGAAAAAAAATTTGTTTCCCATACCGTGTTTCGAAAAAACTTCTTTGTTTCAATAAAAACAAAACACATAACATTGGGTTTTTCCATTTTATTATTTAATTAGTCACTATTAATCTAATATGTAGCATTGTATAGCGTATCTCCACCCCCCATATATATATATATATATATATATATATATATATATATATATATAGGATTTATTCCAAAATTATAATATAAACATGTTATAATATCACTACAAAAATAGCCATTTTGTTTCAACACTCCTGGTCTCTTATCAAGTGATAGTGTTGAATGTAGAATGAAGAGATTTAAAAGGTTCAAATCAACCAAACACCCCTCGATAAATTTATTCTGTATACACTAATTAATCTTTTAGGGCTGTTACGAAACAGCCCTAAATATAGTGGATTCCCAGCAACACTCACATACTCACCACGGAGCACAAGAAGGGCCAACAAGAAGAGAAATATCATATGGTTCAACCCACCGTACAGCAAAAACGTAATGACAAACGTAGGTAAAATATTCTTCAAACTCTTAAACAAACACTTCCCGGAATCAAGCACTCTACACAAAATATTCAATAAAAACATTAAAAATCAGCTACAGTTGCACCTAGAACATGGCACAAATAATAAAAAACACAACAGGAAAACTATCAACAAACCACCCGAACAAATTCCCACGTGTAACTATAGAATAAAGAATGAATGTCCCTTAAACGGTAATAGCTTACAAAACAACGTAATATACCAAGCCACGGTAAAATCATCAGATAATAAAGAAAAGTATACATAGGAGTAACTATGCACACAAAACATCTTTCACTGATAGTAAATACGCGAACAGCACGATGCTTTCTAAGTATATCTGGGAAATTAAAAACAGAATACAAATCTCACCAAAAATATCATGGAAAATAAGGAAAAGATCATCAGCTCACAACAATCAATCAAAAACCTGCAAACTTTGCTTGGAGGAAAAAAATAGCTGTTATTAATTTCCTAGACCAAAATAAATTACTAAATAAACGATCTGAGCTCATCTCAAAATGCAAATATGAAAACAAATTTTTACTACTTTACTAAAAATCGAAGACTGAAATGAATAAATACAAATAAACAAAATAATATAAAAACAAGTAAAATAAATTAACCCAAACAAATAATAAACGGATTAACAAACCACTCCCGTTAGAATAGACAAAATAAAATAAATAAAAATGAAAATAAAATACACAAAAACTAGTAAAAATAATCAACCCAGAAAAATAAAGTAAATAATAATAAAAAAATTAACAAACCAATGCCGCCAAAATAACCGTTAGAATAGACTACAATAACCAATCCAAAAATTGGACGTAAAAATAGCTATAACTGCTGCATAACGATAAAAAAAAACACTACTACATTACTCAAAAATCGAAAACCAAATAGAGTAAATAAAATATACAAAATAAAAAATAAGTAAATAAAAACAAATAAAACTTAATCCAAATAAATAAATAAATGAGCAAATTAACAAATCGCCTCCGCTAAAATGACCGTTAGAACTAATAAAATAAGAATAAATAAGCGAAAACAAGTAAAAATAATCAATCCAAATAAATAAATTAATTAATTAAAAAGTGTTCCCCCGTCAAAATAACAGAATAGACTACGGCAAGCAATCTAAACATTGGACGGATAAATAGCTTTAATTATCTTCCCAGACCAAAACAAACTATTAAATAAGCAACCTAAGCATATCACCCAAAAGTTTTTTTTTACTACGTTAATAAAACATCAAAAACTGAAAAGAATAAATAATACAAAATGAAAATGAAAAACAAGTAAAATAAATTAACCCAAACAAATAAAGAAACAAACAAGCCACTCCCGCAAAAATAACCGCCAGAATAGATTAACCACAATGCACCACTGAACTATATATATAAATAGTCGAGTAAAAATTTAACATTCGCAACCTGACCTTTGCGTCTAGCATGAAACGGCCTGTCGCCTCTGAGTGGTGACTTCAATGTTCACTTATATATATATATATATATATATATATATATATATATATATATATATATATATTACTCGGGATCAAATATAGATCTTTTAGGAATCGGAATAAGATGCAAAGAACAAATAGGTAACGTTTATCACTTTTATTAAAGCTTCATCAATATATATATTCATCAATATATGTATTCAATATTAATAAAGTCAAAGGGAAAACTAATGATGTTTTCCTTTAGTTTTATTCATATTGTCCTATAACAAATATACTTGATCTGAAATTTTTACACATGCACACACACACACACACACACACACACACATATATATATATATATATATATATATATGGTAAGAGAGATAAAATTCAAACTGCAATTTCACCAGGCCATGTCGATGCCAGTCACCATGCAATATGCCTTCACTCTTTATATATTCTATACATAGGCTCTATCCCCGATTTGGAACATTCTTCCTCAATAAACATAGGAGATTTATACACAGGCTGCGACAGAAATAGCTCCCATATTTTAAGGAATGACAAAAAGACCTAACGTAACTACTATTAAAAACATTATTTCACTGTTGTTTAAATAGATATACATTTTATTCATTTGGTTTTGGGTTTTCAAAAATGCCATCCTCCAAAATGTGGCCTTTCTTTGCTATACCCTGTTGTAAACGATTTATAATTTTTTTCCATCAACCGGACGTTCGAGTGCTTCGAGGTCATCCAGCTGGCTTACTTTTAAGCGCTGAACCTGTGGCCTTGAAATTTTCAACCCGTATCGACATCATTGCGACGTAACATAAAATGAACACGAAAAACTCTCTGTGTTACAGTTACAGAGTCACTAGTCTTAAAAAAACGTTTTAAAAGCAAACGCACGGTGTGCACCGGTCCAAGCCATGAGGGTAAGTTATCTTAAATAAAATGGTAAGGCATTATCTAGATGAAGATACCATTGCCATTTGCCTAAGTTTACTAACACCTTAAGATTTAGAGTCTAAAATGTGTGACATATTTCTGCCGCACCATGGATGTATATATATATATATATATATATAGTCATCCACAGACAGACTGTTTCGCTGTATCACAGCTCGCCAGTGTGGCTAGACGTCCGGTTGCTTCTAGCTAGGATCGAAACCCGGGTGAATTGGCGTCAGATTCTACCCCTAAGCCGTTGGCGCACGGGAGTGATGAAGGTGAATTTTAGCGTATTTATTTTGGAATAAACACACAGTGACCGAGGGAACTCGATTCGCTTTACCGTAGAGTCTTGCATTATTAGCCGTAATAATCCCTGTTTACAAACTCACACTTCCTTCCTAGAGAGCTCAACCGAAATAATTTTTTCAGAAGCATATATATTGCCATTCAGATAGACTGTTTCGCTGTATTACAGCTCATCAGTGTGGCTAGACGTACGGTTGCATCTAGCTAGGATCGAAACCCGGCTGAATTGGCGTCAATGCCCGGGGTAACAGAAAAATTGTATGAATAATGTTACAGCATAATTGTCCATCCCAGAAAATAGTTAATATCTAAAAAAAACGCTAAACTAATTGAGGTTCTTTTTTCAGTTTTTCAGATAAGACGTTTAGCCATCTTGATTATCATTTGCCGTAAGAATCACTGAAGACCCTTTTAAGTTATTCATCCATAAAGATCTTCATTAATGCGACCAACATTCATACTCTGACCTCCATCTTCAAAGTCCATTGAAGAACCATCACGCGAACGGTGAATAAGTTTTAAAAAGAGGGAACAGTAGAAAGGAAAACTGGATCAGGAGGTCATAACAAGAAGAGGGATCATCATTTCAATTTAGAACTAAAGATTTTAATTAGAAAAGAGCCAACTCAGTCCATAAGACGTGTGGCACGTGAGAGAGGAGTTTCAGCTATGACAATCCAAAGACTTGAAAATGAAATCGTGCATGAAACCTGTGAGGCACCTTTTACTCCAGGACAGAAAGTTTGAAGGATAGAGAGAGCGAAGATCATCTTGAATAAATTGAAAAATGATCCTGGAATAATAAATATGTATTTGAACTTTATTTCAACCCTTCATGAACTTCCGATCCTTAGCTATGATTAATTAATGATGAACAAGTCATTTACGTTTATGATTGATTTCATCACGATTCTTCTGTTAATCTTGAGTAGTAATTATATTCTTATTGGTCAAAGTTGAGTCCAATAAAACTTCGGAGAATTCCAATAATATATATATATATATATATATATATATATATATATATATATGGTGTGATGAACAAATTGTCTTCGAAATTGCGCAAAAATGAAAATAACACTGACATCTCATTTTAACAGATATATTTACCAAAATTACACAAAAATATCTTGAAATACTAAAGAGTAAATTTATTCAATAAAATCACCATAGCCTCCAGACGACTTCAGTATATTCTGAAACTCTTCTGGACTTGTTTAAGTGGATAAATGCTGCCATAATCCTTGCATTCAGTTCATCTTTGATGTTACAAGGAGTTTTATTGGTCTCTCGCTCAACTGCGCCCCACACATAATAATCAAGGGGTTGCAGTCTGGGGAGTTAGGTGGTCAAATGTAAAGTGTTATGTGGTCGCAGAAATTGTCCGACAGCCATGACTGGGTTCTCTTGCTGGTGTGACATGGTGCAGAATCGTGTTACCAGGCACAAGTTCTTTCAGCAGCCACCCTCTTAACCCAGGTCTACCCTACCACCTCAAAGAACTTGGTGTAGGCCTCCGTTGAGTCTGGGGCTCTGTGGGAAGATGAATGGAGGCATAACGTCGCCATCACTAGTGATCTCACCAAACACCTTCGTAATCACCATCCAACTCTTTCCGAATGCTCTGCACTGTCCTCAGATTGACACCTAAACAATCTGAAATGTTTGTATTGGAGCCTCTGGTGCGAATAACAAACAGGAGAGCATGCCAAACAGTACAGCATTCCTAATAAATAAATAAAAAAACATCATATTCCTAATGTCTGATTTCTTGAAAAGATATAGAAGAAAAATATAAAGGCACAAACGCTAGGAAAAGTTGAATTGATTCTTTTATAAAATAAATTCGAATCTCAGGGTGTCATTGTGTCACACTTTTTCAACTTTACTCCTAGAGGCCGTGACCCAACATATCATACCATTTTGGAATCAGGCCGACCCCGTTAGCAAATTAAAAATATTCCGGGAATTCTGAGAAAAAAAAATTCGTGTATAATGCGCAACGACTTTTTTTTAGACGTTGTACGTGATATCTGTCTTCCTGTATGGCAGCAAATGTCGGACAATCTCCTCAGAGAAGAAGAAGCTTGAAGTAACAGAAATGTGTTTCGACAGAAAGATGCTGAGGATATGATGGGTATGTGAACAACAACGAGGTTTTGGAGTGAATGGAAACAAAAAGAAAACTTATGCTTAACATGAGGAAGAGACGGTTAAGATTTCTGGGGCACGTAATGAGGAAGAGGGGCTTGGAAAAGCTGTTATTTTGTTTGTACGATAACAATTTTTATAATTTAGAAATAAATTTGGAAATAATCGAATTTAATTGCGAAATCCATCGAAAGTCATCCATGAAATAAAAATAATTGTTTGTACGAAAAGAAAGGACCTACGCACATCAAAATGGCTTTTAAATTAAGTGGCAGCAGAAGAATTATCATTGAACTTTTAAAAGGTAATCTTAAATATTAATACAATACTTAAATACAGCGACTAATTTTGAGTTCTATGGTTTATTGTATACGGCAGCAGTATGCCTGGCAAAAGGAAATCTATGCCAACAAAGGACCAGATAGCAATCAAAAGATCCAAGCGATCAATTTTGAGTTCTTCTGTAGTTTATTATTTCCTATTGCATCTATTCATACGTACCTACTGTGAAGAAGACCAAATCAAGAACCCCTCGCTTAGATGACTCTCGATAGGGCGACTTTTAAGCTAGTCTCTATCTATAAAAAGCTGGATGTGTGTATGTGTATGTAACGAATACACGGCCGCAAATTTCGACGGATTTGCACCAAACTTTACATGCACATGCTTCAAGTTAGTGAAAAGGCCAAGACCGACTTTGCATTTCCCAACTCCCATCGCTAGTGGAAATAATCGATTTTTTCATGTTTCTACTGCAGTTTTCATGTAGTTTGCCGCTATTTTCTACTGTCAAGAGTGAGAGCCTATAGCTGGCTGCCACAAATAGGCAGGAAGATTCTATTGGCCACTGTGAGAGCAAACAGCTGACTGACACGAATGTTAACTAGCATGCAAGCATGCAAAAAAAATCGATAGCTGCATTCGTCACAAGTGGGAAAAATTTAAATCTGCATGGCATTTTACTCCAATTGGCTCATTCGCTTGCTTAAACTCAACGTTGATTCTGATTCCGCAGAACTGGGTTGGGTGTGAAAAAGTATTTGTTATTAACATTTTTTTTCATTCGGTTTTTCCAGTTACGAGTCCTTTTTTTAACGCTGATCGTTTTGTGTTCATTTTGTTTAGTTCGTTTTTCGTAATAGATTTAATGTTTAGTATAGAGCTTAGAAAAAAATCGCAGTGTGAGATAGGCAAGAAGTAAGGCATGTAGCAACATCAGCACGGCAAAGGGCACTCCTTTAAAGGCAAGGAAGGGTAAAAATATTTTAAGTCAAGTGATAGCGATTGCTGTATGAGTCGTACGATTTTTGAATCAAGCACGGGCAACACCGGACCATGCTGCTAGTATTTAATATGTCTCATTGAATCATTCAAGGCAAAGGGAAAGATTACCTTCTCATTCAGCACAAAATGGACTTACTTTTGGGGGTTTTATCAGCTTCGTTTGCACTCATTGTTTTCCTCATTTTTATGTAACCTGATTTAAGATATAATGTTGGGGTCCTGGGACAGCAAGGGGAATCAGTCTAAGGAGCCAACGCTTAATTACATTAATTGCATATAAGAAGACGTCACAAACAGCGACCTCGCTTTTTACCAAATGCAGAATTAATTTTAACAATATGCTTTTCATTTCAGCGTAAATATTTGTGTGTGCTTAATCTGTGGAAACTTATCGTGTTTATGTCTAATCTATATTCCAAATTCTTTTGCTGATACATTAATTACTAATTCATTAAATTATCAATTTTGAATTTGCTACTATTTATAATGTCATACAGGTTGAGAATCCTTTATTTGAAATTCTTGGGACCGAAAGTGCTTCATTTTTCAGATATTTTCGGATTTTGGGATACAGGCTATTGAATTTGTATATAGCATCTATAAAATGGAGCAGCTTGGGAATGAAACCCAAATATACCACACGATATCACTTTACATTTCATAACAATTTATACATATACCCTGAACGTAGTATTATATAAATGACATATACCTTGAAAGTAGTTTGTTATAAAATGTAACAAATTTAATGTACATGCAGACACAGCTAGTCACACTAGACATATAATTCTCACAAGGATTTTTAAGTGGTGAAATTAAGATTTCACGTAAAAATAATATTTTGTACTTTCTGTACGTGTACAAAAAGAACATGATAACTATTTACAATATATATATATATATATATATATATATATATATATAAATACAACACCAACCACTACTACTACATCAGATGTGAGAAAATGGTGGGAGGGGGCAGGTTTTCCAAAAGTTTGACTTTCTGTGATATTGATAAACATAAATGCTTTCTTTTTTTCCCTTTTTACTACCCATATGGGTATCTGCAGAACCTTTTGACATTTTGGATAATATCTTTATTGAGCACGAAACACCTGGTAAATAATCCACGAACGAAGGGGTTGCTGTGACGATCGCTATCAAAAAACTGGCGCCAACGTAGGTTATGTAGTTGGGTTGGGAAACCACTACCCAGGGCAGGTGAGGTAGCTTACAACAGCTTCACATCACGTAGAAACCTTCCCAGAGCTTTCTGAAAATTTCCATTTGTAGCAAGTCATGTCAGCAAATGAAAACTTTTTTTGGAGGTTTTCGAATTTGCGAATTTCGGATAAAAGATACTCAACCTTTATATCTTATATTTAAAGCTGTGACTTAGTCTGGTCTGGTGCTCCTGCTTTTGAATGTTATTGATCCTGACCTAGCATCTCTACTTCAGCCGTAACATAGCTTCCCTCTGCCTTTTCTATGAATACTTTCATGGCAATTTTTCTGACGAACGTTCCGGTATGGTATCTAGACATGAATTTAAGCGTAGTACTAAATTGGGGGCAAGTTCTCATCTTACAGTTGAAATAGCTAGATCCAACCGTAAGTTCTACGCTGACAGTTTCTTCTATCACACTTCTGACTTGTGGAAATATCTTTCAGCTTTTTCCTTTTCAGTCAACTTTGATCTTCAAAAATTTCAATGCAATATCAATCGTTATCTTCTGTTTTCTTAATTCCTGTTCTTTTATTGTTCTTGATAGTGTTTGTTTTCTCATGTTTTCTAACGCTCAGTAACCGCTTGCGTCGTAGTGGCTTTACATAGGCCCAGTAGGTAGTTTACTCAATGTTTCACCCTGCTCCTCTTACCTTTTCATATGCCCTGTGAGTATCAAATTTTCTAAGACCGCTTTCCTCATTATGTGTTCCAAATATTTCAATTCTTTCTTTCTGATTCTAAGTACAAGAGTCGTTTTTGTTCCCATTTTTTCGAAAACTACCTCACTGCGCACATGTTCTATGCTCAGCATCCTTCTGTAGGAGCACATCTCTTTTCCTTCAAGTTTCCTCTTCGTCTACGAAGAGATTGTTCGGCATTCATTGCTGTTGTTGCATAGAAACTCGACACGATTTTTTGTTTCTATTGAATTTTCCTGTTTCTTAATACTTCGCTTAGCTTTTGAAAGGTACCTTCCCCTGTTCCAAGGTGCCTTCAGATTTTTGTGTCCCTCTTACTAACGACCAAACATTCGTTGATTTTCTTCTGTAACGTGTTTCATCAGGGCGTGTGCGATCATGCCTTACCCACAATTAACTATCCTTTGCAGTTCTTAGCAATGTTTGTCTTTTCACTATCTCTCCCAGTCCTTGTTCTTCCATCTATTAACACAATCTCTTTAGGTAAAACACTTGCTGTTTCGCTTTGTCTCTCTTACCTTCAATATGTCATGCGTGTCGAATTCCCCAAGCCCTCTTTCCTCGTTATGTGTTATGATTTTCTTTAAAACGTTCCTCGCATGCATTTGTTTTTTTAATCATTCCCCGCCTCCAGTAGGGTAATAAAGCCGGTAAGGCACAAGGGGTTACTGAGTGTGTTAGAGAATATAAGAAAAAGAAAACATTATTAAGGCCGAGAGAACGATAAAAGAACAGGAATTAGGATAAAATAAAACTCTTGACATTGCATTGAATTTTTTTGAAAATCACATTCGACTGGGAAGCAGGAACCCAGAAGAAAGTTCCACAAGCGAGAAGTGCGACAGAATAAACTGTTTGCAGATTGCATCTAGCCATTTCAACTGTAAAAACGTTGAGACCTTGCCGCCAATCTATTACTGCGCTTAAATTCATAAAGTCTAGACGCCACAGAGAAAAGTTCATCAGAACAATTATGATGAAAATATTTATAGAAAGGATACAGGGAAGCTATAGTGGGAAAGTAACTGAAGCCGCGATGCCATATCAGGACCAATAACGTTGCAGATTCTTCTTTGGATTTTACTAAGAATCTGTAAATATATAGCAGAAGCACCAAACCAGATGTGGTAGCAATATTCAAATCATGGACGATTGGTAGACTTATAAATATGTAAGATAGATTCTGAAGAGAAAAATTGTCTAGCACGAAACTTTCCTGTCAGTAGACGTAACAATTGATTCTATATAATCTTTCCACTTCATGGAATGGAATTCTCAGCATTCTTCTGTAGAACCCTATCTGTATCGCTTCGACCCTCACATGAACTGAATACTTGTTCTAAAGAATTAAAACGTGAACGATTTAAATTGCTCGCCAACTTACTAGGGAAACGTAAAGCGACATTATTGGCACACGGTGGTGGGTGTGACCAATAGATTTATTGACTTCAGTAAAGTGTTCTAATTCATTTACTTCTTTTGTGCAAGTGAAATGCGTTGGGTTATTTTAAAGTTGTTGCTTACACATGCCTGTTCTCATACGTGAGCGTTCAGCTGAAACTTCCTAAGTTATACACGCTTTTGTTCACTTAACAACGACAAAAAGAAAGAATAGATTAACAGACAGACAGTACCTTAAGTGTTGACTCTTAGATGCTCATTTTAATAACCCATTTCTATTAATAGATGTACATTCTTTTAACTACAAATATCCGGTTTTTATTGTTTGGGATTCATTTATCACACTTTCCTTTTTATTCAAGCAAACTACAATGATACTGTGATTTAAATTATTTTCTTTCGTATTTTGAGATTTTTGTTAACAATTACCAAAAGCTAATACTCATAATTTTAAAGCCACCTCACAAGTCCCGAACTTATCAGGATTGTTGGGGTACAACAGGGACGATAGTTGTAGAAGTAGGAATTTGTATTGAGTAAGGCAGCCTGATGAAGACCATCCCATCTATACGTTAATTTTAAATTACAGTGGCCTGAAAAAAAATGATATAGTTGCATTTTCTTGCCAAGGTAGAACGCAAGTCGTGGTTTGAAATTGGAGTCAAACTTTAACAGGAATTTGATCCTCGAGAATCATTCCTTTTTCTTTCTCTTCTATTAGGTTGGTGCAAAAATAATATCGTTTTCTCACATATGTTACTATGTAAGAAAACGACATTATTTTTGCACCAACCTAATATATTGATTTTCCAAGCATAGCTTAGATAGGGCACAAGGTTGAAGGTAGGGGGAACCCAGTGAGACTCGAACTCACTACTCAGTCGTAATTGTTCTAGCGAGACAAGCTTGTTAGCCATTACACCACCTCGAGATGTCCCATCATCTCTTCTATATCTTTTGATGTCGGTTCCGGATTAATCATGTCAGATTTTCTTTTTAATTCCAACTTTTGAAACTATTTTCCTCTTCTTTAGACAAATGTTGTCAAAAGTTTGAAATAAGAAAACTTTAGCCAAAAAGAATACAGAATTTGAAGCAATTTTTTATTCCCCATTAGATAAAAAGATTCTAACAAGTGAGAATTTACATATTAAGTACACTTCGTTATTCCCACAACCCGGGTTGCGCTTGGGGTAAGAGTTTTCGTTTCGACAAAAATATATTACAACTTGTTATTTATGCCTATTATTAGGCTTCCATACTTTACAGTTATGGACGTTAACTGCTGATGAAAATTAACGGGAAATACTTCCTCTCTTTTTGCAAGGTTTTCGAAACCAGTGATTATATATATATATATATATATATATATATATTATGAAATGGACAAAGTCGGATAATTATTTAAAGACATTTTTATGTTTATACATTCTTATATAATAAACAGTATTATTAACATTTACCGGTCTGAATGTCCAAGAAATTGTCATAGAAAATATGCGTCCTCCGACAGGAATCGAAACTGTATCCTATACGGTACCGTCATATAGCCTGACGTGCTTTTACCGATTTCGCCCCGGAGGAACGTTCGGTTAGCAAGGTCGATTTTACTGTTTTTAAACTACAATCTTCCCTGATTCTCTCACCTACATTCAAATCTGCTCAATGTCAATTTCTATAACAATTTCTCGGATATTCAGGCCGGTAAATGTTGTTAATACTGTTTATTATAAGCAGAGCATTTACTTAAATGTTTCTATCTATAAAAAAGAATCTATAAACATAAAAATGTTTTACTATATATATATATATATATATATATATAGCGAGACTCTTCGCAAGCCGAATTGAGTCACTGTCGGTCACTGGGCGTGTTTCCTAAAAAATAAATATGCCAAAAATCCTACGTGCGCCGACAGCTTAGTGGTAGAATATCCGCCTGATACCAATTCAGTCGGGTTTCGATGCTAGCTAGAGGCAACCGGATGTCTAGCCGCACTGATGAGCTGTGATACAGCGAAACAGTCTGTCTGTGGATGACATTATATATATATATATATATATATTGTTAAATATAACAGACAACGAATATCTATTATGTTTGATCATGAGCGGTTCTAAGCTTCGTGTAGTGTCTTTAGTTTCGGGAGAAAATAAAGGCAAAAAACTGTCCAACATTTGTATATTTTTTTATTTTGATTTTCCTTTTGGTTCACATGATCCATCATCAGTGTGGTTATATGGACATTACAACAGAGATGTTCACCATCAAAGATGACAACATGTTATGTTTATATAGAATTTTGCTATGCGGCGATAACACACGCGGAATATACGTAGCTTAGAACGGCTCATGATCAAACATAATAGACATTCGTTGTCTGTTATATTTAACAATTTATGTTTGAATAATTATCTGTTGCCCCAATACTATATATATATATATATATATATATATACAACTAGTTGTGATTAAGCTTTTTATTTAATTCTTCTTGTGTTTGTATTAGTGCTTTTTTTCTGTATATAGTGCAAAAATTGTCCAAATGTTTTATATACTCAAGCACTTTCAGCTATTGTCAAGGATATTTTGTTTCGTTTTTTAATTGAATGTATAAATTTGTTGATATGTTTCTAGATTTATGGGAATGTAATATCATTTTCCAAACACTGTCAGCATATTGTGGCCGTGTTCGTAGTTGATGTTATTGTGTGTTGGCTTTTTCTTTTTATTATTAGGGATTCCATTGTTTTTAGTCTTTTTTGCATATGACTATTGTACTCGTATTTTCCAGATGGTGTTTGGTAAGTTTCCGTGCCAGTGATATATATATATATATATATATATATATATATATATATATGCTAATGTATATATATATACTAATATATATATATATGTCTGTGTGTGTGTGTGTGTGTGTCTCTCTCTCTCTCTCTCTCTCTCTCTGTATATATATATATGTGTGTGTGTGTGTGTGTGTGTGTGCGTGCGTAAGTATTAGTATGTTCATGCAACAATCATAGAATGGACAGGGAATGTCTATTAAGTCATTTACTGAGTTTCTTCTGGTCCCTAATCTTTTGGCATCAGGGTGAGCGGAAACTTGTAAATGAATTGGCCGAAACTGTGAGTACTTTCGAACATCATTGGTCATTTTTAAGGAAAGAAGGAAGTAGTTGGGAGATAGCCAGTCAGGCCTTTACGTTGTCAACAGTCCTGCGTTTGAAATAAACGTGTGTTCTATGTATCTATGTCTCGTCTGTTGACTCTCGTGTAAAAAACTGGGCTTTTGTTTACCTTTATGACTATCGCACTAAATGCATCTATGTCTCGACTCTCGTGTAAACTGGGCCTATGTTTACTTTTATGACTATCGCACTAAATGCATCTATGTCTCGTTTGTTGACTCTCGTATAAACCGGACCTATGTATACCTATTTGTCTCGTGCAAAATGGACGTATGCCTCGCTTGTTAATACTCATGGTAACCGGACCTATTTCTACCTGTTTGACTCTCTTGCGTTTGTTGACTCTCGTTTAAACCGCACCGATATCTACCTTTAGAATTTTCGTGAAAACCAGTTATATCTCATTTGTTGACACTCGTGTAAACTAGGCCTATATCTACCTTTCTGACTCCCACACAAAACAGATCTATGTCTCGCTTGTTGTCTCTCGTGTAAACCGGACCTATGTGTCGCTTGTTGACTCTCGTGTTAACCGGTCCTATGTCTACCTTTTTTTACCTTCTTATAAAATGGAGCTACGTCTCGCTCGTTAACTCTCGTGTAAACCGGACCTATGTGTCGCTTGTTGATTCTCGTGTTAACCGAGCCTGGTTTACCTTCTAGACTTTTGCAAACCCGGACCTATCTCTAGCGTTGTGACTCTCGGGCCAGTCGGACCTACGTCAACCTTTTTTTACTTTTGTCTAGACCAAAACCTTTGTTTCTCTTTTTGACTCGTGCACCTATATACACATTTTTGACACTCGTGAAAATCAGGCCAGTCTTTACGTTTCTATTGCTTATCACAATGACAAAATTCGACATTAGATAACCTGCAAAGGTGTAAAGCAAAACTAGCCAAAGTGTCCAGTATCGAATTATACGAAAATCGAACAATCTTGTTTTTGTCACACTTTACTTACTGTCCTTTCCTCCTACGTAGCTAAATGGTGTATGAACACCACATTTGCGCCAAGCCCAGAAAAGATATCGCCCAAAGTTTTCTTCCTCTTCTATGCGTCACATCCGTTCAGAACATGGGCCATCATCGCTCTCCAAAACTTCCTATCGCATTTTTTAAAATCAAGCAAGGCGATAATGCCACTAAGTCGCAAGAGGGCTATTGGCGGTAAAGAAAATTTTAGAAGAAGGAACCGGAAGCAGGAAACAAGAGATAACCCTCTTCTCCTGTTCAAAAGACAAGGAAAGAATGTAAACCGGGCGATAAGTGAACCTATCTTGTGGCCTTTAGCAGTTCTTCTATTTTTTTTTTACTCAGGCTTCCGCATCCCGTCCAGTCATCCATTCACACAAGGTCACTAGGCTCGCTACCTTCCCCTATCTATCTTGCCCTTGATATGCCCTATGAGAATTAAGTTTTCCAAGCCTTCCTTCCTCATTATGTGTGCAAGCATTTTCAGCTGTCTCTTCCCGATTCTGATTGGTTGGTTGATTTTGATTCGCGGTATGTCAACAATTCTATGGGTTATCTAATGCCGAAATCCAAATATTTTAAACACAATTATATGACTTCAAATAAATATATACTATAAATAGGTATTGTTGGTAATTTTACGATAAATATGGTTTCATTTATTTTGTTTTACGACATATCAACCTCAATGGGTTACTTTAATGCTGACAAAAATAGGTTCTTATAAATAGAATAAGTCTTTGTATGAAATCAGTTTGTAGATCAGGTTTCATTGACGTATTTTTGTAAAGAGAGTATTTTTTTTTTTTTTTTTTTTGTTGAGAGTCAAATGTATTATCTTGCTGGTATTTTTAAAGAATATATTTTTATACTTTCATACTGTTTTGACCCCAGTTAGGGGGTTAACCATTTGACCATAGTTGGGACCCTAAAAGGTTCTACCACCCCGAATCAGGGGAGACCTGGGAATGACAGCAATTAAGACGTGGTTCCACGCTCCTCAAAACCTCCCGATCAGAGGCCTTCCCGCTAGGTGTATTTTATCGTCATACCCAGGAAAACCTCATTCTGAGCTTCCTTAAAATATCGGCATCAGTAAAAAGAATTTCAAACATCGAGTAACTTAGTCTTATCGCTTCTTCTTGTTTTTCCCCGTCTTTCTTTCCATTGCTGTCCTCTTTTTCTCTCTCCTCAGGTTACTAGTCTCTTCGCCTCTATTCATTTAGTCATTTTTTTTCTTTCGTCTTTTTCTTTGACATTATTTTTTTCGTCACAGCTTCCCTTCCCACTCTTCTGTCTCTTTACACGCGCTTCAGCTTACAGTGGGAGGTCAGTTGTGCTTCTCCATGTTCTGAACTGAAGAAAAGCGATTTAACCCCGAACGAAGTAATACGTATATAACAAATGCTGTAAGTGCACTTGTTTTATAAACAATGAAATATTTCAAAGCATATCCTCCTGATACTGGTTTCAACTTACATTTTCTTTTTCCTCTATGTCTAAACTATAATTAGTGATTTTTGTAGCTTAGATGTGGCACAAGGCCGAAAGTAGGGGGCCTTATTCACTCGTAACTGTTTTAGCGAGACAAGCTTGCTGACCATTACACTACACCGACGTGCCACATGTATAAACTATAAATATAGAGTATAAATTCAAAAAATGATAACGTTACTGAAATATGTTGGGAAATTTACAAATTTGCATTTGAAATCAAGAATATAACCCTAAGCCTAACCCTAAATATTAAAAGGGAAATAAAGCATCGTTTTAATCAGGGTCTTTGGACCCCTCATCTATGATACCCTCTCACTCTACTATATCTCAATTTTCATAAGGTAGTACTTATATAAAATTCAAATTTTATTGTAACCTAATTATGTACAAGGAGGCACGGTGGAGTTATGGAGGGCGGCTCGGATTGAGGAATCGGAGTTCGAATTCCAGTCGAGTCCGTTACATTAACTTACGTGCTAATACCCTTAGGAAAGGTATGAATCCTCTTCATTTCCCCTCAGCTATGGGTAAATAGCAAGACAGACCGGGTTCTATAGCCTTGGATGTCAACTGGTCTACCGCAGAAAGAAATGGCAACCTACTGCTGGGAAAAATCTGCCACGTCAGTCATGTATCGAAAGATACATGATCGCCTAAGCGTGTATCACGCATAGCACATTACTGACTGATATTCACTTACGCACAAATACTATTGGGAAAGGTATGAATCCTCTTCTTCTCCTCAGCTATGGGTAAATAGCAGGACAGACTGGGTTCGATAGCCTTGGATCGCAACTGGTCTACCCCAGAAAGAAATGGCAACCTACTGCTGGGAAAAAATCTGCCTTGTCAATCATGTATCAAAAGATACATGATCGCCTAAGCGTGTATCACGCATAGGACATAACTGATTAAATTATGTACAATAATGGATAATATGTAACATAGGTGCACAATTCGTCAAGAAAGATTTAAAATATATACAATACAGTGTAACCCGGATATAAGAGACCTGGATATAAGAGAGATTTTCTCTGGTCCCAAATTAGAGCCTGTGTTAATGTATATATAATAGACCCAACCCGGATATAAGAGACTTCTTCTCCGGTCCCGACAACTCTCTTATATCCGGGTTACACTGTATATCTAAATACAAATTAGAGACTGTCATCTTGATAAAATCAACAATGATTTGCAGTAATTTTAACATCAACTTGAGAGTTTTCTTGTCAAAAAATTGAATAATTTTATTGCATGGATAAAAAAAATAGTGAATTGTATATAGCGTTTTTTTTTTTTTTCAAGGATGAGAATGAACAAAACAAATGCATGGATTTGGATGAAAAAAGTTCCCAGAATGTACTCAGTTTAAATTTATAACGTATAAATGTCAGTGTAATACACGCTTAGGCGATTTTTTCCCGCAGTAGGTTGCCATTTCATTTTGCGGTAGATTAGTTGTCAACCAAAGCTATAGAACCCGGTCTGTCCTGCTATTTACCCATAGCTGGGGTGAGAAGACGATTCATACTTTTCCCAACGGTATTAGCACGCAAGTGGATGTAACGGATTCGACTGGAATTCGAACTCGGCTCTCCGATACTTCGATCCGAGCCGCTATCCATTATCCTAAATGTAGCTAGAGAAAAAGCAGATGTTGATAAAATAGCGAGGGTTTAGTACTGCTCGGGTTTCCCAATCGGTCTTGCCCCCCAAGGTCGGAGTGTTCGAAGTAGTACGCACCGGCTCTAGTCTCAATCAATATTCTCCTGGCGTTGTTAAAACTGATGCCTACATTTTTTCCCATATATATAAACTATAATTTCAAAAAGTTACAGTGTTACTGATATATGTTGGGAAATTTACAAATTTTCATCTGAAATCAAGAAAATTCAAACTTTTAGCAAAACAAAAACCATACAAAGGGAAAAGAAAGCATCGACTTTTAACCCATATTCACCTAGTGTTACTTAAAAGTTTGAACTATAGATAGTACACAACAGTCCAGCACAATTTTCCTTGGCTTCTGAGCGCATTTTCCTATCTCTTAATACTTTGCTTAGTTCTTTGAAAGGCATCTTTCCATATTCCTATACGCTTTCACATGTCTGTGTTACACGTCGCGTTTTTTTTTTTTTTTAAAAAAAAAAAACGTTACAGATAATTTTCCGCACTTGCCTGATTTTGATATCCCCGATACGTAAATTAGGATCTCTGCCATTCTTACAAATACAATGTCAATCGTACTCTACCGTCCTCCTGATTACTCTTTCCTCTTCCCGTTCATTATTATTGTTTCTGATCGTAATTCTTCTTGAGTCTTCTTAGCGCTTTTACTGTCCTGCATATGATGTTACCGATTAAAAAAAAGACTTAAATTTCGATATTTATGTTAGTTATTTCTAAATGAGAAAAAAAAACAGGGATTTGAATGTAAGTGTAGAATGTTGATTAGAACGTCGGGTTGACCAATTGTAGAATGTAGTGCTTCTTGGGTGTTGTGGTCACCAATGTTGAATGGGTTAAATAGATAATGCGGCTGCGTGTTGAGAAGGTAATAAATATTCATACATAATATTTAAAACATCAAGGAAAAAACAATGAGAACCAATTTTGTTTAACGAAGAAATATATGTATATTAAATTCAACAATAATACAAAGTAGCTGTAATATGAGTGAAAAAGGGTGAAAAAAGTAGCTTCCCCTTCACTGTAAGGAAATGTCTTAAAGAAGATTTGTCTGTTCAGAGTTGAAAATAGAATATTTCTTTCAGAAAATTGTTCAGTTGTTGCAACTTACAGAGTTGATTTAACTTGGTATGTCCACTGAGAACTGGTAGTGTATCAAATAAAGTTCTGTATTGTGTAAGTACGTGCGGAGTAAGTAGGATGAAATACACGAGCGAGTAGAGGAGATCTATTGTCCCTGGGTACACTCGACTGTGGTTCTGGAACTACTACTAACTGGGTTTTTTGGAATGCATCCAATATTTATACTACTTAAGGTGGCTCCCAGCAGAGACGCTGGATATATTTTTGAATATACATGAAAAATATCCGATTGGACGGAAAATGGACCAATCAGCGATTTTGTAGCAAAGCTTGTTTTTGAACAAAGTGTCGGAACAAATTTACTATGGTGGAATGCAATAGATAAATTGTCCTGTTATTTTTTAGTATGTATTTATTGACCAATTAGAATTGGAGAAAATGTAGGCGTGGCACCACATAAGAACTAATTTTGCTTTAATAAATAAACTTTAAAGCAAGAAAATTATATTTTATCTGTCGATTTTTGACTGAAAACTTCAATAAAGCATTATCCAATGGTTATGTATAGTAAATCGTACTTTTTTTTTACTTATTTTCCCATGTTATTATTTATTTTATTATCCAACGGTTATATAGTAAATTTCGTAGTTTTTTTAAATTTATTTTCCCTTGTATTTTCAATTTAATTGAAAATACAAGTCAGTCTGTTATGTGTCATGCGTGATACATGCTTAGGCGATCATTTTCGATGCATGACTTACAAGGCAGATTTTTTCCCGCAGTAGGTTCTTTCTGCGATAGACCAGAGTTGTCATCCAAGGTTTGTCCTGCTATTTACCCATGGCTGGGTGAGAAGAAGAGGATTCATACCTTTCCCAAGCGCAAGTAAATGAATGCAATGGATTCGAATGGAATTCGAACTCGGCATTCCATTTTCTCAATCCGAGCCGCTATCCATTATCCTCCTGAAAATACAAGGGAGAATTTAAATACAGACACTGGAAATTTTAGTCTCAGTGTGAATCAGGTGACAGTAAATGAGAATATTTTGATAAAGACTTTAAAAAACCTGTTTTGACTGTGAGTAATTAGAATGTGTATATAGAAAATGAAAACATTTTTTATGATTTTCCAATTTTTATGAAAGCATAGGACACAATTCTTAAATATCATGAACGTGAAAATTAATAAAAACATTTCCGAATAAAATTATTCAAGCGAATTTAACCGAATTGTTTATATCAAAATAAACGTGATTTTTATTTTTTTAAAAATCAGTAAAACTTAACTGGTTTTTGAGCTTATTCATTTTTAAAATGTTAATATATTAAACATTTTAATTGTTGATACAATTTGTACTACTTGCATTAATAACAAATAAATTTTAGAATAGTGGTTACAGGATAGGAATTGATTGATTTGTTTTTTACGACTTTTTACAAGTTATTTAAAAATCAGAAAATATTCTTAGATTGTAAGAATTTTTTGAAGATAATAATGCTCTACTGATACAAGTGCTATTAATTTACCCATAGAAATGATAGATTCATATTTTTCCAACGCGGATTTGCGTGAAAGTGAATGTAATGAACCCGACTGGAATTGGAACTCGGCTCTAGTTACAGAGCGCGGGAACCATAATTTAAAGACTGGATGGATCAAAATAATTATATATTTCCTAAACATTTAAAGGTTTATTTGTATTATGCCACTAAGAATTATTGATGATAAAGATAAAAAAAAAAATAAAAATAAATAACATTTTTATTTTAGGAGAGCTAAATATATTTATTGCAAGAAAAGGAGAAGCGGTGACGTCATATCTCTTATCCTGAGTATTTTGAATGGCGCAGACGAAAAAACTCAACATTTACGCCGACCGAAATTTACAGAGAAACAAGCCTTTATTACAAGGGCAAAAATATTTTTCCACACTATACGAATTGTACAAATTACAAGATAACCCTGGCATAAAATGTCGCTTGTTATTATTAAGGAAGGTTAACAGTCCTTTCAAATACAAATCAATTTTCTCTTAGAAAACCGCAGTTCGTGTAAAGCAAATGTTTTCCTTAACAACGAAGAGATTTTAACACCCTTCTTTTAGAGCAACAGATCATATAAATCTATTTTTTAGCAATAAAAGAAATTTATTTCTTTCGAAAAGTTCACAATTCAAAATGGCGCTGATTCAAAAGTTGAAATTCAAATGTGAAAGATGAAGTTCGACCTACCTCGGTGAAGCTGCCTTTCTGAAGTCCTTTTGACAAATATTGAGATTTTTGGAACGTTCTCAAGTTTGAGATAAACCTTCACGGGTTTATGAAATTCATTCGTATTATGAGAATTTAGAAGATTCTTCTATCTTCTTCGTCAAAGGAAGTAGTCTTTTATCATCCCAGGACATGTTGTGGTCCATTTATTTTCTCAGCAGAATTTAAACACGGAGACGGTCAATCCTTTCTGCCGAATGACCTAATTCTTCTCAGTGGCCGCAGTAGTCTTTCGTTCTACTATGGCCTACCGCTTTCTACCTTTGCAGTCAAAGTTTTATATATTATTTTATATAGCAAACACGTGGATCAAAAACGACTCGTAAACAATTTACTAAGGCGCGTATACTTTTTACCCCATTGATAAAAAAAGTCAATGAACCCATACACGTTTTCTTTTCTCAGTTTGCATGTTTTTGAAAACATCAAAGCCGTGCCCATCCTGTAAAATTTTACCACGAAAAGTTAAAAGCGCCTGGCCTCATTTTTTTTTTTATGACATCAATTGGAGCCTGTTTTTTTTGGGTTTTTTTTTGTTTTTTTTTTATCTTTAATCATCAATTTTCATTCGTGTTATTATATACTGTGTGTAACAGCAAAATTGTCCAAATCGTGTGACAGCATGTGATAATTGTCCATCACACAAAATGTTTAATATTTAAAAAACAACTAAAATAATTGAATTTCTTCTTTTGCGGGTTTTCAGATAAGACGGTTAGCCATCTTATACCTTTTGTCGTAAGAGTCAGTGAAAAACAATTTCAGTTATTCAGCTAAAAAGAAAACAGGTTAAAATCGTTTTGTGTCAGCTCCAATATGTCTTCCCAAATGAATAATGGTGAGAAGAAAAAGATCATTCAGGCCTTCAGTAATGCTACCAACATTCATAATCTGGCTTCCATCTTCAAAGTCTATTCAAGAATCATCAAGAAAACGGTGAATAAGTTTAAAAAAGATGGAACAGTAGAGAGGAAAACTGGATCAGGAGATTACAACAGGAAGAAGGATCATCCTGTAAACTAAGAGCTAAATACATTCTTATTTTTCAAAGTAGATTCCAATAGTTTTATAAAAATCTTGTAAAATCCCAGTAAGATAGGTTGAATCATTTCTAAGATACAACGGTTCAAAGCTTTATCTAACAATTGGATAATTTTGCTGTTACACGATTTGGGGAATTTTTCTGTTACAGCCGATATATATATATATATATATATATATATATATATATATATATATATATATATAATTAATATGAGTAAAAGTTCGTCATTTAGTTGATTGATATTACCTTCAGCATTACGACTTCAGAATTTCGTAGGCGAATCTGTCCGTCCAACCTTTAGTGGGTATCAGCAATTTACTGCTTATGTTTTTCGTTTTTTTTTATTATTTCATACATTCATTCTTACATTTCTCTTTATATATATATATATATATATATATATATATATATATATATATATATATATATATATATATATATATCTGTGTGTGTGTGTGATAAAAAGTATTTTTAAGGTATAGCTATGTTTATTGGTTAAAGTGCTCAATATCAGGGATAAAAGTGGACACTGAGCTCAAAAACAAACGGCGATATTCTGTTTCATGTTTGAATGAAATCTTGAGGCCATGTGTATTGTGCTTTGGCTTGACTATTTATATATTCTGGTCAATAGTGCATTATGAGTAGCAAGGTATATTGTATTTTTCTAACGGTTATTGAATGGGCGGCAATGGTTATGTTTTAAATTATTCTTTAGCCTATTGAGTAGAAGTAGTTGTGGATCCGAGTGCAGTTATTTGGAGTTATTTTATTGTGTTTTTTGTTAACTTTTTACTCATTATTTATTAAGCGATTATATAATTATTTGATTTGATTATTATTATTATTTTATTTGATTTGATTTTTGGTGTGTACTCATTTCTTTCCGGGTCCCCCTAGAGACCTTAGGTCAGAAATGGCATCATATTTTCCACTGACCAAAAAAAAAAAAAACATATTTTACATAGATAAAGCGCTTCGTAGGCTGTAGGCTGTACTCGTGAGAACAATTTTTTGCATTTCATTAAGGCATGGGCTTCCATGAATCCCTTCAATGAGTCTACTAAAATGGTTTCCAACCAATCCGAAGGCTCCAACTATAACAGGAATTGTTGATGTTCCCATGTGCCACATTTTTGAGGTTTTGATTTCAAGGTCCTTGTATTTTGACAGATTTTTTGAATATCTTCAAAGATATATTGCAGTCTTCAGGGACTGCCATATCAATAAGGAGGCATTTTTTTTGTTTGTGGTCTTTAATAATAATGTCTGGGCGATTGGCTTTGATTGTTCTGTCTGTGTGTATTGTGTAGTCCCATAAAATTGTAACAGGACCTATCTCCGTAATTATTATTATTATTATTATTATTATTTAACTGTGTTTATGCATGCATTCGTAATTTCTTACATTTTTACTTTATTTTTTCTTTATTTTTATTATAATTTTTTCATCGGTTAGTTAGTTATTTAGATTAAAGTATTGTTTTTGTTTTTTTTTTCCTAAAGTATGTCTGAGTTGCGTTAAGGACATTTTACAAGGTATTCGTTTTTAGTTGTGGAGTCAAAACCCAACACACATGGTCTGAAGATTGCATTCACGGATTAAGCAGACTGTCTCTGCTCAGTGTCCACTTTATATATATATATATATATATATATATATATATATATATATATATATATATATATATATATATATATATAAATGAAGAGAAAGAACAGATTTAGAATCCACAGTTCTCTTGCATTTCATTTTTAAAAAATGCTCAATACAAACGTAGAGTATAATATTTTAATGATATTTTTATTAAAAATATTTTACATTACGACACGGAAATTTTTGTTTCGAGACTTTTTATCTCTTCATCAGGCAATGTTTGGTAACTTTTTGATGAAAATGATTTACATTTGAAAATAGAAAACAACTGTAAATGTAAACCATTTTCATCAAAAAGTTACCGAATATTGCCTGATGACGAGATAAAAATTTAAAATTTTTTTATCCATTAATATATATATATATATATATATATATATATATATATATATATTAATAAATGTATATATAACTACGTTCAAAGTGCGACTCAAGTTTTGTTCCACCAACTCATCAGGTACGAATAATACTTTTTCTTTTTATAAGTATCGCCCGAAGTGACCGTCAGGTAGAAACCAAGGTCGAGTATTTTAATTGAACTCATAATTTTTTAAGTTAAAACCTCTACATATTATTTTTATTTTTACTTATATTTTTTCTCAAGTGTTATTTTTTAATACTACTGTTCCCTGGTCTGATTCAATTCTGACCATTAACCTTTATATATATATATATATATATATATATATATATATATATATATATATATATACCGTTTGACTTCATTTAAGCGGTTTATTTTTCAAGCAAACCGTGTTTGTCAATTTCTAATTTTCTTAATTAATTTTAATAAAATTTAATATTATCTTTTTTACAAAAAAATACTTTCTGTATTCATTTTTACACAGTTCCAGCTTTTAATTATTTTTTCTCAGACACATTTTAATATTATCGTTCTCATGAAAAATAATTTTTATAGAATTTAAATTTCTTTTCAGGAAGATTAAAGTTGTTTTTCGGATTGGTTTCAGGACAATTGTCTGGAGCTTTCTGTTTTACATATGCAGTATAGCATCTTGTGAGAGAATTGCAAAGATCCATACAAGTATATCGATTTTTGAGAAATTATTGCCCTCTTTAATGTAGACATCCTTTTTTTCTCTGCTATAAAATTATCTAAATATTGGCGATGCTTGTAAAATCGTAGCTTTTTCCTTTTTCGTTTAATTTGTTGCTTTATCTTTTTCACACAGATTTTCATGTATTTGATGACTGTGGCCAGCGAGATATTGTATTTAAACATATCACGGACATTTTAGAGCCATCGCTGACCACCCACTTCAACGAATGCCCGAAGATTCCCAAAAGAACCTGTCCACATTTCTTTGGTAAGATTTTGAAGAATACACTTGAGTTTCATATAGACTGGATGGTAAGAATAAAAGACGTGTTTGGATGTTTTGAAAATACTGTTTTTATAATTTTCAGCCAAAACGACATTACTTGAAGATACCAAAGAGTTAGAACAAAAACGGGCAGCACACGCAACTATAAAAGAAAAAGAAAAAAAATCCACATCTGAGAGGAGGGACGGGATCACCTCAACATCCCTGATACAAAAGAATCTGGCAAGCCATTGTGCTATTTTGCCATGAATGTCACCATGAACCACAATTGTGAGATGAAAGGGAGTGGTGAACACTGAGGCGGCGCAAAATGCGCTAACGAAATAAAAGAAATGAAAGATTACCGATAACTCGGGGCCTTAAAAATGTCTGTTGCTTGTGAATTCTCAAGTCTTTTGGTAGATAACATCTCTAATATCATTAATCAAAAAAAATAAATTAAATTCCTATATTGGTCACATATGCACCACCCTCTCGCATAGGTTAACTAGAAGAGCAAAACATATATAAAAATCACCTCCGCCTTAATTGGGGTGAAATTATGTTAAAAAAGCCTATTGCAATATACGAAGGTTGGCTGAAAGGTTCATAGGCTGACTATCATTGACTGATGCTAGAACTGTGAAATCTTGTATGCATCAGTTTCAAATCTTTTTTTCAAGGACTGCATTGTTTCTTTCCATGACATCTGACTGGCTAAAATAGACCTCAAAAGTAACAATTATCGACTTCGCTTGAAAATGGGCACATTTTAGCATCGTGGTGTTATCAAGTACCCTTTTTTTTAAAGCAAATCACCTTAATAAGAGCTGAAACTAATGCATGGATACTTTCACAGCTCAATCCTTCATGGTCAGCCTATGAACCTTTCATCCTCTTACCTGCAAATAAACAACGCAAGTATTAATAAGAAGAGTTGAAATTAATGCATGCAATATTTCTCAGCTCTAGCATCACTCCTTCATAGCCTATGAACTCCTCATCCCACCTTTGTACGTAACCATTTAAGCGCAGATATTCTTTTTTTTTTATTAATTCAGCCAAAGCAATACGATAATGCTACTATGACGCAAGGGGATAGTGAGAGTGTAATAGAATGAGAAGACTTTAATGAGGAGAAAGGACAATAAAAGAACATGTTTCAGGAAGACACAAGATGTCGATTCTAGTGAATTATACATAAAGGGGTGTCGTGTTTGGCTCTCCAAAAGGATCCTATCAAAAATATTTGATAAATTTTCCCTTAACTTCAAATACATTTTAGTTGAAAAATTGTCGATTAACTCATATATATATATATATATATGTATGTATGTATTACAATTATGTTTACCTTGTAAAAGACCCGGGAGCCACACGAGGAATCGGGGTTACAAAGTAAGAGGCAATGTTAGTGGTTAACCTTAGACTTGGATAGGTTAAGTTTGTAGTGAGCTGAAAAGCAACCTCTAGGGAGTCGGTTCCACAAAGTCGTGGGAAGAAGGTGCTCAAGTGAAACTTACACTAAAGGAATGTGGAGGGAATGGGCGTGGTTTGATACAAGATGCGTGACATGGGGAGTCCGAGCCGTGAATATTAGATCTGATGGAACTAAGAATTGGAGTTTGTCTGAGCACTTTCCATGGAAATAACGTTAGAGTAGTGAGAGGCTTCTGACTTTTCGTCTGCGAGAAAGGGGTTGTTGGGTGGAAAATAATTTGTCACCCACAAGGATGCGGAAACGCTTTTGGATTCTATCGAAATTGGAAAGTGATTACTGAATAGCTCATGTCAAATATATGGCAACAGTACATCATTTTTGGCCTTTTGTGGCTTTTGTAAAGGTAGAAGATATCAGGAGTCAGGTACTTACTGGAGTGGTACAGGGGACCCACCATTTTTCAATCAGATTTAACGATGGATTGTATGTACGATTTCCACTTGAGGTCTGGGCAGAGTTTACGTCCCAACAGGCGCTCAGGGCACGGGACCTTCCTGAGGGAACATACGTTCATCGTGATTCGCGATAGTTGAGGATCCGATCGGTAATGATGTATGAAAGGTGGAAAGAAAATAAGGAAAAGAGAGGTCTACTTCTAAAAATAGATATTATTAATATCTATCGAATTAATTTATTTTTCGTTCTTTTTTTTTTACTTTCTCTCTATCATTCTCTCCAGCTATCTTGACTCTTGGTAATGCTTCTGTGACTGACACCATACTGGAAGCTGCAAAGACGGTTTCAATTCCGGTTGTTAATCCTAAAGTCAATTTAGATTCCTTCAAGAAGTACCGAAACTTTATCAGCTTGTCAGCTCCGATCGATTTTCAAGCTCAGGTAATTATGCTTATTGCTTTTATTTGATGTTAATTAGCCAGGAACTCTCGCTTCGCTTACAATAAGATGACCAAATTTCAAATCTAAAGTGTTTGAACTAAAACTTTACATTTAAGAAAAATATATTCAGTCATAAAAATTAATTTAAAGGGCCGGCTCATTCTATTTTCCTGTTGCCCAGGGGTAGTTGCCAGGTAGAAGGGGAAATTAAATGCCGCAACACATATGTCCATTTCAATTTCATTCATATTATGTGTTGTGACCAAGTAATTAGTTAAGAAATAACCAAACAAGAGGTTGCAGATAAATAGCGTATTGAACAGTAAATACAACAGAAGTGTGCTACACGACTCAGGAGTGTGTGTCGGTTGACCAGCGTTCAGTCTATATCACTGTTGATATTTAGTAGCCCCCTCATGAGGGTACATGTGGCACAAGACCGAGTTTAACATGGGTCATCCGAGCCCGTAGGCTCGTCCAAAAAACCCCAGTAGTACCCACATAAACGGGTTCGGGTCTGTCTACCTCCCGGGACGAGACTCTGCCCTTCGACACAGCCTCGTCCGGGTTCCTCCCTGCCCAAGTGACTAAATCCGAGATGCAAGGTCAGGGCAAATAACGTTGCAGATTCTTCTTCGTATTTCATGAAGAATGTCTAAACATATAGCAAGAGCACAACATCATAAGTGGCAATAATATTCAGAGCAAGGACGAATATTAGACTTATAAATATCTTTTATTTTATTCTTCAAATTATTAAATTTCCGAATTAGTTGTTTTATGTTACAGTTAAATTTCATATTTATTTGATATTTTTTTCTCGGGCACTTTCGAATATTGCTACATTTGTTTTCAGGGATTTTGTTTTGTGTATGTTTATGTAACTGTGTTTTGGTTAATCCCGGCGTTCTCACGGAAGCAACTTCAAATTACTCAAGGTGACGGCATTTAAGCAGTCAATCTTTTTTCTGTTTTTTAAACACACATCAATATATATATATATATATATATATATATATATATATTTAGACATGTTTCATTGAATAGTTTTGCCTACTTATTTTCAATTGCATCCTTTATTCACGGACAAGCTTTTAGGTGTCATTATTAAAGGAGGAGAGAAAATTACCGTGTTGATACATATTTTATTCCGACTACTCGACATTAGCACGATGTCATCATCATGGTGTTGTTTATTTTAAGATAAACATTGTAATGTTCATCATTTTCAAAGACAAAATTTCTGTGTTCAAATGGAAGCTAAACTATTTTTTTATTTGTGAAGTGAAGAACGTCGTGGGTGGGCTTGAGTAAATGTTTCAGAGGAGCTAACTTATGGAGCTCTCGACAACATCAAGCCTGTTTTCTTTTAATCATTTCTGTTATAGCATACCTACGGACGATAATGGGTATGCCCCCATTCCCATAAATACAGTAGTGAATACTGTATGTTGGTCTAGAGTTGGATATTCGTCTCCAGTTGTGCTGGTCAAACTGTCTGCCTCCGGGCAGAGAGGATCCCCAGACGAGGATATGTCGAAGGGCAGGGTCTCGTCTCGGGAAACAGCTACCCGACTCCGTTCTATACGAGGTCTACGGGGAATTTCTGGCCGAGCCTACAGGCTAGGATACCCAACCTTAAATCCGGCCTTGTGCCACATCTGACCGCGTGGGGTGGTTGGTAGATATCCTTGATTTGGAGATTCATTGCGGAATTCACTTGACTCACTTCTCGCAGTTGATTACTTCTTTTCTGCGCCGCTGGCAAATCTTATACGTGTTGTTCTTGTCCTAAGTATTATCGGTCATTACCAGCCTTCGTTTAATTATTCTATTCAGTAACCTTCCCTAGATTACAACAATTTCACCCAAGTAAGACAATAAAGCCACGATGGCGCAAGGGGTTATTGAGCGTTAAAGAATATAGGAAAATACTATTAAGGACAGTAACAAATATTAAGATAATCATTGACATTGCATTTAAATCTGGTAGATGAATTTTTGTATGAAAAATGTTGCTGATCAACTTCAGAAGGTGAAACTTGTCTTTCTGTTGGATTAAATATAGAATTTTTCAACGTCGCTGTCTTTGTCTGTTGTTCTGTTACACGTTTTGCTCGTCGTCAGTGAAGGTGTTTAAGTAGGAGGCAAGCGAAACCTGATTTCTATTCAAAATTAATAAATAAAAAAGTAAAATGAGAGATCAAAAAGTCTGTCAAAAATTTGTACTCCTCCCATTGTTGGCATTTCTCTAGTGTTGTATTTTTCATGCATTTTTCAACTTCCTTCGCTATAATGTATCATCAACAATTTGTAATTATTAAATTAAATTGTAATTGGTCTGTAATTGGTCGATTATTAAATTACTTGGTGATTGATCTGTGATTGGTCAATTATTAAATTACATTGTGATTGGTCTATGATTGATCAATTATTAAATTACATGGTGATTGATCTGTGACTGGTCAATTATTAAATTACATTGTGATTGGTCTGTAATTGTTTCATTATGAAATTATATTGGGATTCGTCTGTAATTCTTGAAAATGAAAATTAGTTTTGACCCAATCTAGCTGTGATTGGTCAATTATTGAATTACATTGTCATTGGTCATTTATTGAATCACATTTCTATTTTAATTCTACTTGATTGATTTTTGGCAGTAGCTAGAAAAAGATTGGGAGTCCTTCATTTAAATTCAAAGCAATATTGTATTCAAACCTTTACTAATTCCAACATATTCCGTCTTAAATTTTCCAGGCTATACTTAAACTTCTACAGAAGTTAAAATGGACCTACAGCGGCATTATTTACTCCGATACGGAATTCGGACAACAAATGAAAGATCGCCTTATGTCGAAAGCTGCAACTCAAGGCATTTGCTTCGCTTTCAACGAAAACACGTCTAGTATTAACCGGATCGATTCCCAAATTTCCTCTGCCATCAAGAAGGTCAAAGAGACATTCGGCATCGTCTACCTTGGCCAAGGATCAGACATGGAGATTATATTTACACAAAACAATCCGAAAATCCATTGGATTATCTTTGATTCTTTCGGTGGACATTTCAAATTATTCCAAGCAATACCGAATAAACTAAAAGGAACTTTAACTCTCTATCCAGTTAATGTTAATGTTAGTGAATTTGAAATTTTGTACACTGAAAAAATTAAAAACCTAACGAGACGTCAAAACGTAAGCCAGCCAATTGACCACTGGATAAATAACCTTTTATGCCGAACCAATGAGAAGCTGACAAATATTCCAACCGTAGACACGCTTAGGGATGATGTATCTAGCGTAATGGACGCAGTTTATGTCTTGGCGACTGCCAAAAGAGAGCTGTGTAGTAAAATCCCAGCCAGCTGTACAAAATCGAATCAGCCATATTTTATCAATGAGAAAACAGTCGTTAATTACAGCGACATGGCAAATTTTTCTCCACGGGAATTTCATGAACAAAATCGCATTATAACTATTTTTAACAACACGGTAAAAAGCGAAAAGTCCTCAAAAACAATCTTTAATATACTTAATTTCTGGAATGGCCATTTTAAAAAAGTAAGTATACAATATTTAATTTCATAAAGACTTTGAGTAATCTGATTGAGTTATTCATTTTTTTTTTTCGACTTATCTACCCTTTGAGAGTTATTTAAAGCCAGAAAATATGTTTTTGTAGATTGTAAGAATTTTTTTTAGATAATAATGATTTAGTGATCAGGTATCAGAAGATGTGGCACCAATTGGGCAGAATCCTTCGTCATGCCAAGTTCATTGTGTAAAATATTCTCAACTCTCTCAAGGGGTACGTTAATCGCATTGGCTATTTGAATTATAGTCCGTCGCATGTCATCCATCTCCATTTGTTCAGACCTTGGGTCATCTTCAGGACTCTCCCTTCCCTCATAAATTCAGCTGCCCACTTTTCCACTGTTGGTCTTCTAATGTTGCAACCATGTCAGCATGAATGTCTTCGGGGGATGAACCATTTCTCTGATAACATCACAATGCCAAATTTTGCCCATTTTTAAGAGAAGTCGCTACTAGTTACTTTTGAAGTCTTCTTTGAGAAGTCTGATATCAGATTACCTTGAAAGAAACAATGAAGATATTAACAAGAAGAATTGAAATTAATTAATTATTTTCACAGATCCTAGCAACATTCTTTCATAGACAGTCTGTGAACTTTTCAGCTCACACTCTTATATTGTGATTAGTCTATATTTGGTCAATTATTAAATTACCTTGTGATTGCTCTGTGATTGGTCAGTTATTAAATTACTTGATGATTGGTCTGTGGTTGGTTAATCATTAAATTACATTGGAATTGCTCTGTGATTGGTCAATTATGAAATTACATTGTGATTGGTCAATTATGAAATTACATTGTGATTGGTCTCTGATTGGTTAATTGTTTACATTGTGATTGTTTTGTGATTCCCGAAAACGAAAAATACTTTTGACCCAATCAAGATGTGATTGGTCAATTATTGAATTATATTATCATTGGTTAATTATTGAATCACATTTTTATTTTATTTTCCCTTGATTTATTTTTGGCATTGGCTAGAAAAATGGTTGGGAAATGCAAGTATTCTGTGTCCCGTTATCTGTATATTTTCATGACAACATCATCCCTCACACACAAAAATTTAGGTGATTCAGCTTCTGACCTCATCAGTCACTGTCGGATAATGGGAGTGTGGACCCAGGGACTTCTCCGAATGTGGTGTTTACTCTCTCGCCAGGATATAAGAGACTTTTTTCCTTTCCCACTCAGGTGTGTGTCCATTCGGTTTCTTTCACGCGTATGCATCCGGGGTGTAGCTGGGTCGACCATGTGTTTACATGTCGGAGACAGCCAATGACACGGAAGTCAATTTTTAGGTAAACCAACTGATGCACTTGGCTTGTGTGAAGGGCACTGAATGCAAAGTCTATTTTGGTATCATCCGTGGTGCGCCATCTACCATTCTTTCTTTTTTTATTTAGGGAGAGAGAAAAATAAATACATTTATGTAGAATATAAAAATAACTTCACATTGCAGATTTATTAAAAATTTAAACAAAAGATATCGTGTTTGATGGACAGTAATATTAGAGGGGACATAAAGGAAAGTTATAAACGACGCGTTTCACTGACATCTACTGCTTTCAGCTTCTTCAGATCACTTTCTGGTTTCTGGTCGTCGGGTCTTAGAAGGTACCGTCCTTGACGACATGTAAGGCGCACTTTTTTTTTTTAATAAAAATATCTTTTACAATTCTCCTACGTCTTATATGCCATATGTAGGTTTAAAATTCGCAACAGACGGCCGAAATTAGCTAACTAGTAACTCCTGTTAGCTTAGACTTAAACATGAAAGAGCAATGGATCACGTGGATGGCAATGCCTGGCCCTGACCTTACACTTAGAGGAAGAATAAAAAAAACAAAAAAAAAAAACAGCATTGCACAAGTCTGCGAATGGATGAAGCAAGCTTGGGATAATATTAGACCAGAAATTGTTGTGGAATCTTTTAAAAAGTGTGGCATTAGCAATGCTCTCAATGGAACGGAAGACTACGCATTATTTAACAACGATGATAGTAGTATTGGAAATGATTATCAGAGTTTTGATAACGAAGACGACGAATTTTATGGATTTGAAGATGAATAAAATTTTAATGGTAACTGTACTGTTTTGCTCAATTGTAATAACTGCTTGATTTTTATTTTATTTTCTTACTTTTGGATACAATACAGTTTTTATAGGCTCGTATTCTTTTTTTTCCTATTATTTTTCGTTTAATTTTAATCATTTTGTTTAACCAAAATAATACTTCATAAATATAGCCTAGCCTGTACCATTTATTAGATTGGTGCAAAAATAATGACGTAATAATGTCGTTTTTTGACGTTAAAAATACGTCAAAAAACACGTCAAAAAACGACATTATTACGTCATTATTTTTGCACCAACCTAATACTAATAATTTACTAATTTTACTAATTACTAATTTTTTCTTCCCTGCTGAAATTGGGGTGCGTCTTATACATACGTGCGTCTTATATGCTGTCAAATACAGAAATTTAATTTATGGTCACTTCCTATTCTGAAAATCCCAATGCATTTTACTTACAGTTTTTTTTTTTCATTCTGACCTGAAGAAGCCGAAACCAACAGACGTCGGTGAAACGCGTTGTTTATAGCTTTTCCACTTTACTTCATCTCTACAACAGGTACTATAATCAAGTTGTGATGCAGATTGTTTTGTTTATGTCTCAGGTTGGAACGTTCAGTCAGGATTACCAATTAAAGTTTTCGGTAAACGAAATAAAAATGACAGATGAAAAACATAGTGTCATCACAGGAAATAACCTCCCGAAATCCTTGTGTTCTCAACTCTGCGAGGAATGTGAACAGCCGGAATTTAGGGGAAAAATTGCTTATATTCCCGGGGATATTCTTTTATTAGGAATCTTTTCCATACACGACTCAGGCCCTGGATTTGAATGTGGAGAATTCAGGTAAGTATTCGGCTTACTCTTCGTCTTTTGTTCTTTTGGGGTTTTTTTTTTCGATCATTTTCCCCGTTCATTCCCTCGTATCACTGTGTAAATGTCTATCGACGCCACTGCCTATCTCTCCATTTTATGAGGGTCACTCCGAGATGAATGCTTTTTATTTTATTCATGTTGGTTTATGATGTCAGAAACAGATGATGGGGACATGAACCTTTCCCTAAAAAGACACAATATAACCTCGTTTAACCTTTGTGCCTGAAAAAAACACCCCCCTACAAAAAAAACGGTGTTTCAAAAGGACGGTTATTCCTTTGACACCGTATTACGATTTACACTTATGATTCCTTCGGCAATATTTATTTACAAGATATGTGAACTAATTACAATGTGATATTTATTATTTACCTTATATAATAAGAATAAAAATATATTAGGTTGGTGCAAAAATAACGACGTAATAATGTCGTTTTTTGACGTTAAAAATACGTCAAAAAACGACATTATTACGTCGCACCAACCTAATATAAAAGTGGACAGTGAAGTCAACATCGAGCGTAATGTTTCATGTTGATCGACTACTGAGGCGTTGACATTAGTGTATACTTTTACCCCCCCCCATATATATATATATATATATATATATATATATATATATATATATATATATTTGCGTAGTCGTTTATAACGATTTTTACGAGCGCGTCAATAACGGCTAACGCGTCCAGGAACTTTCATTACGGACAGAAGCTGCAAAGAGGTACAATCGTTTATTTATTTCATTAACAATTTACAAAGAGGAACGATCAATTATTTTTTTTTGTTTTATACCCTGCCTGGTGGCGCCTGGGGTGGCGGTCCCGCCTTAGCCACCGAAACCGTGAGATCACCCCTGGTTGGCGGCTGATGAAGACAGAGTATCGCACGTGATAACACACGTTGTATGTTTAAAAAAAATAAATAAATATTATACACTGTTACATTAGAACATGTAAATATCGACTATAAAATTTGTAAATTTTGTTTCTTCAGGTGGCTAACAATGCTAAAACGATTTTATTCAAAGTTGTGATTAATGAAACACTACTTCACTTTCCGTTTTGGGAAAATTTTCCATAAAAGGTAAAAAGGTTTTATGTATAAAAAAAGGGAAAGATACGAAATCAATAAAAAAAAAAAAAAAAAGGAAAGAGAAAAGAAAATTTCTTATGAATCTGGGTAATTTTGAATCTACTCTATTTTTTCTTGCTTTTCTTTTTTGTTTTTTCTCTTTGTAGTAGGGATGATTTTTCTACGCTTTCTCTTGACTATTTCTTTTTCTTTTCCTTTCTTTTTTCCTTTTTTATGTTAATACCCTTCGGAAAGGTATGAATCCTCTTCTTCTCCCTCCAGCTATGGGTAAATAGCAGGACAGACTGAGTTCTATAGCCTTAAATGGCAAATGGACTAGGAGAAGGACAACTCTGAATTCAAAAACCTGCGGAGGGTCGTTTGGGGGCCTTGTGGCACATAATGCACCAGGTCTCTGAATTCGGCCCTTCAAAAAGTGTAGATACTTCTGCACAAAAACCTTCACCACTATAATAAAATCATATGTGCTGGTGTCTGGCTGTCGATTCCTAGGAACTCTCTGCTTGACCCTCATATGGGAGGGTCGAATATATATATATATATATATAGTCCCCCTCCAAAGTATTGGAACGGCAAAGCCAATTTGTTTTTCATTTTTTGTTTTTTGTTCACTGAAGACATTTTGGTTTAAGATTAAAAGACAAGAAATCAGAATTTCAGTCTTTATTTCCTGGAATTTCCATTAAGATGTGTTATGCCAGTTAAGGATATCACGGTTTCGTCTCTGTCTTTGGCCAGAGTGCGACTCAGTTGTGGCTCTGAACGCTGACAGAGACGCAGCTGAGGAAAATAAATACTGTGGTCTACCCAGCTCCGGTTCACAGCTGCTCGTGGCTACACTCAGCATTGCAATAGAGAGAGAGATAGGTAGTTCCTACCGAGGCCAGTGCAACCGACAGTTTCGCGGGCTGGACAATTTTTGTCCTTGAACCGAATATATACACTGAGGTTCCCCACGTTAAACTTAACCTTGTGTCACATCCAATTTCAGTGGAAAGACAAGAGTAAATACCTACTATACCACGATATGGTAACACTTTATTCATGAATGAAGGCACACATGTACGCGCGTAGGTCATCAGTAATTTTATATAACTAGAATTTTTTGCAACCCGCTAACTCGTGTTGAAATCATTGCAGTATTTAGTATTGTTGAAGTTATCGCTACATTTTTTTTTTGTCGAAATTTACAAACTCTACGTTTCGTTCAATATTTTGCGGTTTTTAGTAAGACCAACTATACTTTGTACCTCCTTACCTGTTCGCACTCCTCCCCAAAATTTGGTTTTGATCTGTCAATGTCTGTTTATTTTAAGGGGGGTGGCGAACTAACGGAAGTCACAGAATTTTATATATCGATAGATGCATTTCAGTATACGCGAATTTTGGTATTCATTGGGGGAACCTGGTACAAATACCTCGTAGTTACCGAGGCTTGGCTGTATTTGTAAGTACGATGAACGATTGACGGCTACTTAACTTCAGCGGTTTAACAACTGTATCTAGCCAAACCATTGCATTTTGCAAATTAACTTTTTTTAAGCATTTCACTCCAAGCAAGGCGAGTTGGAGCTAGAGCAAATAGGAGTGATAGAGGAAAGGATGAAGAGAAGGATAGGGGATAGATCAGGGCATCTGGAGACGTCGATTGACATTACATTTGAATAGTTGGAGATTATAGCTATGAGGGAAGCAGGAAGAGGAGAGACATGAAGCTATTGGAGTTCCACAGGCGAGATGTGCGAGACATGAAGCTATTGGAGTAGAAGAGACGGCTACATTTAACAGTTTCGACAGTGAAAGGGTGTGAGCGATATGTCAGCCTAGTAGAACGCTTAAATTCATGAAGTTTGGGAACCAGCGAAAGCAGCTCATCGGAACAGTTACCATGAAAGTATTTGTAAAAAAGACAGAGGGAGACGACGGCACGTCTGTGAGAGAGCGACTGCAGACGAGATGCCAGATCAGGGCCAATTACGTTGCATATCCGTCTCTGGATCTTATCAAGAACCTTGAGACAAACACAAGGGGCACAAGACCATATATGGCAGCAATACCCCATGCAAGGGCGAATGGTTGATTTGTAGATTAGAAGGAATAATTTAATTGTGTAAATTTAGTTTAGGGAAATAATACTTTATATACATATTTACAGACATACATTAGCAGATATCAAAAAGCAAAATGAATTAATGTATTACTTGGTAAGCTGACGTGGTCATCATTGCATTAGGTTTTTAGCTTTGGATATGAAACGTGAGATAAAATAGAAGGCTGTCGTCCCGAAGATGCAATGTCAAACGTCACCTTCTGTCTTCTTAAACGCTGTTCCTTTTTTGTTCTTTCTTCAATTCTACCCATTGTAAGTCTCCTCATTCTCTTTCACTTTCACTCCCTGCAACCTCCTGAGATCCAGTGGCATCATTGCTTGTGATGAAACAATTTAAAAAATGCCTCCAATTTGGCCAGTTGACTTACCGTTCGCGCCTCTTGCCAGAGTAATTTCTTACTCGTGAACATGCATATGAATGACAACTAAGTCAAGGGAAGATAACCAAGTTTTGTAATGCTACAATTCTAAAAGCAACTAGTCCTTGTCAAACAGCTTTTAATTTGATTTCTAAAATGTTTCTGTTTTTCTTTCTTTTAATTTTGTTAGCACAAATATTTTTAGTGATCATCTTGCATCTTATTCTTTTTTTCTTCTTCTTCTTCTTCTTCTTCTTCTTCTTCTTCTTCCTCAGGAAGGAGTCCACTGATGCCATCGCTAGTGAGGCTTTCCTTTTCACCATTAAAAATTTACAGAAGATTAATCCTAACATCACAGTGGGAGGTATCGTCATCGATGATTGCTACAACTCAATTCAAACCACCATGAACATCACCATGATTCTCTCTGGTAAAAAGAAGTTATTTGACCTTAAAACTGGTGACATAATTGATACGAAAAAGATTGTCGCTGTTATTGGACCGTTGTCAAGCGGTGTCACCAAATCTGTGGCTGATATACTGACTCATGAGAAAACGCTGATGATTTCCTACGCTGCCTCTTCTTACGACTTGGATGATAGGATTTCTTACCCTTATTTTCTGCGTACAGTGCCCAGCGATGTTCAGCAAGTAAATGCTATCGTAGCTCTGCTCGAAAAACTGAAGTGGCGATACGTGGGAATGATCTACTCCAATAACAATTATGGCGCGAAAGCTAAAGAGCTTTTCCTTTCGTCCGCGCAAAAGAATCGAATATGTGTGCCCACACCAAAATCCATCGAGGAAAGTTCCGAAAAAGCCAGGTCTTCCGAAATGGAGAACGTCCTTGATGAACTGATGAAGGACCAGGTGAAAATAGTTGTGTACTTTGGAACGAATTCTCGAGTCACAGATCTCGTCCAGGCACTGAAAAGAAAGAACATGGAGAACGTCTTTGTTTTCATCGGGAGTGAAACGTGGGGTACCACCCAGATTGCCGATCTGCAAACTGTGGCCGGGTCGTTGACACTGACGCTAGATGGCTCTAAAACCGCCGATGCGGGACGCTTCAGACAGTATCTGGCAAAACGAACCCCGAACTCGGCCACCGTGAACAACCGCTTCTTTAACATGTTTTGGTACAACTTTCACAAGTGCAATCCACCAAACGGTTTCCGGAACGTATACGACAGAGTGTGCACTGGGGAGGAACGCTTCTCCGAGGAGGATGCAAAAAAGCTGTCGTGGGACCAGCGCTCGATACATACAATGAACGCTGTTTATGCAGTGTATGAAGGTATCAAGAAATTTCAAAGAACGGAATGCATGTATATGAAAGAAATCCCTTGCGATCGATATTCTACTCATGTCGACAACTTTGTGTCACTAGTGAAGAGCATTAAACTAAATGGATACGATGACACTTTTCAGGTTTTTGAGACAAACGGCAACGGTCGAAATACTTTTAATATTCATAATATACAGAGAAAAGAGGCGGAGTACTTCTACGAAGCGGTAAGTACTTTTTACTATGTCATTCTTTAACTTTTATCAAATGCTACAAAGCAGGGCCGGTGTGTGCTACCCCAACCCTATCGAACGGAATGCAGGCCAGATTGGGGGCCTCAGGTAGTAATTTTTAACCCTTGTTATCTTATTATCATTTGTTTTTTTCTGCCTAAATTTATATACGTTACAAATTAAACGAATTGCAACTGACTATCAAAGAATGAGAAATTTTCGCGGATTTTGATGTATGGATTTTTCACGTGGTTGGAATTTCGTCCAAATCTGTGTTTTGCTCATGTTAAGCCTGGAAAAAACACTATATAAAATTCACCATATTTTTTAAAATAAAGAAAAAAAAAAAATAGGCGTCATTTTAAACAACGGCAGGAGAATGTGAATTAAGACCAGGGCTAGTGAACCCACCGACTGCAAGCCTGTTTGGGGGCCCCGGGCAATGCTTTTTGACCCTCGCTAGCTTATTAACATTTGCTTCTTTCTAACTAAATTTATATACGTTACAAATTAAATGTGAAACTGGCTGTTACAGGATGAAAAATTTTCGCAGATTTTTACGTCATTCTGGGGTCCTTTTTCGTCCAAATCAGTGAATTTGTTTTGTTCATGGAAAAACACTATATAAATTTCACTATTTTTTTTTTTATCCATAGTACTGAATATGTTAAAATTATTCAATTTTTTTAACAAGAAAAATCTCAAATCGATTTTAGTAAGTAGTAGATTTGGGGGGGTCGTAACATAGATTGGGAAGCACGAGGCTCTAGCAGCGGCCATGTTCACATTTGAAATTTCTGAATAATCTTAATTTTTCAGTTAATGATTGAATAATGGCGAGTACTACGACAAAGATATTCGTAGAAATTCCCCTATCACATCGTTAAATATTTCAACTTAACAACTTTAACAAAATATTCCAGTAACAATCGTAAATATGAAGGCTGACTTTTAAGAAGTAAAAAGATTTGAAATTGAAAACTTTTTTCCATTTAACTGAAACAGCTGTTAAAAACACCTATGAAACCAGTTATCGTCTTTGATGTATCCTCACGTAATCAAAAAAGAATAGTCCATTATTTATGCGGTGTTAGCAGGAGGCGTGAAATACTTCCGTTTTTCTTTCTTTATTTCACTGAAACCAAGTAGCGTCTTGTCTTTCCACATGATCAAGACGGAATAGTCCATTATTTATGAGGTATCGACAGGGCGTAACGGCCGTGCGAAATAACGAAGTAGGGACAAGCACAATTATCACAGGATATCTATGAATAAAGACAAAAGGAAACCTTTTCTTTACCAACGCGTTTCGTCTTCTGATGTTGGTAAAGAAAAGTTTTCCTTTTTTCTTTATCCATATTGTCTTTACACAGATATATTTTATCTACATCTGAATTTGAATACGTACACCTTTGCGCTAGATTTATAAACACATAACTAATGGGACAATGTACCTGAGAAACTTGAAATGGAAAGATAAATCATTTGAACTTTATTTATCTATTAAATATCGTTGTTCGATTTTCTTTTCTTTTTTTTTTTCTTTTTTTTTTTTTTTTGCACTTTATTTGCAAAAGTCTTCTCGTCCTAAATACATTTAACTGCATTAATTTACTGGTCGACGTCTTTTGTTAGGCGAAATAGATATTTGTTGTTATTATCATTGTACAGGGTGCGGCGGAAATACGTCCCACATATGTCTTCTACGTAATGATAAGGGATTAGCTAACATAATTGCCGCTTGATTAAGTTCAATAGAATCACACAGGTAACAGTTTAAAATATGGGAGGTATTTCTGCCGTACCCTCTACACACACACACACACACACACACACACACATATATATATATATATATATATATATATATATATATATATATATATGGAATTAGGGTAAATATAAAATGTGTTAGCTGATTAATGTTATATTCCTCACTCCGACTCCAGAGCTTTGTAGACAAACCTTTTTGTGATCATTCCGTCCACTCGCTAGGAGGTAGACCCCCGTATATATATATATATATATATATATATATATATATATATATATATATATATATATATATGCCAGTTGGGAAGCGTCTGTGAGAAAAATTTGGATTTCGTATCGGAAGCTCCAATACAAACCTTTCAGCCTGTTTGGATGTCAATCTGAGGATCTGGAAAGAGGATTTGGAAAGAGTTGGATGAGTTTAATGTTGATTACGAAGGTGTTCAGAGTGATCACGAGTGATGGCGACGTTATGCCTCTATTCATCTTTCCATGGTATCTTAGACTCAGCATAGAGGCCTATATCAAGTGCTTTGAGGAGGTTATGCTGCACTGCTGGAAGACCCTATGCCACCTCTGAAACATGCCACACAAGCTGGAGAACCCAGTCTTGGCTGTCAGACAATTTCTGTGATCACATCACCCCTTACATCTGGCCACCTAACTCCTCACACTGCAAGCCTCTTGATTATTATGTGTAGGACGCAGTTAAGCGAGAGACCAATAAAACTCCTTGTAGCACCAAAGATGAACTGAAGACAAGGATTATAGCCGCATTTTCCCAAATTTAACAAGAAGACAGTCCAGAAGAGTTTCAAGAGATCCCAAAGAGGCCGTGGAGGAAGCCCGTGGCAATTTTATTGACCAAATTTACCCTTTAGTATTTCAAGATATTTTTGTGTAATTTTGGTAAATATATCCGATGATGTCAGTGTTATTTTCATTTTTCTGTAATTTAGACGACAATTTATCCTTCGCACCATATATATATATATATATATATATATATATATATATATATATATATATATATACAGTGCTGTTCGATAAAAGTGACTCACATCTTTTTTACTAAATGTTCTCTTCTCCGATGAAACGAAAGTTGAGCTAAATTCAAAGGATAAGCGATCTAAAATCTGAAGAAGCTTTGAAAGCTCTTTCTTTTCATGGAACTGGTTTCTTAAAACCTATTGAAAAGATCCTCTGGACCGAGCAGTACAAGAGAATTTTAGAGTCTTGTCTTCTCTCTTCTGCTGAAACGGTGCAAATCGACCCCACCAAGCTCATTATTATGCGGGATAATGCTCCCTGTCACAAATCAAAATTGATGAAGGAATACTTTGATGAGAAGCAGGTGAGTGTTATGACATCGCCGCCCCAATCACTTGACCTCAACCCCATAGAAAACTTATGGAGCATTATAAAGTACAGACTCTCGAGAAAGCAGTTGAGCAACAAAGAGGATTTGATTGTGAATTTCGAATTCGAATGGAATTTACTGCTTCGAGATGAGATTTGCCCGAACCTAATCAAGTCAATGCCAAAAAGGGTTGAAAAGGTTATTCAAAATAAAGGAGGACCCATAGATTTTTAAATATTTCGAACTATATTACCTATTATAAATAAATTATACCTCTATTATTCTTTATTTAAAGCTGTTCGGTTATGTTTCTATTGATTACTACAGTGTAACTCGGATAGAAGAGACCCGTATATAAGAGAAACCCGTGTATAAGAGAGATTTTCTCTGGTCCCAAATTAGAGCCTGTGTTAATGTATATAAAATAGACCAAACCCGGATATAAGAGAAACCCGGATATAAGATACGTCTCCGGTCCCGACAACTCTCTTATATCCGGGTTACACTGTAATTGCAGGAAATAAGTGAGTCACTTTTTTTTCCCTAAATCTCATTTATATCCAAAATTATAATTATCAATAGAATACCTTCGGGTGAGTAAACTTTTTGATTAGGTGGTCGGGAAGACGTCCTTATATTAGTAAGATTAAAAATTAGTTTGACTCCAAAAACAATAGGCGAAAAAATTTTTAAGTAAAAAAAAAGGTGAGTCATTGTTATACTTTTTATGTATATATGAATAATGGATTTTTATATATTAATCCGGTATATTTTTATTACTTTAAACGTTATTTTTAGTGGATAGCTATATTTAAGTAGTCGCATTTTTATTTAGTCTATCAGCATGAACATCCAGGAAACCTTAGAGAAAATTTGCCGGAGGGCACAAAACACACACGCACACAAACAGAGAAAGAAAGAGACGAAGCCATTAAAAATAATCCATGCTACAATTTTTTTTTCCAGGTGGGAAAATACAATATAGAATATAATTTGGCACTCCGTATGACAAGGTTTCGATTTTACGACCGGCGTCTTCAGCAAATCCCTTCTGTGAACGTAACTTGCGTTAGCCCCTACAAGTGTTGTGATAATGTGGAAGCACCTTCAGCCAGTACAAATCTGAGTCAGACGTCCATTCGCACAGTCGACATGATCATCTTGATCCTTCTGGCTTTTCTCTTTATATTTTTTGTCATCCTTGGCATTTGCTTTGTCATTTATTACAGAAAAAATCGTAAGTAATTTCTTGGTTATTATGTTTATTTTACTATATATACTCAACAGTCACTAGATTAGGGTGGCGCGCTTCTAAAATAGTTGACTGCACATCCAAGATTCCTATCACATCCCAAAAGTGCTTTCTCTCACAGACGAGACGTCGAAAGCCTTTCACGGCTCTATCCCTACCTCCAGGGAAAGTGCTCAGACGAACTACATTCCTTGATTCCGCCAGCTGTAACCTTCACGGTAACGACACGCCATGCCACTTACATAGTATCAATCCACTCACATTCCACTCCGTATTCCATCGGGGAGAGGTGAGTTCCACTCGAACAGCTTCTTCTCGCGAACCACTGCTCTGTGGAATCGACTCTCCAAATGGACGCTTTCACTCTCACTGCAATTTTAATCTGTTCAAGTCTAGAATCCATCTCTTTTCTCCCTCAAGATATGGCCTAAATATATAATATACTTGTATAAGTAAAAAAGAAAAATTCTTGCAGTCCGAAAATATGTTCTGGCTTCAAATAAACTAGAAAAGGTTGATAAGCCGTAAAAAATCAGTCAATCAATTCACGAGAAGGCAGAATGCCAGTAGTATGATACTTTTTATATTTCTGTCGGAGTTGAAAGCCAATGATAGGAATACTCTGGAAAATAGTAAGAAAAAGCATATGCATGTAAGATTGGATTTGGAAGGTGCCGATCATGGTAGAAAACAAGAAAACTGTTATTCGATATATTAGGTTGGTGCAAAAACAATGTCGTTTTTTCACATATGTTACTATGTGAGAAAACGACATTGTTTTTGCACCAACCTAATATTTCTTTTTTTTGTGATTCTGTAGTGACAGTACACAATATTCAAAGAAAGGTGGTCTTCACCGAAAATACACAGACTTCACGCGCGCTTAAAGCCGTTTTTAATCATTGATATGAAAAAGCTGTTATATACAACAGACAGTTTAGATGTATGACATCCATATAAAAGTCATGATTTGACGAGGCTATTTTAGTACATAACTCAATATTTCATGTTAATTTTCAGTTTTTCTTTTTAGTAATTTGACTTGTGGGCAAAACTAACTCTAGCCACAGCCTATTCTATGCTCACTTTCTTATCTCTTTATATATATATATATATATATATATATATATATATATATATATATATATATATATACACTTATATGTCATGGTTGATCCATACACCGAGGTATAAAACGGATAACAGGGTGTTTTTATACCTCCTAGATCTTAAGGGGAGGTATCTGATGATTTATCAGTACAAACCGAAAAGGAAAAGCAAAGATACTGAAAGGACGGATACTTTCTGGACATAAATACCAGATATATATATATATATATATATATATATATATATATATATATATATATATATATATATATATATAAAGAAAGAACAGTAAGATATATAATCCGGTGTTCTTATAGATATTTTTATTTTTACAAAATAGTGCTCAATGTAAATTTACAGAGCATACGGATTATCTAGTTTTTCATAAACTCTCTCTCTCTCTCTCTCTCTCTCTCTATATATATATATATATATATATATATATATATATATATATATATATATATATATATATATATATATATATATATATATATATATATATATATATATATATATATATATATATATATATATATATATATATATATATATATATATATATATATACTGTTGAATATATTAGGAATCGGAGAGCCGAGTTCGAATTCCAGTCGAATCCATTACATTCACTTAGGTGCTACTAATTCCCTTGGGAAAGGTATGAATCCTTTTCTCTCTCCAGCTATGGGAAAATAGTAGGAGAGACTGGGTTCTATAGCCTTGGATGTCAACTGAGAAGGAGAAGGACAACTCTGAATTCAAAACCTGCGGAGGGTCGTTTGGGGATCTTGTGGCATGTAGTGCACCAGGTCTCTGTATTCGGCCCTCAAAAAGTGTGGATGGTGCTGCACAAAAAACTTCACCACTATAATCAAATGATATCTACTGGTGTCTGGGGTATTGGTTCCTAGGAACTGATATGCTTGACCCTCATACGTCGAATTCGACGGGAGATTCGATTATATATACCGTATACCATATATACTTGAGTACAGTAGTTGTTATGCAAATCATAGTAGGGGGAAGGTAATTTTTTTGTTGAAGTGATTAAAAATCATGCTTTTTCTGTGGCCTGTTACACTATACACAGGTAATTTTTTTCTGGGGATGTTCAAATTCATGTAAAGAAAATCAGAAATAGCACTATGCATGAAGTGGACTTATACACGAGTATATACGATATATATGAAATTACACGGAAATATAATGTAGGTGTAATTTTTTTTATCATTTTGAAAACAATATATATTTGTCTTTTCTTGCAGGGAATGGAAAACCACGTTCAAACAGTTCTGTGTTCCAGAACAGACAAGTTGGTGTGTTCAACAGGCCGGATCCAAATTCCATATCAGAAAAGCGTCCTCCTATAGTCTATATTCGATCAGAAGGAGCGCAAGAAGGACTTGTGACATACCAAATTGTGAAGACCCAACAAGAAGGAGTGGATCAACTGTCCCCAGTCTCCCAAACACATTCTACCCAAAATCATACTCGAGCAACCAAATATTCCAATTCTTGCTTCGAGCCAGACGATGTATTTCTCTTTCCAGAAAATGGAAGCCAGTGTGCATCCAGCAATTATGAAGAAGTAGCAAGTCCGTCAATTCTGGAACAGAGAAATGTACTTCCAGAAAATCCCCAAACAACAAAGTTACCTCAAATCCCAAATCCCAGATGCTCCGCAGATACTAAGACTAACAGAAGCAAGAGATTAAATGAAGATTCATTGGTAATTTAATGACATTTCGGTCTTTTTCAAGCAAACAAAAAAAAACAAAAAAAACAAATAGAATCAGTATTTCGAGTTCCAATAAAATTCGTAACGATGAATTTGCTGACCAGTAAAAGCACCCAGTTAATAAGGATCCATTTTAAAAAGGGTTCCAATGTATAATGTCAAAATTGTAAAGTTTTTCATTAATAACATTACAGTATGGCAAATACATAAGATAATTTAGAAAACTTTTACTTATAATGTTTTACCGCCACCAGAAAAATGGATGCCATATCAATATCTTATTTATAAAGACACATCTACAGTTTAAATAAATTCTGATTTTCCGAAGATGTTGATTGATCACCGAAGCATGTCCAAAAAGTTTTACAAATTAACTTATGTATTTACCATTCCATCAAATTGCCATTCAAACATATATATATATATATATATATATATATATATATAATCATTATTATCATTATTATTATTTTTATTATAAGAGATAATTTTATTATAATCTCTTATAAAAAATAATAATAATATATTACTCTAATTTGTATTGAGCACTATTTTAAAAGTAAATGCTATGAACAGTGGAATTTTACTCCATTTGTTCTTTCTCTCACATATATATATATATATATATATATATATATATATATATATATATATATATATATATATATATGAAGGTTGGTCAAAACTATCAGTATTTTCGCCATAACATATCTTTAGACAAGAGTGCGGATACCTTTTGACATTCACTCGTATATATACATATATATATATTTGTAGGTGTGTGCGCAAAAAAATAAAATATCACTAAATATATGTCTGTGAAAGGACAATTTCCTTTTGTATTTATTCATATATATATATATATATATATATATATATGTGTGTGTGTGTGTGTGTGCGTGTGTGTGTGTGTGTGTGTGTGTATAAATTGCGCACTGAAGTTTAACACCAAGCGGCGATCCTCGAATGCTATATGACATAAGTAAAAGTATGATAATGATAATGAGTACCTTTACGCATAGATAAAGCATACCTTAAAAGTATATATATGTATATATATAATATATATATATATACATGTGTGTGTGTGTAGAGGTATATGTATATAAATATGTAGTATATATATAGTGTATATATATACACATACATATAGTGTGTGTATATATATATATATATATATATATATATATTTAAGTTATAAGGAACTTGGTAAACCGAATTGGTAAATCCAAAGAGGATGAAATCCTGAGAGCTCAATGTTAGGACAGAGCCATTTTTTTTCTCATTTCGTTGTTGGAAGATTTACCTGATGATCCTGAATCCTTAAAAAAGGATTTAGGTGAAATAAATTATCGTAATGGTACATTAAAGTGATTTGTTTTTCATTACATATATATATATATATATATATATATATATATATAGTGTATATGTGTGCGTGTGTGTGTGTGTGTGGCCTGAAGATATATGTGTATGTGTGTATAGAGGTATATGCATATAAATATGTAGTATATATATATAGTGGATATAGTGTATATATGTATATAGACATATAGATATAGTGTGTGTATGTATATATATATATATATATATATATATATATATATATATATATATATAGTGTATATGTGTACGTGTGTGTTGCCTGAAGATATATGTGTGTATGTATAGAGGTATATGTATATAAATATGTAGCATATATATAGTGTATATAGTGTATATATATATATATATATATATATATATATATACATATAGTGTGTGTATATATATATATATATATATATATATATATATATGTATGTATGTATAGTGTATATGTATGCGTGTGTGTGGCCTTAAGATTGCATTTAAGTGTGAAACTGACGATCCCTATGCTGTGTTTGATTCTCAGAATAAAAAATATTGATTTTTATCATTTTAGTAGAGGCTTTCGCATTCTAACATGAATACTGTCTCGAATCGGTCCCTGACCTCTTATAGAGTTATCAGTACTTTTTATTTACAAATGTCCTAACTAGTTAGGCTCCATCATCACCGAGCGGACCCTGAATTTTCGCCTATTAGAACTTAAGCTCAGCTCAGACCTCAAGCGGAACTCGTACATACAATCTGTCGCTAAAAAAAATCGTGTCAAAAGTTCCTTCTGTTGCTCTAGTAAGTACTCGGCTCCACCTGCTATCCTCTACCTTTAAAAGACCCAGCGCAGGACGAAAAATGGAGTACTGCTATCATATATAGGCAGGAGCTGCTCAGTCTTCACGTTCCAGTTTCCATAGAATCCGAAAACGTTTATGCAGCCTTGTGGGTGAAGAATTATTTTCCACCATACAACCGCTTTCCTAGAGACGAAACATTACACCAACTGCACATTCAAGCTGACAACACCTAATATTCTCAAGTGCTTACCTATCTAGTTAGTGACCAGGCTTGACATTGCTTAACTTCGTTGATTAGGCGAGAACAAAACCCCTTGCAGTTGATCTCTACTCTGACCTAGCTTGAACAGCTCAGAGCTGGGAAAACAGGCTGCTCACATTCAATGCCTCGAAAAATCAATCTAGTAATGTTCCATCATCTTCAAGCGGACCTTGAATGTTTGCCTATCGCGATGAACGGGTTTTCTCTCGGGGAGACCCCGTGTCTTGAGCACCTATTGGGACGTAAGCTCAACCCAGACCTCAAATGGAACTCCTACATCGAATCCATCGCTAAAGATGCTGGAAAAATGGTCGGTTCCCTGTACCGCACCAGTAAGTACCTGACTCCCCCTGTTATCTTCTTCCTTGATAAGTGCCAAAACATGCCAAAATGGGTACATTACTGATCAGTCTTCATTTTTCAGTCTCGATACAGTCTAAAAGCGTCAACGCGGCCATGTGGGTGATGAATTATTTTACACCCTACAATCGTTTTCCAGCAGACGAAACATTGCAAGCATCTTGTTCTTCCATCGCTATTTCCATGGAAAGTGTTCAGTTGAACTACATTCCTTCGTTCCCCCAGTACCAACTTTCACGGTTAAGACTCGCCGCGCCTCACACATTGTAGCGAACCACCCTTCGTATTCCATTACCGAAATATAAATTACACTGGAACAGATTCTTCACACGAGCCACTTCTACTACGAGTGGCTCTTGGGTCTTGTATAAGTTGAACATTATTATAAAAAGCATATTATATTTGCAACTGCTAATGTTATCTTTTTCCCCATATTCATAACAGTATGCATTTTTCAATGACAAGCAGAGTTTCAAACTTGACATTTATGAATAAAAACGAAGCTCGTATAGATCCTTAAGAAAACCGGGATCAATTTGACACTGTATTTATATGATGAACAGGACTACCGTTTATAAAATAATAAACTCAATATTTTTCGATGGCTTGAGAAAGGTCTAACGAATGGCAGTCTACAAAGATTATTGCCCTAAAAATATCCCATTTTTTTTAACAAGCGAACCAATTAATTTAAGTAGTGCAAAGGTGTTATCATTATTTACATTGAAACTATACATTAACTTCTTTGTTATTATTATCACAATGTTTCAGCAGCTGTGCCTTCCGGCCTTCTTCAGGTGTATGTGGATCTGTATGGCCTTCATAGAATTTCAAACTGAACCCTTCGTTTATCTACAAGGATAGTATATACACTAATTTCTTCAGAGGTTTGAAAGTATCAGCACATACACTAGTCTGTGATAACCACCTCCGTAGGTCTAGAATAGAAATGCTACATGGGAGACATTAATAGAGGGGGAGAAAAATTAGACAGTAAAAGTTCAGCAGCAGCAGTAAGATAAGAGAAGTAGTGGCAAAGGCGGTCAAGTGTGATAGCAGCACTGGTAGTAGCAGGCAGGTTAATAAGATTAGGTTTAAGGCTCCAAGTTCTAGATTGAGGATTGTCCTACAGGATAGTGGATTAAAGCATTTGTTCGTGAATTAGATAGCATAGTAATTGAGACTTCTATCACTATGCAAATAGTACAGATTTAGGCTCAAAGGAAACAGGGCAAGCAATATCCGAGTAGTACTGAATAAGAACATGGCATGATGTTCCCAAACATGGACAGCAGATTGAAGAAAATTTGCCCTATAGATTAAACAATTCCCTGAAGCTTATGTGGATCGATGAAGCCAGAGATGAAAACTACCAAAACACTTTGATAAATGCAAATGGTATAAAAAAAATATTTTTATAGATTTTTTTTAGTTTCCCTGCAAATCATTTTCTACATATTTTATTCTCATTCTATTATAAAGAAAGTTTATATTTTATTTTTATTATTTAAAATCATGTTCAAATAAGAAAAATTAAGATGTAAAAAGGATGTTCTGAAAAATTGAAGTTCCAACTGGATTTAGAAAATGGTAAAAAGGCGCATTGGGATAGTCAAAGATGCATTCCAAAAGCCAAGCAGTGTATTAAGAAACAGAAAAACCCTGTTAAAAACAACAACAAAAAAAGAGTACTGAATTGTTACGTGATATCAGTCCCCCTATATGGGTTTGAATGTTGAACAATCTCCTCACAGATGAAGAAGAGACTTGAAGCAACTGAAACAATGAAAATGTATTGAACTGTTACGTAATATCAGTCCTCTTATATGACAGTGAATGCTGGACAATCTCTTCACAGATGAAGAAGAGACTTGAAGCAAGTGACTTGCTCACCCTTTTCCCACAGTGTCCAAGAGGAACTGACCCCTGCCTTAACTTGACTGCATCCAACTAGAATTCATTTTCTTACTATTGAAACCTTGCTTTCATTTCACATTTTTCGTTATTGATTGCCTTATTATTTAATTATTTCCATGCTAAACCTACTAAGGAGATCCTCAGAGGCTAGAGATATCCCCACACATAAACAGCAGAAAAAAAAATTCGGCAATCTTTAACCTTCCTGTCCGAAAAAAAAACAGTGTCAAAAGGACGGTGTTTCCCTTGACACTGCTATTATTTTAACTACCTTTACTCCACAGCAATGTTTATTGTTTTAAAAAGTGATGGTTAAAATTGTAATTGCGATGACGGTGAATTTATACATTTTTTTTTTTTTGTTCTTGGGAATTTACATTTTTTGTTGCAACAAAAAATATTAAACATTCGTTTATAGACACCAGTCAGCAACCGCTGCTACGTGCTGTTGCTGGCTACAACTAACATTTTTCTATAGACAATCATCTGTGTCAAGGGTTCTAACTCAGTAGAAACAAAATTGAAAATCTTGAATATGGAAATAAAAGGTAAATAAATACTTATTTTAAAAATGTAATTTTGAGATCGTCTGAATAATTTATTAAAAATTAAAATTAGCATAAATTTTACACTGATTTTAAAAGATTATATATATATATATATATATATATATATATATATATATATATATATATGCCTAAAAACTATGCTTAAGGTTTAAAATACCTTTTAAAAGTGAAAAAATCTTTCACGAAGTTTTTATTTTAAATTTTAATTTAGTTATTTTAATTTTAAAATTTTATTTTAATTTTAAACTAATACATTAAATTTAATATTTCCAATAAGATAAATACTTTGTTGTATTTCAAAATGAATTTAAATTGATTGATTGGTATGATTTTTTTAAATCGCTAAAAATGGCTGAAATCGGCCAGTTAGACAAATCTGACAATACAGCGTAATTCTCCTTATTAAAAAAAATCTTTCAAAAGTTAAAATATATTTTTCTGAAACTTTATTTGAGTGTGATTAACTGATTTATGGTTTAATTAATTTGATTTGAAACAAATATTACTTTTAGTTTAAAATATTGCAGGAAAGCATTTTTTAACAAGATGGTGTGTGTTTTTATTGAGTGTTGACACATTTATTGAATACCTGACTTTAGGTAATTTTAAGAAAAGAGCATTTATCGGTAATAATTACTTGAATACAATAACTACCTAAAAAGCATAAAAATTCTGGAAAACATTCTAAGTAATCTAATATTTTATTGAATTTTAGGTACTTTAGATTTAAATTTACTGTAGTTACTGCTTTTATTTTCTGATAATGTCGTGTATAGACATCCGTATTTACAACCATCGGCACGTTTATACAAAAACAAAAAATTCAAAATTCTTTTTTTACACTGCTGAGTCCACTGAATTGTAATAAGCTTTTTCATTGATGATTAGTAAATATAGTTTTTACTTAATAACAATATCACCTAACCGCTACAAACTAATACAGACTTAAGAAATTTTTTAAACTTTATAAATAAATTATTCTAATTGAAATTTAAATAAAATGAAAACAATTCTTATAAAACTTCATTGTTCATCGATTTTTTTTCTCAAAACAATAGTATCCATAATATATCTTATTCAGAAAAGCAATTAAAAGATTTTCTAATTAAATAATGTCTTAGTTTTATTGATTTTTTTATTTTACGATTCGGAGCAGATTTTCTGTAACTACGGGTTCTGTTTTACAAAAATAACACCGGTGGACATTTTTTTCGATCTAAATGTTGTTGGGCAATGGAAACATGTTTCTGGGCTATTTTTTTCACGCTGAATCTGAAAATCAAGTCCATTTTTACTCCATCGCATCACGTTTTCTCAGTACAGATAATTTCTATTTTGCTTAAAATAGGCCAAAATGCCTAATTCTCAGGGATATGTCACGGCTTGAATATAGGAGTGTCATAGTTGAAACATTTCGTTTCATGTTGAAATGATTTATCATTAAAAAAAAAAGTATCCAAATAACTTTCAAAATGAATATTTCAGTTCAGATAAGCTGACATGAAAATGCTTGATTTTATCAGAGATATCTCACTGGAAAATGTTCTTGTGACCTCAATGTTCTTAGCTTGTTATAATTTTGTGTTTCTTCTCTACAATTCATAGAAGAAGCTCTTTAAAAGTCATTCAAGAACATCGATTTTAGTTTTTATTAGTAGTTTTCACTTTAAGCCTGAAACCGTCATAAGATTTTATCATATCACTTGAATTTACGGAGGTCTGATATTGTCATGCAGTCTCTGTATAAGGTGCATAGGAACATCGATAAATGAGGGTTGTTAGGGTGCTAGGCGAGTGTATTTGAGGCTAGCAAGATTAGAATTTTCATTATCAGCGCTTAAAATAGCCGCCAAACACCAGATAGGCACAGTCAACTAGACATTTTGCAGATGGGATGTGTCGCGGTCGCCATTAGCCGCTCCTTAGAAAGACGGCCTTGACCTTCACAACTCCTGATCTTGCAGACTTAAGTCAAGCAACATGCGAGAAACCAGACGACTAGTTCAATATCATTGATGCCAAACCGTACCTCGTGAGCATCGGATTATGCAGCGCTTCCTCAAACACGATTTGGCGCGATCCCGTTTCCGCGGTCGATCCGCCCTGTGAAGTCTATCACATCCTGCCTTGGCCCTGTTTAGGGACTCCGCTTTCGCCAAGTGATACGCTTTGGCGCGATCCCGTTTCCGCGGTCGATCCGCCCTGTGAAGTCTATCACTGTTGTCGGTCCGCCCTGTGAAGTCATTCATTATTCTGACTTGGCCCTGTTTAGGGACACCGATCAACCTGCTGCTGTTCCCGTCTATTCTCCCATCCGGCAGTCGACCAGCTACATCCGTTTTGCCGATCAACTCTACATTCGTTATTACCAATACGACCGAAGGCAGCTACCCCTAATCGAAACCAGTCATACCGGACCCGACACCGACTTGAACACATTCTTCAGAGTACACTCTTGTACAATTGGCATTAATAAAATCGACATTATTGCTTCATAAACCTTCGCCTTTGTCCCTTCATTGTCTTGGCTGTTCACACGTTCCTGATAAAGCTTGCGGGGGCGACATCCTTATCGGCCCCGCAACAGATGTTAGCATGATGGCTGATTTCTGCTGGTGCATCAAAAGAGATCAACCTTTTCAAAAGCACCGTTGAATTTCCAAGAAGAAAAGATTTATACCATTGGATGGACAAAAGTGAATGTATTTTTCATTCCTTCGTATCTTCTTTGTTTTGATTCCAAAACTGATGACACATGTTTGTCTTAATTTAATTTTGTGTGAGATTTTTCTGAACTAAAAATGTTTTTTTAAGTTATTAGGATACTTTTTCTTTTATGATAAGTTATTATAACCTGAAAACCTTTAAGGTTGGTTTTACTTGGCCCTGTCATTTCATTATTAAATGAGTATTTTTGGTCTATTTTAAGCAAAAGAGAAATTATCTGTACTGAGAAAACGTAATGTGATGGGGTAAAATGAACTTGATTTCCAGATTCAGCGTAAAAAAATAACCCAAATTTATATATTTATAAAATTTTGTAATGGTCAGTTTTCAATTAGCACCTGACGATTGCAACGTGTATGAACCTCAGTGTTGTGTTACAGGTGAAGAAAAAATGTATATTTATAATTAATATAAATTTGAGCTTTGTTGTTATAAATCGAATACAGTTCTATTAAGACCGGCACTCAATGCGTAATTCTCTTCTCTCTCTCTCTCTCTCTCTCTCTCTCTCTATATATATATATATATATATATATATATATATATATATATATATATATATATATATATATATCCTATGTTTATGGGGGAAGAATTCTCAAAATCTAGGAAAGAGCGTATGTGTATATAAATACATACATATAAAAGCAGGGTATATACAGGAATCAATACTGCATGGTCCCTGGCATCGATATGATCTGACGAAATTGACAATCACTATGCAGTGTGCATTTCTATGTCATCCCTGCTTATCTGTCTTACTATATATATATATATATATATATATATATATATATATATTTGAGTGTGTGTGTACTAGTATATACAGGGTGCGATGGATAAAAGGTCGTTTAAATTACGCAAAAAATGAAAATAACATTGACATCTCATTTTTTAGCAGATATATTTAGCAAAATTACACAAACATATCTTGAAATAATAAAAAGTAAATCACCATTGGCTTCAACCACGAACGACTTCAGAATCTGCTGCAACTCTTCTGGATGGTCTCCTTGTTTAAGTTGGTGAATGCTGCCATAATCCTTGCCATCAGTTCATCTTTGGTGTTACAAGGAGTTTTGTTGGTCCCTCGCTCAACTGCGCCCCCCCACATAATAATCAAAGGGGGTTGCAGTCTGGGGAGTTAGGTGGCCAGATGTAAGGTTGATATGGTTGCAGAAATTGTCTGGCAGCCATGAATGGGTTTTCCTGCTTGTGTGGCATGGTGCAGAGTCCTGTTGCCAGACATAGGGTCTTCTAACAATAATCCTTTTTACCCAGGGCAGCACTACCTCCTCAAGGCACTTGATGTATGCCTCAGCGTTGAGTCTGAGTCTCTGTCGGAAGATGAATGGAGGCATAACGTCAATATCACTAACGGTCACTCCAAACACTTTCGTAATCACCATTAGACTCATCCAACTCTTTCCGAATCCTCTGCACTCGCCTCAGATTTACACCCAACCACTCTGTATTTTTTGTATTGGAGCTCCCGGCGCGAATGCCAAGCAGTACAGCATGCCGTTTCCAAATTTCTGGCGGAGTGAATTGCGTCAAGGTACTCTTTTTTTCACAGACGATGCCCAACTGAACCTACAGGCGACAAAATCAAAAACAAAAAATGCGCATGCACGAAATTAAAAATATAAAATAGCGACCGTTTACCCATCGTACGCTGTGTAATGTATGAGCAATAGTTGATGAAAATCCGACGCAATGGTAAATATGTATGAACATTAATATAAGAAATATATATATGAAGAAAAACAGCTAAAATTTCTTCTTTAAAATATCCTATTGGGGGTTTGAATCTTATATCAACAATTCAATTTAGTGTAGCTATCATGATAGATTCAATATCTTATATACTGACGCGAAGAATAACTAAATTGTATTTTTAAATTTTTTTTTTTTTTTTTTTAATCATATATTAAGAATTCAAAATTATGTAACTTTCAGACTGACAGGACAATTTATAGCTCTTTTTTCTTTTGATATTGTGCTTTTAAGCACAATATCAAAAGAAAAAAGAGCTATAAATTGTCCTGAATATTATATTTACTATTCAATATTATGTATAAAATTATGAATTACTTATCATTCTTGAATTAAAAGTATATCGATAGAAATACAGATTGAATTTAAAAAAAAATAAAAAATAGATTGAATTGTTTTTTTTTTTTACGGTTTATCTACCTTTTTAAAGTTATTTAAAGCCGAATATATATTTGGGGATTGTAAGAATTTTTTGGAGATAATAATGATTTTTTTTTATACAAGTTCTATTATTTAACCGATAGAAGAGAGAGATTCATACCATTCCCAAAGCTATTTGCACATGACGAACCAGACTAAAATTCGATTTCTCTGATTTCTCGTACATTTGTCAAAAGGAAAGTGAGCTTGGAAAATTTGACACTCACGAGACAGATTGAAGGCAAGAGGGACAGACGAAAACAACTCATAACATACCTAACGAGTTTGGATGTTGAATGGATGGCAGAACAGGGTTTAGGGGGTAAAATTTACTGAGAACTACAAAGGAGAGAAAATTGCAAAGAGACATGAACAGCAACGGTACATAGAAGAAAAAGTAATTCTTTCAACTTTGAAAAACGGTAGTATTTTTTTAAGTTTTGACATTAGTTTAAGGTGATTACAATCACATCATAATTTAAAACTTTTTCCCATTTCTATCATTGTATATATTTTCTATAATATCCGTATTTTTCGAAATTTTAATGTCCGCAAAACAATAGGTCCAAACCGGACAGAAATCAAATAAATCCTTATATACATACATACATATATATATATATATATATATATATATATATATATATATATATATATATATATACATACATACATACATACATATATATATATATATATATATATATATATATAATGAAATGGACAAAGTCCGACAATTATTTTAAGACATTTTTATATTTATACATTCTTTTTATAGATACAAATATTTAAGTAAATGCTATGTTTATAATAAACAGTATTAAACAACATTTACCGACCTGAATGTCCGAGAAATTTTCATAATAAATACTGTTTATTATAAACAGAGCATTTACTTAAATATTTGTATCTATAAAAAGAATGTATAAACATAAAAATGTCCTAAAATTATTGTCGGACTTTGTCCATTTCATAATGTGTGACATCATTTGTTTACATTTGGATACGCATCGAGCAGATATGAATGTACGTGAGAGAATCATGGAAGAATGTAGTTTAAAAGCAGTAAAATGGACTTTGCTAACCGAACGATCCTCTGTGGCCCAATCGGTTAAGGCACATCAGGCTATATGACGGTTTCGTATAGGATACATGTTCGATTCCTATCGGAGGACAAATATTTTCTATGAAAATTTCTCGGACATTCAGGCCGGTAAATGTTGTTTAATACTGTTTATTATAAAACAGAGCATTTACTTAAATATTTGTATGCATAAACATAAAAAAATGTCTTTATATAGAATGCTAGGAAACTTTTGCCAATCTAACAATTCACTTTTATTAAAACTTCATCAGAGACCTGATATATGGAGTGCAAAAAGGAAAAAGAGATTTTGGAATTATTATTTTTGTGCGGTTTCATTTTCATTAATTAATTAGGCTTCACGTGCATTTGACTTGTTAAGCAACGTTAGTATATATATGGCGTTCTGAAATCAAGAAAAGACGACGCGTCTTTTTGAATCTCAAAAACATTAACGGATTCAAGCCGAACAATTAAATATTGCTTTATGTATATAAGTGTATCATAATTATATTTTGTCTATATAGGATTCGGATGATAATGTATATTCGCGAGTGTATGTGTGCAGTAGACATTATTCATATTTGGTGGTTGTATGCATATTGCAAAAACCACACGTGGTTGTACGCATATGTAAAAACTGGCAGTGGTAGATAAAAATGTTAAATTCTTTAAAAATGAATTTAATGAGGGTTGGGAGTGTAATATAGTGTCTTTGATGTGTATTTATCTACCACTTTCAAACTGCCGTGTTAATTCCCATGGGTCTATCCTGTTCAATACGTCACCAAATCTATCACTTCGTCCCCAGCTCCTCAACTTCCGGCGTCTTCCTCTTTGGGTTGAGGTGTCCACTCGGTCCGAACCGAACTTAGGGGTAACTGGTCGTACGCTCCCTGAGCACCCGTAGATTATTTCGACTGGTCAACTGGTCAAATCCTGCTTGCTGCCCACGCTGTGCTAGTTTTTAGATCCAGTAAGCGGGGTGTTGTCCATACGTTCACGGTTGACTGGGGATGTGGACACGGCTGTGAGAGTTGGCGCTAGGAAGTTTTAGAATCTGGCAAAATAAAACAAGAAATAATATCTGCAGAAGCCAGACAACAATGGGGGAGATATTGACGTCTTTTATATAAGAAGATAACATCAGAACAGAGGTTACAGGAAGAATAAAAACATTTAACATAAATGAGAAAAGAAAAAGGCAAAATGCATCCAGCGAATTCCCAACAGATAGAGGGTTTGTGCGTGATAAACGCGTATTGAATCGCCTGGGTTAGGTTTATGACTAGTAGTCCAGTCTCATACAGACTTCTCAGAACAGGGGCAGTCTTCCTTCTCTCCTCCAAAATTCTCCCGCAAATCTCTCGTGATTCTCTCGACGACGGTCTCGTTCCCCGACTCTCTCTCTCTCTCTCCCGTCTCCTTCTAGCACCGCGACCCGTAATGGTCGCCTGCGGGTGCTTACGCACGTGACGACGATGTGCCGACAGATCGCAGTCTCTCCCATCTGGCCTCTTCCGTCTCGCTCGACCATCTGCTTCCTCTTCAGCATAACTACGCTGGTTTATATAGATAAATCTGTTTGATCATGAATCGACCCTTGGCCCAGCACGCGATTATCATGAGTGCCAAAAACTATCCCTTGACATGTAAACCGATTCTCCAACTATTTATCTTATCTCAATCACGAGTTCTTCTCAAAATTATACTTTGGGATATCTAAACATTGATTCAACCTTTTAATCAAAACAAATACTGTTAAACAAAACCCAATATCTCGTAACTTGAGTAAGCTCTATTTCCATTTTTAACCGATAAATTTTATTTAGATCATTTTTTCATTGTTTTTTCAACGACCCAATTCCAAAGGTGAGATCAGATTTCCTCGTCAGTAAACAGAACGCTCTGATCTAGTTTCACTACCTAGATTCACTCCAATTTCAATAAAAAATATATATATATATGTGTGTATGTGTTTATGTGGATGTGTGCGTGTATACCTCTCTCTCTGTTACATTTACAGTTGGTAATATATTTACCAGGATTCCCTCGGAGTATTTTCGACGTAAAAAATTATGTTCTATTTTAATTAGTGTGGCATTTGTAAAATCAAAATTATGGCCAGTTTTGATCTTGTGTATTACGAGTGAGTTTAAAGGATTGTTCCAACGTAGATCTCTTTTATGCGCGTTGATACGGGCTTTAAGTTTCCGAAATGTCTCGCCGATGTAAATGTTTTAATATTGCAAGCAATTTATTTGATAAATATAGACATCTTAAGTGGTGTTGGATTTATTTTTCTTCCCAATATCACCGATTGACTTGGTAAAGATCTTAGTGTTAGGGATAACTAATTTATTTTCAAATTTTGTAGATAGTCTTAGAGGGTAGGATTATAAATTTTGTGTTGTTAATGTTAAAAATAGACACTGCCTATATCACTTCCAACATCACTCTAGGAAAATGTTTTCTTTTGTTTACATTAAGCTGCTATACATACCATGCACACGATAGAAATGTTTGGTAATTGTAGATATACATTAGATGTGTGGGTAGCATAATGGTTATCAGTAGGGAAACTGAAATCAGTGGACTGGTTTCAAATTCTAGCATCGCTTGCTGCATCCATTTTTGTGTAAATGCCCTTGGGCAAAGGTATAAATCCATTTCTTCTTTCCTTCCGCAATGGGCTAAATATCAATGTTGACCGCACTTGCTTCCAACGGGATTTTGTTTTCAGCTACCAGCAACTTCAAAGAAACTGTCTCCATAGGGTCTATCGCACTTTCTCTGACCAAAACCAGGGCCAAGTACAACGAACCCCTTTGTGCGTTTAAATATCTTCTGTCTCGCTGTGTATGTAAACCCCATCTTCTTTTTATATTATTTTTTCATGCATTTGCATACTGAATTTTATTTTAACTCGGGCATCTGAAATTACGCGGGTTTACAAATTTGTGACGGAACGCGGTTGAAGTTGAGAACCATTGGAGAAACTGAATTCAACATTTTCTGAAGAAATAATTGGAGTTTTATTTATTTTTATCTAATTCAATGATTCACAAAAGAGGGGAATATACTAGTGTGTACATAGATAAGTGAAAAGGAAGAACACATTTACGGCTTCGCTGTTAGAAATATGTGTGGAGGAGGAGCTAAACCTGGCTAAATCAGTTATTGCTTGCTCGGTATGAACTAGTGCAAGGATTCTTAACGAGAAGTAGAATTGTTCACCTATATTGCATATGTTATGACGCATAAGGAGGCACGGTGGAATAATGGATAGCGGCTCGGATTGAGGAATCGGAGAGCAGAGTTCGAATTCCAGTCGAATCCGTTACATTCACTTACGTGCTAATACCCTTGGGAAAGGTATGAATCCTCTTCTTCTTCCTCCAGCTATGTTTCTATAGCATTGGACGGCAAGTGTCTACCGCAGAAAGAAATGGCACTGCGAGAAAAAATCTGCCTTGTCGGTCATGTATCGAAAGATACATGATCGCCTAAGCGTGTATCACCTATGGCACCTAACTGACATATTCACTTACGCGCAAATACTCTTGGGAAAGGTATGAATCCTCTTCTCAGCTATGGATAAATAGCAAGAACAGACTGGGTTCTTGGATGGCAACTGGTCTACCATAGAAAGAAATGACAATCTACTGCGGGAAAAAGCTGCCTCGTCAGTTAAGTATCGAAAGATAGATGATCGCGTAAGCATGTATCACGCATGGCATTTAAAAAAAAATATGGTGCATAATTAGGTTACAATAAAATTTATGTTTTATGCGAATGCTACCTTATGAAAATTGAGATGTAGTAGTGTGTGTGCGGTGGCGGGGGGAGTCTAGCACCGCACTGGATATATCGATATATTGATTTTCTTTTATCATTTTAGAAAGGGAACCTCTTAATGAATTTGAAAAAAAAAATCAGTATTTTTCAATACTGACAAACGTCACAGCTCAAGGAAGGTCTAAAAAGAATGCTAATGTACAAAAATTGTTTTTAAAAAATGTCCTGTTGTTTACGAGTGGACCAGTCTATTTAATCTATTAGGTTGGTGCAAAAATAATGACGTAATAATGTCGTTTCTTGACGTTAAAAAATACGTCAAAAAACGACATTATTAAGTCATTATTTTTGCACCAACCTAATATATAATAAATGCGAATGTCAGTGTGTCACCGTATCACACTTTTTCAACTTCTCACTTAGAGTCCGTAGCCCAATATATCATACCATTTTGGAATCAGGTCAACTCCTTGAGCAAATTAAAAACTTTTCGAACCGGATCCGGACTGGAAATCCTGAAATTTTGAATTCTCAAGTTTCATTACTGCGATTGTTTTCGGCGATTTTTTACGTGATATTTTGCGACGAATTTTTTGTACGATAAAAATTTTTATAACTTGCAAATAAATTTGGGAATAATCGAAATTAATTGTGAAATCCAGTGAAAGTCACTCATGAAATAAAAATAATTGTTTGTGAGGAAATTAAGGATCTACGTGCATCAAACTGTCTTTAAATTAAATGCTGGCAGAAGAATTATCGTTGAACCTTTAAAAGGCAAGCTTAGATATTAATGCAATACTTAAATGCAGCGATCACTTTTGAGTTCTTCTGTAGTTTATTATTGCCTATCGCATCTTCTCCTCCCTACCTATTCTGAAGGCCGTAGAAGCGAGCTTAAATGCCGCCCGGTGAAAACATACCTCAAACGTAATGAAAACAGTTTTATCGTGAAAATCTTTATGTTATTGTTAAGAGGAAGGATCAAAGTATTTTTTTGTATATTTAATTAAATTTTTACTCCTTTTTAGAACATTCGAAATCTTGATTGAAAAATTTTTTCCTTGCGTCTGCGTTTGTACTAACTTTATTTTAGCCTCTTTGTCAGACACATTAATTTGGAAATTGTTGCAAAAATCAAATAATTGTCGGCTTTTAGTGAAATTTTCAGGAATGTAGTGGATCTAAGAAGGTTGCGTGAATATTTAAGATTGTGCTGCAAATAAAATATGCAATATCCACAAACGTAAATTATAAGAAATGGCCAAATGGTAACGATATTCAATCACAACAAAAAATAAATGTTTGAAACAACAGATTAAATTTTATATACACAATTTCTTTGTTTGTAATGATGTGCGCAAAGATATATTTTTCAGAAAAAGTTCTTTGCTGTTTCGGAAATGTTCAATGTCTAAAAAGTTGTCTACCTTTGATTAAAAAGATTGAATTTAACTTAAACAAAAGATTTTTCTATTAAAGATATTGAGTGAAAAAATTTGTTGTGTAAATCTTTCTAATCTCTCTGTGATGGTTTACCACGGAACTCGAAACGTGTGCGAACGTGTTTTGCTTCCATGACAAATACAAAAGGAAACATGACTGCTGTCGGGGACACGATTCGTGCGCGCCGGTCTCGTCCAAAACGAGATTGTACCAGCACACATGAAAATTTGAGCAGTGTCGGACGTATAAAAAGGCGAGGCGTCAGCGGCACAGCAGAAGGTGAGTCATTTTGCGGACTTCGTGAAACAGAGTCGGACGTGCGGAAGGCGCTCCCTAGCCTCTACTTTGTGGAGGGGACGCGGGAATCGGGTCAACAGACGAGTCTGTGCACAACGTCCGTGTCATGGGGGGCTGGGAATGCCACACTTGGTAAGCCATTGGCGTGCCTTGAGGTTGGCTTTCCTACGCCGCGCGTTGGCAGATGGAGATCCGATTATCGAGGGGATTGTGAGACCCGCTTTCCCTCGCCTTACTATCAGTTCCCCCAACTCGCGGGCTGAGCGCCGGTGTAAGCCCCGGGTTCAATCGGTTTTCTTTCGCGAGCGTCGGTCGGCCTTGTTGGCTGTCCCATGGTCTAGTGACCTTTCTCAGTAACCCTGAGTTTTCGCTTACCTGGCGATTGGCTCGGAATCGGCTGCCTCTCAATGACAAGGACTTCATATGGGGTTTGGCGGATTTGCCAGACTGTGAACGGTGTGACCTTGGTTTGGAAGAAACGGCTCCGAACGCCTTCTACCATTGTCCCCGGGTCCGCCCCCTATGGGACCGTGTCAGTGAGCTGACGGCTCGTCTCGCTCCCGAAAAGCTTGTGCCCATTGATCGCGCATACGCATGTGACAATGTGTCGCCCCCGTATTCCGGGGTGAAACGGATGGTGTTTCTGACACTGCTAGCCACGGCTCGAATGATGATTTGGACGACGCGACAGGAGGAAGTCTTGCGAGGCAACCGTCATTCTTATCAGGATCTAATCCGATTCTTTGAGAATTAGTTCAAGATGAAGATTAGAACTGATAGAAAACGATTGCATTCGACAGTCTTCAGCGAAAAGTCGGTGACTGAGGCGAGCTTGGTTCGTTTGAACGGGGCTAGCCTTGATTTTCTCTTTTAGGTCAAGCCTACGTCACATCGGGGTGGTTTCCTGAGGAGCCCTCCCCCTGGTTAGGTTAAACAACCTTTTGTGTACCTAGTCAATGTAAGTGTTGTTTCCGGCCACTTCTTTGGTTATGATCCATTTGTCTGGGTCAGCGTTATATTCTCCCATGCCCATACGATTTTTTTATCCTATTCCCACTCCCTTAGCGAGAGAGCTTCTTGTTTTTGTCCCATGGGCAGAATACAGCGGCCTCTTTGTTGGACGGGCCTTACTAATATCTTATGCTTAATTTGACTTGTGTTAATAGTTTAGTTTATTATTGGGTTCATCTTCCCCCGCCTCTTCATTCATTGAGATTTTTATATAATATTTATTATCATTAAATTTTTAATGGCATGGGGCGCGTTTTGTAGGTCCCCCCCCCTTGTGAGGATGTGGTATTATGGTGTAAGGAGGATTGATTGGTGATGGATGAGTTCTTGTGGTGAATGGGCAAATTGTAATGAGTGAATGGGTCGTGAATCGGATTAGCTAGGTATAGGATGGTCAGTGAAGACCAGCCTCAACCCCTCCTCTTTTCAGGCCTTGTGCCACAATTGTATTTTTCGATACAATAAATATACAGAGTCGGACGTGCGAATAGACTGGCAGACCAAGAGGTGGTTGAAGTAGGCGCGTTTGATTTGTGTGTCCGTTTCGCGACTGCCCGGTGCAACAGCCGAGAAAAGGAGTCTCGCAATTCATTTCTTTGAGGCGACCGACGGCGAAGAACAGCTGGTTTGCCGGCGAACCCTCTCTAGTCACTTTTTTGTTTCTCTCTCTTCTTTTTGCTACATTCTCATAAAGGAAGTTTGTTTCTTTGGCGGCACATAATTCTCGTGTGTATCTTTCGCGTGTGTGTGTATCAAATGCGACGAAAATTAATTTGCTATTTCTATTTATAGTTTTAACAACGAAATAGGCTCCAACAGGGCTTGGTAGCTGTTGCAAATTTTTCTGAGAAATGCGTGGGCGAATGTTGTATTTTATTTTTTTAGCCAATAGGATTTCTTGAAACATTTAAATTAGAGATGAATTTGAGAGATATTTTTTTTTTTTTTTTTTTTACGACAGTTGAGCCTATTTTTGCACAAATTTTGTCTGTTTTGTTACGGAAATTTCTCGAAGCTTATTTTTATTTAATAACCAATGAAATTCAAGAAAATGTTTGAAATTGAAATGAGAGTTACTAAAGAACTTATTCACAAATGAATGAAAGTTTTTTTTATTGGAAAATCTTAGTAAAAATATTTTTTGTGTTCCCTCCACTTAATGTTATGAGAAATCCAACGTGATAATTTTTATTAACTACATTAGTTAAAAGTAGAATTCTTTGAAGAATTTAAATCATCGATCTTTTTTGCAAAATCTGGGCCCGTCTTACCAGAAATCTGTTCTGAATCGAAAAATAAAAAACGTAATAAAACTGACATTATTTAATTAGATAAATTTGTTATTGTTTTTAAGAATAATATATATTAAAACAATATTGTCTGAAGTAAAACAAAAAAAAAAAAATTGGATGAAAATTTAATTTTTACAAGATTTGTTTTCATTATTTACATTAATCGGACTATTGTCCTCATCTTTGTCGCTATATTTATTACAACGTTTCGGCCCTTCAGTATCTGTCTATATTTCTGAGATGAGGTATTATGTACACTATTTACATTATTCGGACTATTGTCCGCATCTTTGTCGCCATATTTATTACAACGTTTCGGCCGATGAATTTCTGGGTATTAATACCCAGAAATTCATACCTAGATGTGGCACAGTGGATAAAGGCGTTGGTTAGATCCAGTGACAGGACCCAAAGAGTGTGAGTTCAATACCCGGTTAAGGCAGTGGAGAACTTTCAAGAGGGAAATTAACAGGAGAGAACTGATAACTGACATCCATTAAACATGGCACGTGGAACTAGAACAGTCTACCCCAGTGAGCGAAATAAAGGGTTCAGTTCGACATTCCAACCACCTGAAGAGGGCCGAAGCGTACAACGGCCGAAACGTTGTGATAAATATGGCGACAAAGATGAGGGCAATAGTCCGAATAATGTAAACAATGTACATGATACCTCATCTCAGAAATATCGACACTCAAATTTGTTTTCATTTTTTACAATTTTAAATTGAATAATTTATAAAGTTTTTAAATCTTTTAAAATTCATTTTCAGTGTGATAATTCTTAGAAAATATTGTTATTAAGTAAAACTATATTTACTAATCGTCTGCTCCAATAAACAAAAAAAAAAAAAAAGAAGACTCCGTGGTTAAGAAATGTTTGTATTTTATGCTATATAAGGCAAGTAATATTTTTATGCTATATAAGTAACATTTGTTTCAAATCAGATTAATTTAACTTTAAAAATGCTACTTTTCCTCAAATAACGTTTCAAAAATTCATATTTTATTTTTTCAGGATTTTTAAAATCGAAAATTAACTTTTGTTTACAAATGTCTCAAAAATGGCCGTTTTGATTGATTTTTTTTACTGAAAAAAAATCGATCTCGATGAATAGAATTTCTGTTTGAAATACACCACAGGATATTTTGCTTACCGGAAATAGTAAATTTTAAATCTTTTAGATTTCAATTAAAGCTAAAATGAAAGCTTCAATAAAGTTTTTTCATTTTTAAAAATTCATTTTAAACCTTCTTACGTATACCGAATTTGTGGAGATACCAACATTTTTATTTCTAAATCCACATTACTAAAGATTTGAAGTTATCTGCCCATTGCAATGTAAATGGCATGTTTGTTTCTTAAAAAAAGAATTGATGCAACATCCGGAAATGTGATCGATTTTAATTTTTAATATTTTAGAAATCTAGTAAATTTAAAAGGATTTACTTTTATTTTACTTATCCGTTATTAAATACTTTTGAACTAAAATTATTTTTTAACTTCAACGTAAATTATATAATAAAAATATAATAACATACATTTTTAAAAAAACTTTCTCGTTTGCTCCTGAACAGGTTAGAGTACTTTCCCTTGGTTTGCTCAGCACATGCTTTTTTTTTTTTTTTAAATCAGTTTTGGTACCGGTATGTTTCTTATATCGGGAAGAAATCTTTCACCAATTAACCCCAGGATAATCATAATTTTCACTGCTTTTGTAACCATCTCGGAAATGTTTTGAAAGGATTTCAAGATTCAGTGACAAAAAAATATCCGGGATAACAAAAAAAAAAAAACAATTCTCGCGCGTTTTTATAATTACACCAAGCGTTTCGCCACCTAATTTTTTGTTCACCGCGTGTTTGTTTACAAACACGAATTAAGACAAATTTTTATTTCTTATACAAGTTTTGTCCTCTTAACCATCACCAGGAATTATGTGAGATAGTTTTTCTTCGAAGAAAAAGAAAGTTTGTAGTTTAAAGCACTAATCATTTTAAAAACCATTTTTTTGACAGTTGTTTTAAAACCGAAAAAAATGGCGCTAATTTTGTACTTGAATATGTAACGAAAACTGATTCGTTTTGAAGATAGATTATTCTTTCCGGTTAAAATAACTGTTTTAAAAAATTTTAAATCCGCAAAAAAATCGATGATGTTTCGTCATATTTACTATTACAGTTTCATTTTAATATTTTTTCATATTACATCGAGTGAAATTATAACCGAACATGAAATCGATTCTCATCGTTACCAGGAAGGTAAGAATCAATATGAACTAGTAAAACAACGGGCTGAATTACCGGCTTATGGTCAGTGTTGGCTAAACACTCTTACTTCTATCCATATCGGTTGTAAGAATCTCACTGATTTGGTACAAAGTCGTTTGTCATTGTCTTATCTTAATTGTTTCTTGGAGGCCCAACAGCGTCATCACTATCCGTGCCCAACGAATGTCTCCATCCCGGCCTGCACGAAAAACATGACCGAAGGCGATAGGGCCAGTCTGGCCACGTTTTTCGTTCACACCCAGAATATTTGCTATTTTTTGGAAATCAAATACTGGAACCAGCATACCCAGAAAACCATTCAAAGCCTTTCGGAAACTTCTGAAGAAGTTGTGTCTCAGCTGGAATTCTCCAGTCGATTGCAGACAGATATGTTGACGAGACAAAACCTCACGTTGAGAAACCAGGAATTAATTTTGGCTCAAGCTATTAATCTTAGCCAGGTTATTTCCTCTTCGTCTTCGAATATAAAAGAAACACTGACGGAGTTCCGCATCATGTCCCAAGAACAGAGGAATTCGATTAATGATGTCTTTGAACGTATCGCAAAATTACAGAGCATGTTCTTAGGGGAGATCTAGTCTCTATTCTATTGTATTTTATTCTATATCGATGTTAGTCTGGTTCCTCTTTACCTCTGTGCCAAGAACTGCCAGTGCTCGTCTACCATTATTTGGATTAATGTCCATCAATTGGCTTGTCGAGAAAGTAATTATTTACTATAAAACGACTGAAGTGGCTGACCCCATCCTTGGAGCACATAATGACGTAAGTAAAACAAAAAACTATTTTAAAAATCTAGAATACCCCCCTACGCACACACACTTTTCACGCATACAAAAAAGTGTTTTAACTTTTTCAAATTTGTCCATATTTTTTTTAAATAGTAGCAGGAAGTACATCTCGAAATTTCCTTATCAAACCTTGTATAAATTTATTAATTATTAAAATTAAAATATAATTATTCGAGAACAATTCAGAATTGTTCAGGACAATAGAATTTATTTTAAATTGAAAAATATTAAAAAATAAATCTTAAATTTTTTTTTTTTCACAACTCCAGGGTTACAAAAAAAAAAAAAAAAAAAGTAATTAAAAGCATTAATCCGCCCCACCAAAGAAAACTATATTATTTTTTTTTCTGGTTCAGGTCCTAATTTTACGCTGCTTGAAATAAAATAAAATTTTCATTACATCTACTTTTTCAGAGGATACTTATATTTTTAAGATTCCAAAACATGATCAACTAGAAGTGGTTGTACATTTTCATAAATTTCTCTTATAAAGTTTCCTTTTCAAATTTTTTTTTTTTTTTTTTTTAATGTTGATCACCCTGTACAAGGCACAAGAGCCAGTCTAGGTAGCGGGTTACAAAATAACAGCAGTACATTTTATGGGGATATGTGGGGAAATATATATAAATAGAAAATAATTGTTAATAATATATACAGGGTGAGTGAACTGAAAAGTAACTCCGCATTTTTAAATACTTATAAATAATTTATTTATTATACAAGAAAAATGGATAAGAGGAATGCGTTTAACATGAGGTTTTATTTAATATTCAATATGGGCACCAGAATTTGCTACCAACTTCTTGAGCTGCCCAAGAATTGATTTCACTCTTGTGGTATGGATGACATAAATTCAAGTTCTTCCAAAGTTGTGGTTTAGTGTAGTAGACTTGCTTCTTTAATCAACTCCAAAGAAAAAAAAGTCACTGGGTGTTAAGTTCAGGACTCCTGGCTGGCCACAGGGATTTACTTTTCAATCACTCTGTATATATTAATTATGTTTATATTTCCAATTTAACATGTATCCATTTTAAATTAATTTAAATAAAGATTGGTAATCCTGGAAACTCTTACAGTATTTACATTATGCGGACCATTGTCCTCATCTTTGTCGCCATATTTATCACAACGTTTCGGCCGTTGTACGCTCCGGCCTTCTTCAGGTGGTTGGCATTTTGAACTGAACCCTTTATCCTCAAGGACAGATGGCACAGTGGATAAAGGCGTTGGTTAGATCCAGTGACAAACCCAAAGCGTGCGAGTTCAATACCCGGTTAAGGCAGTGAAGAACTTTCAGAGGGAAAATTAGCAGGAGATAACTGATAACTGACACCCATCAAACATGGCACGTGGAACTAGGACAGTCTACTCCAGGGATCGAAATAAAGGGTTCAGTTCGACATTCCAACCACCTGAAGAAGGCCGGAGCGTACAACGGCCGATGCGTTGTGACAAATATGGCGACAAAGATGAGGACAATGGTCCGCATAATGTAAATACTGTACATAATACCTCATCTCAGAAATATAGACAGACTCTGGAAACTCTTGTAGGCCAATACCATTAATAATGACTGAATTTTTTAGCAGACATGCTGGTGTTATGATTGTATTTAAACAGTAAAACTAGGAATTTTTCCTTTTGTCCAATTTGTCATTTATTTTTCTTTTTTTTTTTTTTTCTTTTAGGCTGAACTTTATGAATTACAGTGGTGGTGTCGTAAGTTTCATTGCCTGCTTGGACTGGTTATTTTGATTTTCACAAGTTGGCACTACAGTGACATTAATGCGGAAAATAATGTCCTGTTAAAGAAAATTCAAGATTTTCTCATCAATCCAAGTAAGTCATCAATTGTTCTGACTTTGGGAAGAACAGTTTTTGTTCAAGTAAATGGCAGACACTTAACTGCTAAATTTTTTTTTTTTTTTTTTTTAAATAATACATTATTTTTTATTTTATTTTTTTTTTTTTGATATAATTTTGTCATTCAGAAAAGGAATCAACAGGCAAAGTGTAACTGCTAAGATCTACCCTACCAGAGATGCAAACATGCCTTTTCTTGTCAAATCAATAACAAATGCTATAAACTAACAGTCGATAAGACTACAAACTAGTCAGCAATTAGCAACAATGCTTTGAATTAACATTATATCAAGGCGATGCCTTTGTAATATATCTTCCCCCACATATAGAAAAAACATCAGGCTCAGTCCTCAAATTAGGAAAACCAAAGACTTGTTTCCCTTTTGTGGAAAATGACCTAGCCTGGGACATAGATGAATCTGGCTGATTTGAATCTGGAGTCCTTAAACATGGCTTCTCCAGAAACACAGAAGAATTTCACCAGTTAATGGATGATAATAATATATCAGGTAAATAAGGTCGTGTTGTGATTATCACTATAATGGGAGGGAGAGTTCATAGAAAGGTTTATTCTCTCATTTGTATTTCCCCCATTATGGTCATTATTATATTTGTGATAGAATAACACTATATTTCAGAGATGTAGCGGAATGGCTGAAAGGAAAAGGAATGACAAACATCCTTTCTTCTCAGAGATTTTCATACCATTAAGAAATAAACAAAACGTGTGTGTGTGTATATATATATATATATATATATATATATATATATATACACACACATGTGTATCATACGTAGAGAACAATATATCATGTATCTACACAGCAAGCAGAGTGTAAGGAGAAACAAAAAGGAAACGTAATATGGAAATTCTTCTCTGTTTCTGGAGAAGCCATGTTTAGAACTAGATTCAGATGAGCCAGATTCATCTACTGTTTCCCAGGCTAGGTCATTTTCCATAAAGGGAAAACACAAGTCATGTTTTTTCTCTATTTTTGAGTAGGTACACATCTACTTATCATCTTAGACAGAATGCGCTCAGGGACTTCTCTGTCAAAGGACAGAGGGACAACTGAGAAAATGATACTAAAGAGGTGCCCAGCCCTGGGGAACAGCTGCCTGAGCCACGCCCTACCATTGCATCAGAGGGAGGGATTGGTGTTCGCACCAAGGCCAGCACAACTGACGGTTGCATGGGTGAGGGGAATTTTTGTTCCTGTCCTGGGTGGACGCGCTTGGGTCCTCACCGAAACATAGACCTTGTGTCACATCTCGTCCTAGTGGGGCGACAGAGTAAATACCGTGTATAAATTACTATAAAGTAGAGCTGGGGCTTTTTAACCCCAGAATTTGTTGGATAATTGTGCTCCAATTTTGCATATATTCATATAGATTCCATAATATAGGTTTTACTTAATTAGCTATTATGTTTCTCTAACTCTTTGAATGTTGAATGTATAACTAATTCTAATTTCTATTTTCCCAACTTTACACTATATTAGCTCGGAAATCTCATTCTAATCATTCTGATAAGAAAAGAACTCCCAAATTTGTTGGTGAAAACCTTAGACTCAACACAGAGGCCTACATCAAGTGCCTTGAGGAACTAGTGCTGTCCTGGGTCAAGAGGGTGGCTGCTGGAAGACCTTGTGTCTGGCAACAGGACTCTGCACCATGCCACACAAACAGAAGGTTGCCAGACAATTTCTGCAACCACATTACCCCTTACATCTGGACACCTAATTCCCCTGATTGCAAAACCCTTGATTATTATGTGAGGGGTGCAGTCGAGTGAGAGACAAAACTTTTTACACCAAAGATGAACTGAAGGCAGCATTCATCAACTTAATCAAGGAGACTGTCTAGAAGAGATTTTACACTTGTCTAGAGTTGAAGCCGATGGTGATTTTATTGAATAAATTTACTCTTTAGTATTTCAAGATATTTTTGTGTAATTTTGTTAAATATATCTGTTAAAATGAGATGTCAGTTTTATTTTCATTTTTGTGTAATTTAGACAATTTATCCATCACACTCTGTATTTATGTATGTGTATGTAATATATATATATATATATATATATATATATATATACAATCTGAGATGAGGTATTATGATTACTTGCATTATTTACATTATTTGTACTGTTATCCTCATCTCCATTGCCATATTCACGTTGCACGTTCTGGCCCTCTTCAAAGGTGATTGGAATTTTGAAACGTTCTCTTTATTTTGTCCCCCCCCCCGAGTTGGATTGTTCTAGTTCCACGTGCCATGCCTCTTCTGGATGTCTCAGTTATTCCCCTTTAACTAAACTCTCCAAGTTTGGCTCACCACTGCTGTGGCCTGGTAGATGAACTCACAACTCTTTGGGTCTAGTCACTGGATCTAACCAATGTCTTTATTTACTGGGCCATGTGATATATATATATATATATATGGTAGACTCTCCTGTCGTATTTGATGTATGAGGGTCAAGCAGCTCAGTTCCTAGGAACCAACAGCCCAGACACCAGCACAAATGATTTGATTATAGTGGTGAAGGTTTTGTGCAGAACCAACCACCCTTTTTGAAGGGCCGAATACAGAGACCTGGTTCACTACATGTAACAAGGTCCCCAAACAAATCTCTGCAGGTTTTAAATTCAGAGCTGTCCTTCTCCTAAACCAGTTGCCATCCAACTCTATAGAACTCAGTCTGTCCTGCTATTTACTATAGCTGGAGGGAGAAGAGGATTAATACTTTTCCCAAGGGTATTAGCATGTAAGTGAATGTAATAGATTCAACTTGAATTTGAACTCAACTCTCAGACTCCTCAATCTGAGCTGCTATCCACTACTCCACTGTGACTATATCTCTCTATCTCTCTCTCTCTCTCTCTCTCTGTCTATATATATATATATATATATATATATATATATATATATATATATATATATATATATATATATATATATATATATATATAAGTTATCATTATTTACACTATTTGTTTAAAATAATATTTAATTTGTAAATAAACAGATAGTGTATCAGGTTTTCAGGTAAGGTTTGAATGACTGCTGCTAGTTAGCTTCTATAGTTACATCAGCTACCAATACACTCCCAAACATAGGGTCTGCAAGTTCAATTCTTAGTCAGGCAATAAAGCATCTGAAATTAAGATCTAACAAATGTGAATCAAAGTTTAATAATAATAAAATATTTTTGTTTTTTATCTTTTAGGATATCGAAGGCGAGTCTCTGCTGTAGACCATTTAAGCCCTGAGCAGTCACAACAAAAAGAGCCTGACATACAGAACGGCAATTCAAGTAAGTCATGTCCATGTATTTGATGCTACATCCATTCTCTTTTATTGAAACGCTAATTGCAATGGCTTTCCAATTTAACAAACTTAAGTACTAGGGTGTTCTATATAAAATGTCATATACTTTTTTTTTTTTCACTGAATTTATTCCAAGCATGACAATAAAGTTACTAAGACAGAAGGGGTTTAGAAAAATTAGAAAACAGAAACATTACTACAGAGCAAGAAGAGTAATCAAAAAGATATATAACCATTGACAGTGCATTTAATTTTTTGAAGATCAATGTTAGCTGGAAAGCATGGAGCTGGAAGAAAGTTCCACAAGTGAAAAGAGCGAGAAATGAAACAGCATAGAATTTACACTTACATCTAGGCAATTCAACTGTAAATTGATGAGACCTTGCCGCCAATCTAGTACTGTGATTAAATTCATAAAGTCTAGGTATGATAGCAAAGACCTCATCCAAACAATTACCATGAAATTATTTGTGGAAAAGGGACAGCAACTTTATGGTGATGGGAAAATGACGGAAGCCAAGATGCCAGGTCAGGACCAATAATATTGCTGATTCTTCTTTGGATTTCATCAAGGAGCTCTAAGTATATAGCAGAAGCATTGGACCATAATTATAGAGCTGAATTCCAATTCCTGTCGGGTTTGTTATATTCACTTCTACACAATTACCCTTGAGAAAGGTATGACTCCACCTCTTCTTCCTCCAGCTATGGGTTAAATAGTAAGACTTGTATCATTAAATAGTCTTTTCTCTTGGTTCATTTTCAGAGTTCTCATCACCTGAATGAAATTTCGGAAATTGTCTCTGTATGCTTCTGATGCTAACAATACTATTGTCAAATACTAAGCTGATGTTTCATTGGACGTTTGTGACATTGTGGTCTAATCTTAACTTGTGTAATACTAGCCACTAATATTGTTTAATTGTTATCATTTTCTGGAGGCTACAAATAATACTTTTAATGGAAAAAACACCTGAAAATAAAATAGAAAACAGATTATTCTATATATAAAATTCTGTGACCTTTGTTAGTCTGTCAATCACACCCTTTAAAATAGCTATACATTTACCAATAGAAACCAAATTTTGGGGTAAAGTAAAAACAAGAGTGTACAAAGTACATTTTTTTTTTTTTTTACCAGGGTGTAGCGCTTAGTACAATAAATTTTCATTAACTTTTAGGGGGAAAATTAAGAAGTTTTATTATTTAGCATATAGAATACTCCCACTATTTTAAAAACAATGATTAAAATAACAAATACTTATTTAATAAAAATGCAATATTGTTTTTTGTATATCTTTTCTTTAAGTTTTTATATACAAGAATTCAGTTTCCAGTTCACTTTGAGTTTGCAAGAACTATAAGCAAATCGCAAACATGGAATTTAACTCCAGAAAACTATTTCTGCATGGCCAGTTGTATGTTGCCTGCTCAAGAGTAAGAAATCCTAAGAATGTCTTGTTCACTGTTAAAAAGGAAAAAAAAAATTTGTTTACCATGAAGTCCTATAAAATTAAATCAAATTAGTGAAATTATTAAACTGCAAAGTAGACTTTTTATCAAAGTATTTTTCCAAACAAATCGGCTTATTCAAATTTTATCGATTGGTTTGTGAAATTGAATGAAATGTACTGTTTGTAAATCTCAATAAAAAATGTTAGCGATAACTTCAACAGTACTAAATACTGTGAGAATTTCAACACAAGTTGGTAGGTTGCAAAAAATTCTTATAAGAAATAAGCAGTAAAATATGCAAATACATTTTTATCCGTCTTTGGGAAAAGTTGATGAACAAAAGACATATCAGACAATGCAATAATTGTAATGTAATATCCTTCAACTTGCAGTTCAAATCAAATATCAACTAATAATGCTTTGCTGTCTGTCCTTTCAAAATGTTGGTGATCATGATTCTCCACAGCTTCCTTTTCTTTTATTTGAGAATTGTCTAGAGCAGATAGCAAATTTCTTGTTCAAAGTGACTGGGCTTCACCAGGCACCATTTATACAAGCTTGTTCTATGTGCCATCTCTCTTCAGGATGTTGGTGATCATAGCTCTCCACAATTTCCTATCCTTTAGAGCTTATTGTAATTTTTTTTTTTTTCATCATATTAATTAGTGTCTTTTTTCCCTTTATTTTTCTTTTTTTTTTTTTACTTTTTTTTTTTTTTTTTGTTGTTTCCATTTTTTATAAAACTTTGTCGCTGCTCACATGTTCGGTCCATGATATTCTCAGCATGTCTGCGATGGGCATACAGAAAGCATACAAAAATTTGGGCCTGGGCATACAGAAAGCATACAAAAATTTTAATGCTGCACGAGCACATTGGCAAGCCTTACCAGTGAGCAAATCAAAGTACTGTAGACTGGCCCTGAAATGCTCCTGTTTTAAATCCAATCGAGAATCTGTGGTTAATCTGCAAGGAACGACTTTGTGGAATGGACATATGAAGTACTAACATGTGCATTGGGTCATGTTTCATTGGAAAAATACGAAGGAAGAGTAAATAATAACGGAAATGTTTGTTTTAATTAATTTGTACAAGGATGTATGTATAACATATAAACAAAACATTTGAAAAGCAAGTGTCCAATATCCAAACTGGTTGGTGTCATATTTTCATAACTGGCTTCTAGCAGACAATGTGTTAATTGCCATTAATTGAATTCTCTCCTTGTCTTTCAGGCACAGGTTATGAAAGTGACAGTTCGGAATCTTCTCACACCAGTTATGTCAATGAGAGTAGTGATGCAACATATACCTTGAATGATGCCGATTCAGTATCTACACTCAGTAGCCACTGCAGCTGGATGTCCCTGCAACAGGAACTCTGCGAATTAGATGAGGAAGCCACAGAGAATGAAGCCAACCGACTCAGTTCTCCTTCCACCAGCAGATCGAATCAAATATGTAAGTTTTTAATGTATCTATTAGTATTCTCGTTATAAGGTAAATGGAACTCTGTAAGGGGTCCGCAGACAAGAGGCTAAAATGTTAGCATTCCAACCATACAATCCAAATTTTTTTCAATCCAGCTTTGGCCAATTTGTCAAAGACCTGACTTCTCAATAAGCAGTAGCACACTTAGGAGCAAATGAAAATATCACAGTACACTTAGCAAAATTTTTAAAGGGTATACATTTAAAAAAATACACACCCAAATATGAACTTACTTTCTTTCAATGTTTCTATTCTACTATTTGTGCAGCTTATTTAGTGGCTAGTGTTTTTTCACAATTTCTGCATTGTTTGCTTGAATCTTACTTATAAAACGCAGATTGCGTGTGTGTGTGTGTGTCTGTGTCGTATTTCCTACATTTTTCAACCGATTTCAACAAAACTTCACAGGACTACATAAAATTATCTTGCGATGGTTCTGACAGTGCCAAAAATTGGAAAAACACAATTGTTTTTGCATGAAATCAATTTGAAAACACGATTAAGAGGCATTAATCAAAGGGGGACAACTCACATCAAGTTATACTTATTATAAAATCCAGGTTGGTTGTTTGTGTGTGTGTATGTTCGTTTATATATGGGACCGGATTTCCTACATTTTTCAACCGATTTCAACAAAACTTCACTTTTTTTTTTTTTTTTTTTTTTTTTTTTTTTTTTGGCAGATAGTGTTTCTTATTGTCTTGTACTCTCTTTTTTCTTTATTTTTACATTCAGAATGCTTTAAAAATTCCATTTACAAGACAATTGTTTATAATAAAATTCTATTCAATTGGTAGACTCATAACAATTGAAAACAATGTTTTTGTTTGAGTTTGGGTTTGACCAATTCGTAAAAAAAAAAACAAAAAAAAGAAACTAATTAAGATATGCGTGTCCGTCTTAAATAGTAATCTTTGTCAATTTTATTTTTCAGTCTTTATGATGGTTGATACTTGATCTATCTCTTACTGTTACATCCCCGGGCAACGCCAGGCTCTACTGCTAGTATGCAATAAGCAGACCCTCATTTCTTCTTCAGTTGAATGTCTTTCTTATTTCTTATTTTTGATGTTATTTAGAGTTGTGAAGCCTAATTCACATAAGAAGTAGAAAATTGTAATAAAACTGATAAAGCCTTTTAGGCTCATGTGGGACATTCCTTTGTATTGAAATCCAAAATGTATCAATGGTACCATCGGATGTTTTATTTTGAGCCCTCGATCACTAGAAATGATGGCCAATTCTTTATCTTCACATAACTGTAGTCCAATTTATGAAGGAAGATTTATGAACGGATTTTGAAGCTAATCATACTTTTCTGTGTCCAATGACAGAAAATAATAGTCAATGTTTTTGTCAAGAGCTTTCAGATGAGTAACTATAATAGGGATCATTTATTCAAATACTCACGCTGTACCATTACTACTTACACACGCACACTTGTCTATGTGGTAACAGTATTTCGCAACAGTTAAGAATCACTGGCCTAAGATTGGGAGGCACTTCTGGGAAGTCCTTGTAATTGTTATACCTTGCTTCAAATTAGGTTTCTTTCTGATTCACTCTACAACAATACCTTCTTTTTTTTTTTTTTTTTTCTTTCCCCATGCATTTCACCCCAAGAAAGATGGGAGTGCCACTAGCACGCAAGGGGTTACAGAGAGTGGGAGCAAGAGTAAAGAGTCGTGATAGAGGAATGGTTGAAGAGCAGGACGGAGCATAGATTAAGGCATCTGGAGATGTCGATTGACATTGCATTTGAATATTTGGAGATTATAGCTATCAGGGTAGCAAGAGGAAGGGAGTTTCACAGACAGGAAGTGTGAGACATGAAGTTATTGGAGTAGAAGAGATGGCTATATTTAACCGTTTTGACGGTGAAAGGTTGGAACTGAGATGCCAACCTAGTAGCATGTTTAAATTCATGTAGTTTGGGAACCAGCAAATGTAGCTCATCGTAGCAGTTACAGTGAAAGTATTTGTAGAGAAGACAGAGGGAAGCGACGACACGTCTGTGAGAGAGTGACTGTAAATGAGATGCCAGATCAGGGCCATTCACATTGCATATCTGTCTCTGGATTTGTCGAGGACCTTAAGATGAACAGCGGGGGCTCCAGACCATATATGGCAGCAGTATTCCATGCAAGATTGAATGGTTGATTTATAGATTTGGAGGATGGACTCTGGTGAGAAAAACTTTCTGCACAACACAGAGAACCAACTTTCCTTGTGGTAGATGAAGCTATTGATTCAATGTATCTCAGGTCAGCAGATAGTGTGAGACCAAGCAGTTGCAAAGAGGTGCTCTCATGGAGTTGAGCTTCAGACATTTTAATAGGAGGTGGGAAGGGTTCTCACTGGAGGGTAAAAGAAAGCAGTTTTGTTTTTAAGGCATTAAAGATTATCAGCCATTTCCTGACCCGGTCAACCACAGATTGGGGGGTCCTTTTTGAGACCAATGGCCAGGTTAGTTTTGTCAACGGTACCAAATTTGCTATTCTGGCAGGAGTAAATAGTATTGTCGTCTGTATAGATGCCTACTTGGGAGCTGGTGATATTGGGGAGATTGTTAGTGAATATCAGAAACCGTATAGAGCCCAGGATAGAGCCTTGGGCAACACCTGTGTTCATGAGAAAGGAACTGGAGGAGAATACGTTCAAGACGACCTTCATTACACAGTTTGACAGAATGATTCTATTAAGTCAAATAATCATCCTGAAATTCCGTATCCCTGAAGTTTATGAAGCAGGCTGGTATGCCAAACCCTATGAAATGCGTTATTGTGAAGTGCTTGATAAACAAATTCAGTTATGGCCATGAGCACATCAGCGGAAGATTGAGTAAAACTGAAACCATATTGCTTGTTAGGGAGCAGATCATGGGATGTAAGTTGCTTAACCACTTCAGTGTTGATTAAAGCTTCAAAAAAGAGTGGTAGGAGACTGATAGGACAGTAGTTAGATGGGTCAGAAGGGTCACCAGTTTTTAAAGACAGGTACAACAGATGAGGACTTCCAACAGACGGAAAAGCAAGAGTTGGAGAGGCAGTAGTTATATAGTTTTGAGAGGACAGTAGCTAGTTGCGGAACACATTTCTTCAGGACAATGATTGTTATCCCATCCCCACTGCTAGCTTTATGGGGAGTCTAATTTAGAGATGATACCCAATACCATCGATCGGATTATGTGCAACTCGCTCAATAGATCCTCAGTTCTAGAGTGGGTACACTGCATGAATTGAGTGTTGAATTGGCCAGATGTAAATGCTACAAAAACAAAATTTAAAAAATAAATGTTGCTCTTTCTGAAGAGGATTCGAGCATCACATCTGGCTCACAGAACAAATCCCCTCTCCTAATATAAAATACAATTTAAAAGGAGCCAATCATGAACATGGCTGCTTAAGCAAAAGCGTAACAAAAAAAAACACACCGAGTCATGTATCAACCCTAACTGCTTAAAAGGACCCATTCGAGGCAGTCGTAGGCAGACTGTCAGACACCACCAGTGGCCTTAATCAACCCAATACAAGCTTCAACACTAAGTCCTAGCTACTCTCCCCATCATTCAAGTCCCTTCCCTTGTCTGTAAAGAGACATTCTGTCTTAATCCTTTATATCAGCAATACAAAGAATTTTATTTTAGCATCTCTTGTCTTCTTTTCCTTCCGCCTCACCAGCAGTACCTTGTTTTTTTTGTTTTTTTTGTTCTTGTTCAGCCATACGTGGTACATAACATAATGTTATTGTTGTACAAACTGACAAAAACATTAAACTGAATCTCTCGTACATATTGTTATTGCCTATTACTGAGTAGGTGTATGGCTAAGATATTTTTCAAACACAAATTCTACATTCTTATTACCAGCATTACATTTTTGTAAAAAAATATTAACAGCAATATATTTTTTTGGTGAGGTGGGGGGAGATATTACCAGCAATAAAAATCCTATCGGCATTAAATAACCTATTGAGGTTGATATGCTGTAAAACAAACCAAACCAAAGAATCTGCAATGTTATTGGTATCTCAGCTTCAGTCACTTTGCCGATGCCATAACGTAGCTTCCCTCTGCTTTTTCTATAAATATTTTCATGGCAATTGTTATGATGATCTTCCTCTTTGGTATATAGAATTTATGAATTTAAGTGCAGTGCTAGATTGGCAGCTAAGTCTCATCATCTTACAGTTGAAATGGCAGCAGCTACTGACATCTATTAAGGAACTGATCTGCACCTAGTGACTAGGAGGTCATCTTTCAGTTCAAGCTGCTGATGCACCTTGCCTCTTGACGCATCTGTCTAACACTGAATACAAAATTATTTTGATATCAACTGAGGTGAGTCATATACAGTTATGCTAGCACAAGTCAACGTGACTGAGGACTTGAGCATACTAGCCTTGTTCAAACTGTTAATCATGCCATATTATGCACTCTCTCATAGAGACTTTAACTAAGATCTGCTCAGCATAGTTGCAGTATACACCACAGCTAGGCTCTGGGAGTATTGAACAAACACAAATATGCCTGAGCAAGCGTCTGCAACAGGGATTAGCTACCACCCTAGTAGACTGGCATCCTCAGATACAAGTGGCCAGTCATTATAGATATCAACGTCATTACCATAAAGGAATCGGTCAGAAAAGGAGAAATTAAATTCTTGGATACAAGATAAAGCTGACAATATTATATATATATATATATATATATATATATAGGCACGGTGGAGTAATGGATAGCAGCTTGGATTGAGGAATTGGAGAGCCAAGTTCGAATTCCAGTTGAATCCATTACATTCACTTATGAAAGGTGTGAATCCTCTTCTCCCTCCAGCTATTGGTAAATAGCAGGACAGACTGGGTTCTATAGCCTTGGTTGGCAACTGGTCTAGAAGAAGGAAAACTCTGAATTGAAAACCTGCGGAGGGTCGTTTGGGGATCTTGTGGCACGTAGTGCACCAGGTCTCTGTATTTGGCCCTTCAAAAAGTGTGGATGGTCCTGGACGAAACCTTCACTATAATCAAATCTCATGTGCTGTTGTCGGGCTGTCGCTTTCCTGGGAACTGATCTGCTTGACCCTGATATGTCGAATTTGACAGGAGTGTGTGTGTGTGTGTGTGTGTGTATATATATATATATATATATATATATATATATATATATATATATTTGGTTGGATTGGTGTGAGTTTGTGACCCTGGGTTTATGTAGATTGCGTGTATTGGTGTTATTATTGAAGTGGTGGGTCAATCCAACCAAATATGTTAGCTCTATCTCTGATATTGAGCGCTTTCTAATAAGTACCGCACATATAATATGTAAATAATTATATATATATATATATATATATTATATAATAATATTATATATATATTATATAATAATATTATATTATATATATATATATATATATATTATATATATATAAATTTAAAAACAATAGTCAACACTAAATTAAAAAAAGTAAACTTCCTAAACGTAACCCTAGACTTAACTAACAACATTCACCTACCTTACAGAAAACCTAATACTAATCCCTTGTATGTTCATCCTAAGTCAAACCACCCTCCATCTATAATTAAGCATATACCCACATCAATAGAGAAAAGAATAAGTATGAACTCAGCAAATAAGGAAATATTCCAACAGCACAGTAGTTTTTACAACACAGCCCTGAAAAACAGCGGATACAAAAACTTTGACATAACCTATAGAAACGTTAGTACCAATAATAAGAGAAACAGGAAAAGAAAGATCATCTGGTATACCCCACCGTACAACCAAATGGTCTGCACCAAACTAGGCCATAAGTTCCTAGCTTTAATTGAAAAGCACTTTCCCACTAATAACAAACTTAGCAACATCTTTAACAAAAACACATTGAAACTGAGTTACAGCTGCACTGAAAATATAGAAAGAATCATAAAAAGACACAATAAGAAAATCCTAGAAAAACACGCATACCAAAACAGTAATAAAACACATAAACTAAAACTGGATAAAAATAACGAAAAATTATGCGATTGTAGAAACCCTAAAAACTGCCCGTTGGAAAATAAATGCCTCACAAAATCTGTGGTATACCAATGCACTATCTCATCCATTGAGAGCCCTAACACTGATAGGATATACATAGGCTCAACGAAGAATAATTTTAAAATTAGATGGAGGCAACACAAGAGCTCCTTCAACAATATTCAAAATAGAAATCAGACATCTCTATCCCAATATTTCTGGCATCTAAAAGAAACGAATAAAACACCAAAAGTAAAATGGAAAATAGTAAATAAAACAAGAACCTGTAGAACCTGGGATGACCCATGCCCTTTATGCTTACAGGAAAAACTACACATCATTAAATTCCTAAATAATGAAAAATTATTAAACCATAGGCAGGAGTTAACGGTTTTTTGCCGACATCAACAAACTTTCGCATTAGATAATTAGCATAAAAAAAAAAAATAAAACATAGCTAAGTAAAATTCTAAAAAGCTTAGCCAAACCTTTAAATAGGAAAAACCCTTTTTGTCGTCGTCAAAAAACAAAAAAACAAATTGAAATTCAATGCAATGCGATCTGTATATAAAACACCCACTTGAATAAACAAATGAATAAATAGATAATCAGATAGACAATAATAAAAGACAATTCTCCAGACACATAACGATTGTAGGCGCACCATAAAAATATCCTTCACTGGGAACCAACTAAAGGATGACCGCAAACATTAGCCTTGTAATAGATACCCTACCCAACCTTAGCAAAACCTCTCAGAGGATGATGAATCTATTGATAAGAATTAACTCCCTGACCACTTAACGAAGGAAAATAGTCTAGCCACTCCCACAATAACAAATTCTGTAACGGACCGTGCCTAAAAATACACGTAAACCGAGAGATAGCTTATTCCTAAAATTTCGCTTGAAGATGAAACGGGACTAAACACCACAATCCAACTTAATTTTAATAATTATTTGGATGATTTCGGCTCTCGTTTTTGAAACTTGAGAACTTTTATGTAGTGAAGGAATCATATTTTTAAACAAAAAATATTATTATAATATAAGCTCTACTTCTGTATGGAGCACTGTCTTCTTAAAAATAAAAACAAAAATACTAAGGAACCCCGGATTATGCAGCCAACGTGTTCTTTTCTATTTTATGCATACCTGCACAATGATATATATATATATATTTTAGGAAATAAATATAGCTGAGCAGGCATCTGCAACAGACAAGTTTAAATGAGCAGCTAGGTGTTATGTTATTAATATATACATTGCATGTTAATAAGCATACACTTATTGATAGTATACACATGTATGTGTGCAAATGAATCAGACTTGTTATTGTCATTCTAAAAATAACTTTGTCATCAATGATGATGGAAAAGAAGGATATGTCATCATCCTAACCCTCATGATTATAAAAATAACCTTTCCACCACATGGAGGGATGAGTAGACAAGTAGCAGTACAGAAACACGTCTGTCAGCACTTCAAAAAGATTGAAAACAGACAATTTCAAACGCCATCCTCACAAACGAAATTCTCACAACCAAACCAATCACTGACTTAAACAAAAGACACATGGAGAACAAATTTTACACACACCATACCAATATTTTGTAATTCACATCACGAGAAGAAAAATTCTTGTTATTTATGTCAACATATCTCAAGTTTTTATTGTTGTTATCGATGTACGTTGATGCAATTAATTTCTGTCATTAATTTCAACCGCATTACTGTCAATAAATGATAACGGAAAATAATACATGAATGCCCAACTTATAAACTCCATTGCAGACTCTTTAATCACGTTAGGTATGTACCTCCACTAATTTTCGATATCTAAAGTTTAAAATGCTCTGTATTTCATCCGTACCATTTTGACTGTAGCCTTCTACTTTGAGTGTCTCTCAAGTCTTATATTGGGTGAAATTTAGTATTTAAGCAAAAAGAAAAATGAACACATCTCATGTACAAAATATCACAAAGTTTTTAAACTTCTCAATTGTTTTATTAAATATTTCCAGATTCTTCAACTCCACTAAGACGAGCTCCTGTTCACATGGCACGAAGTGCGGTAATATACCTTCTTTTTTTTTTTTTTGTTTCTTTTAATCTGCAAATTATTAGCAATATAAAATGTCATTAATTTTCAGTGGCACTGCTATTTGCTCCTGTTTCAATACTAAGTCTGATCAGTTTGATAAGGTCAGAATGGCACTTGATGACTGATAATCGGTTTTTAACTGGGGCAAGAAATGGCTTGTTAATTTTAATCCCTCCAAATTGAAATTGCTCTTTTTTAATTATTTTAGAGAACCTTTTTTGCATCCCATCATTCTGGTTGATGTTAACCACCAGGAGAAAGGCTCCTTGCACCTTCTCAGGCTAATGTTTTCTGCTGACAAAGTGAAAAGATGATATTGAATCAATTGCTAGGTCTGCTGCTAGGAAAACCAGTTCACTCATGTCATGCTAGACTATTTTTCTCGATATAATCCATCTTGCACATTTATAAGTCTCCCATTCATCCATGCAGTGAATATTGCTGCCACATCTGATTTGATGATCCTGCTATTTATTTAGAGATTCTTGATAAAATCCAAAGAAACTGCATCCAGCAAGAAGGCATTGATCAGGAGGCATTGAGGGGTGTGGAACCACCTCTTAATTGCTGGATTCCAGCTATGTGCAAATAGTTAACTCCCAAACTGGGGTCAAAACACAAAGTGTAAAAATAGGTTCTAATATGAGCAATATGTTTTTGTAAAAAAAAAAAAATTACCAACAATAAATTTTTGAAGGAAAAATTATTACCAGCATTACATTTTTGTAAAAAAATATTAACAGCAATATATTTTTTTGGTGAGGTGGGGGGAGATATTACCAGCAATAAAAATCCTATCGGCATTAAATAACCTATTGAGGTTGATATGCTGTAAAACAAACCAAACCAAAGAATCTGCAATGTTATTGGTATCTCAGCTTCAGTCACTTTGCCGATGCCATAACGTAGCTTCCCTCTGCTTTTTCTATAAATATTTTCATGGCAATTGTTATGATGATCTTCCTCTTTGGTATATAGAATTTATGAATTTAAGTGCAGTGCTAGATTGGCAGCTAAGTCTCATCATCTTACAGTTGAAATGGCAGCAGCTACTGACATCTATTAAGGAACTGATCTGCACCTAGTGACTAGGAGGTCATCTTTCAGGTCAAGCTGCTGATGCACCTTGCCTCTTGACGCATCTGTCTAACACTGAATACAAAATTACCACTATCTTATCAACTTTTTCTTTTTTCTACCTAGATTTATATATTACAAATTAAACTAAGCACAATTAACTATTAAAAGATCAAAAAAAAAAATTATTCTGTGTAAATTTTTTTTTCTTTTTTTTTTTTTTTTTTTTTTTGTCCAAATCTGTGAAGTCTCGGAAAAACACTATATAAAATTCACTATTTTTCCATAATGTTGAATGTGTTAAAATTCAACGTTTTAGCAAGAAAAATCTCAACTTGGTGTTAGAAACTGCCGCAAAATATTGTTTTATTTAAGGTGGAATGATCTATTATGGCAGGCCTCTAATTTTTGTTTAGATACATTGTGTTTATTTTCAATTTTTCTTGTTGAATTGTTCAACTATATGTAGGAGTTGCCAGCTATCTGAAATAGAAAATTATATTATGTAGGGGTGACTCAACTTTCGGACCACCCTGTACATAATTAGGTCACTAAAGTTTTTTATTTTATATGAATACTACTTTATGAAAGTGGAGATGTAGCATCAAAGATTTCGGGAGTGAGGTCACAAGACTCTTGCACGCAAAAATACTTTCTGGTCTCTCGTAGTCAGATCTGATAAAATAATCTAATTTATTGCCTTCTCTTATCCTCAAAAAATTTTTATGCATTTTCCTTGCACACAGTTTTGTCTTATTGTCTAACTTGAAGTGTATTTTTCATTTTGCCCATATTGCGACCAAATGTGGCACAAGGTTAGTTTAAGGTGGGTTCTCCCCGTTTTTGGGAACGCTTCAGGCAGCAAATAATGAGCCCAGCCCCCTCCTGGGAGGATTGCCCCTTTGAGCTTGAGCTTAGAAACTTTCCCAGTAGAATTATGCTAATCTGAAGGAGACACACCTAACAAATGTCAACAAAACGTGTTTATAAATTTTTTCTGATTATCGTCTCATTATCTCCACTTTTTTTTTTTTTTTTTACCCCCGGATACTATTATACATTCTGCAGACATACAGGGCCGGTACAAGGGTCTCGTGCTCCACTCCCTAAATCTATGATTCAGCCTGTAATGCAAGGTAATACTCTTAAATAATGCAAGGGAGATCACAGTGCGTTATCTCCCTTGACTGTAAAAGTTCACTACATGATAATGACGATGTTGAATTTAGTTATTTCTTGCAAAAAATACGTCTGAAGCTTAATTTTTTTTTTTTCATTGTTCACTAAAATACTACCGTGAACACCCAATTTTCTATTTCGTTTACGTGGATCCCCAAAACTCTTATATGGATCCCAGTTGAGAATCACTGATTTAAAGGCTCTAATAGTGCAAAATTAATACTTTCCTCCATTTTTATTAGGCACCAAAGGTTTCTTTTTTCCTTTTTTGTGTGTGTGTGTATCCCACTTATTTGTGAGAGATATTTTTTTTTTATTGTAAGAAATTAAATAATTTTTGAATAGATATAACAGAATTCTAATTAAGAACGTTTTTATTGTCCCCAGGGATGTTAATCTTGGGCCCTGTATATGTTTTTTAAGGCCTTCATTCATAACTGGAGAGCGGCTCAGATTGAGTAATCAGAGTTTGAATCCCAGTTGAGTCTTTTATACTCATTTATGTGAAAATACCCTTAAAAAAGGTGTGAATCCATCACGACAAAAGCAAGACAGACTGGGTCCTACAACCTTAGGTGGTATCTGGTCAAGGAAAAGGAACTTCAAAACTTGCATTCAGAACTAGAACTGGGCTCCATCAAACTATCTTGCCCACGAAACACTGCTGTGGCAGTATGTGTGGTGATCCTACACACTAAAAGTTTTTGAGTTTTAAAAAAAAAATATTAATCCCCCTGAATCACATTTAAGATTCTTGGCAGCTGTTCAGCTTTCAAATGAGTAAAAAAGTAAATTTATATTTTTCCTTTCTGTTCTAGGATCATCACTACAATCTTCGACCTCGGACAACAAACTTCAACAGCACAGTAAGCAGTGAATCCCCCAAAAGTTTCTTCTATTTAATGAAAGGCCTTGAAGTAAACAGAAGAAAGAAAGAATTTAAATCCAAAACTTCTCACCCAAATCCGGAAATCTCTGACACTGATTGATTCAGGTATGGTCAACATTTTCTTTTCTTTTTTTTTTTTTTAGAATTGCCATTCAGTCTCCCAAAAGGCAAATTATTTTGTTTCATCTTCTGGATTTTTCTCAGATAGAAATTATCTGTGTAAGAGCCAGTGTTTGTCATCCAGTTTTGATCTATTACAACATGTAACAAAATACTACCTGCCTCTTTGGTGGGTTATTTTATTGACAACTAAACTGGTTCCCCCTCTGGGTTTTTTCCTAGTGTGGATGGTAACGAGACACCCAGCATGATTAAAACAAGTTCAAGAGAAGAAACTGTTCTCTCATCAGAAACAATTATCATGAAAATAATTATAGAAAACACAGTACTACCTACCACGTGGTTGGGTTCTTGGTGGTTAAACCAGTTCCCTCTCCAGTTTTTCTGGTATGGATGGTACACCCAGCATGACTAAAATAAAACCCTTCATTCAAAGGGTGGACGAACCTTGTTGTTGGGTTCATCTAACACAGTGGAGTAGATGGGCTCCATAGCTATGGATGCAGGTATATTTTAATAAACCTTGACCATAATAATTATACTGCACAGAAAATTATTTGAAAAATAATAAGCATGCTATACCAAATAAGGAGGGGGATGGGAAATGGAAGAATTAAAGAAAATAATGAATACCAGCAATTCAATATGAATTGAAGAAGGCCAGAGTGTATAACTACTGAAACGTCATGAATATAACAGTAAAGATGAGGACAACAGTGTCCGAACAATGTAATAGTGCCAGCATTTGTATTTCATACAGAAGAATAAATATTTACACTATTTACATTGTTTGACCGGTTATCCTCATATTTATTGCCATATTCACAACATTTTGACGTCCTGGGTATGACGATAAACTACATTCGCATCCTGGGTATGGCGATAAACTACATCCAACAGCAAGGCCTCAGATAATGTTTTCGGAAAAATAATGTAGCCAGCTATGCGTTTTTGAAACAATAATGTTGCCAGCTATACGTTTTTTGTAAAGAATAATGTTGCCAGCTATACGTTTTTTATTCCATACAAAATAGGCATTTAAAATTCATATAAACTGGATTTGGCATTAAATAACCCACAGTGGTTGATATGCCATAAAACCCAAACAAACACAACATTTTGGCTGACCTTCTTCAGGTGACATATGTTAGAATTCTGAACTGAATCCTTTTGTTAGTCCACAGGGGTAGATTGTTCTAATTCTATGTGACATGTTTTTGGGTGTGGGCATAGTTCAGTTTCAATTCCCTTCAGTAACTCAACTCTCCAATTTTTTTATTCCTTCTGCTGTAGCCGTGTATTGAACTCACAACTCTTTGGGTCAAGTCACTTTTTGGATTACTCAATCGACATCTTTATGAGCTATGTGTCCTTGGGGACATCAGTGAGTGGGTTTTTGGGATTTATAAATCTAATGTCTCAGTAATCTTTTTTTTTTTTTTTTTTTTTTTACCAGAGTTCATATTACAATTTTTGTTATTGTTTCTTTTCTCTAGCTCTCTCTATTACTGGTTCCCATATTGTATTCATATCCAGCTTGTGAGATTTTTTTAGCTTAACATATGTGCCAATTCCTTAAGTTTTCAGAAATATACACAGATACAAAAATACATCTTTAGAAATTGTTCCTTATAATTATATAACTCTGTCAACATAACAGACATAGAATTTCATTTTAAAATTAACGCAAATTAATTTTAAAATTAAACAGAATTTCATTTTAAATTTGTATCATGATGAGTTTTTTATATTTTTTTCTTTTTATAGGCATTTTCTTTTTGGACAAAGTTTACAGGCGGACATTTCATGGAACTGCCTGTGTTATTTTAACTGTCACTGTCGCTGGAAGAAAATCAAACTTGGTCGTCTACAGCCTTAATTCCCATTTAGCGTCCTTGAATTTCATGCAAAACTTTCAAACACCTCATCATTTCTTACCTTCTTTTGTGTATACAGGTCCATCACTGATTTTTTTTTTTTTCTTCCTGTCAACTAATGATCCAGTGCCTCTTAATCCAGACAAAATTACAAGCAGGCATTTGCATTTATAGCCAGAAAGGGCTTGGGCAGCCTCAAGTGACATTGAATTTAATAATAGTTTAATATTAGTTTCTATCAGTTAAATATGCTTTCAAGATATGAGATGCCTAATTAGGAGGTCAGGGTTTGATTATTGAATTATTACAGGGCTTATAGTTAGTCTGACCAAGTGGATAATCTGGCATGCTTTTGGATGTGACCTTTGAAGACCTAATTTTAACATTGGTATACTTACTGCTGGCCCTGTCTATGCCATTGACCAAAATATCCATTTACTGTAGTCAAATTAGCTTAAAAATTAGCTCTTCAAAGGTCACATGATATGCAAGTATATAGAGTAAACATGCCGGAAATTCGGTGATATACCTGTGCGTGTTGTTTTGTTTTTAATCATTTCACACCCCAAGCAAGGCATTAAAGCCACAGAGTTGCAAGGAGTTACCGAGTGTGATAGAATATGAGAAAAAAGAAAAACACAAAGGAGTGAGAATAATAGATTAATCAGGAAGACTAGATAATGATTAACATTGTATTTAAATTTTTGAAGATTAAAGTTTGCTGAGAAGCATGGAGCTGGGAGTTCCACAGGCAAGAAGTGTGAGAAAAGGAACTTAACATAGATCTTATGGTTATATCTAGCCATTTCATCTGTAAAATGATGAGACCTAACCACCAATCTAGCACAGTTTAGGTACCATAATAAAGAGCATTATTTATTTGTAAAAAATTACAATGTGGCACAAGGCCAAAATAATTCGGTTCTACTAGTCATCATCAGGTATGGAAACTATTTTGTTTTTGGTAAAATTCAAACATAGAAGTGTCAAAAGTATTAGGTTGGTGCAAAAGTAATGACGTAATAACGTCGTTTTTTGACGTATTTTTTAACGTCAAAAAACGTTATTACATCATTATTTTTGCACCAACCTAATACTTGTGTATTTAAGGAAGATCTAATACAGCTTATAATTTTTAAAAACAAGGATCATATCATTCATTGAGTGAGTAGTGGGTTAATGCATCTTTAAAATTTTGTTAGTGAAGGGATTTCGCCATTTTATATCATTAACTTCACTAATTTACTTTTTGTATGAAAAAAAAAATAAATAAAATAAAAATAAAATATATATATATAAAATACAGATTTACTTGCTGCTAATCTCCAGGAGAGTGACACATTGCGTCTTTGCAGTCTCACTTTTTCCACTGACATTAAATGGGATGATTATACTGACTCCATTGCTAAGAAACTGGGGTCATTGTCACACTAGACAATTTTCTTGCCAGAATCAATTTTGCACATTTATAAATCTGCCATTTGCCCATGCATCGAATATTGCTGCGAAATCTGGTTTGCTATTTCTGCTTTATATCTAGAGATTCTTGACAAAATCGAAAGAAAAATCTGCAACATTACCAGACATCTTAGTTTCAGTTCTTTTCCCACTGCTGTAACTTCCATGTGCCTTTTCTATAAATACTTTCATGCCATTTGTTCTATTTGGTACCACAACAGAACCAATTTTGGCACCGTACTAGATTGGTATCTAGGTCTTATATTTCACTGATTAAATTGTAACCATAAGTTCTATGCTAATAATTTCTTCTCTCTTGCATAGCTCTCTTCCAGCTTCTTGCATTTCTGTCAACTAATACCTTTGCAAATGCAATGTCATTTGTTCTTTTATTGTCCTTCCTCAATAATCAATTTCTCTGCTCCTTTCACTCAGTAACCTCTTGTATCTTAGTGGTTTTATTGCCTTGCCTTGGGGGAAATGATGTATTAATCTGAATGTAAATAATGCTTTGATTTATTCAACTATTATAAAAAGATAACACAATCAACACATCCCATATCAGCCAAAGATAATAGATACCTGAAGGTGGCCAGAGGGTTCTTGGCTGAAACACTGATGACAATCAAAGCTGAGAACAATTGTTTGAAAAAAAAAAAAAAAAAAATCAAATTAAAATATATTGACAATTCCTCATCTCAAAAAAACAATTATAAATCAAACAGTATACAAACTGACCGTGATAACCAGATATTGAAATTGTCTATGTTGTTTTTTTACCCCCCAAGAAGTGCTGTATTGACTTTGTAAATGTTCTACCTTCTTTCCTTCAAAACAACCAACAATGTTCTAAAGTACTTGGAATACAATGTAATTCCAGCAAATTTCTACCTGGAATCAAACAACCTATTCAACACCAAAAGGCTGAAGAGACATTCCTTGTTCATTCTAATAGAACGTTTAAATAATATATATTATTTCATACACATTGGTGTAAAAGCCAACAAATTCATCATCAGATGATATCTAGGAGACTGGCATGTTTTTGGGACCAAAGAATCAAGGCACCCCAGCAGTACCTCACAATTTCAAGCTAAGAATTCAGGTCAATCAAATATAGCCTAAATTTATCAAAATTTTCAACAAAATAGTCTGAGAGTAAATCAATATATATATATATATATATATATATATATATGAGAGAGAGAGGTGGGGTGTAACACTCAACACCTGCAGTTGTGGTGTTCAGTAGTTAACTATAGTGTTGAAGGGTGTGGCCTGGCCAACTGAGTAAGCTTTTCCCTCACCAGATATTTAATGCTAAGCAGTGTCAAACAGGTTTAACTGACACAGGCCCACCTGGAAAAATCTGAAGCAGATGAGGGACACTGTTGTTTAAGGTAGGTAGGTACCTCTACTTTTTCACAAAAAAAAAAAAAAAAAAAAAAGGAAAGACCAAAGTATTTTTTTTTTTTTTCAATTTTTTAATCCTTTCTAGCACATTCAAAATTTTGGTTAAAAATCTTTTCCATCAGCAGCTGGGCCAAAGATTATTTATAAGAATTTTTGTGCCTTTTCCCACTAAAAAAAAAAAAAAAAACAAAAAACATTGATTTGAAAGTTCTAGCAAAAAGAATCAAACAATTATTGGACTTTAATGAATTTTTTTTTTTTTTTTTTGATGAAGAATGAATTTTTACAAGAACTTTTTTCAGTTTTTTTAAAATTTTAATTAGAAAAATTTGTTTTAAATCTTTTAAAATCCTGTATTAATTTCAGCCGTTTAGATTATATTAAGTAAAAACTCTAAATTGTAAATGTTAATACCAGTTTTCAAACGATTTTTTTTTATATAAATGTACCCATTTTTGAAAGTATGGGCAACCATACACAACATTATCAGAAACTGTGAGTGATGACTGTAAATTAAAAGTCAACATTCCTAAAATTAGATTAATTTTTCCAATTTTTTTTTAAATTGGAGTACTTAAAAAATTATATAAAAAATGCACTAGTGTCATTTTCATAAATTGTTTTACAGATAAAATCACTGTAGTACAATAAAGCTGTCACCACCTTTTCATCACTTGTCAAACATGTAAACATGGCTACTGTTTAAGTTTAAAATAATGCAGAAATGCATTTTATTAAATTATTTATTATATGTTAAATCTAATATTCCCCAAATAAAGTTTTAGAAAAGTCTATTTTGTTTTTGCAAGATTTTTAAAACTGAGAAATAACTTCTGTTTACAAATTACTGAAAAAGAAAATGAAAATCAATTCCAAGCATTATAATTTCTGTTTGAAATACACCAGAGTATTTAGCTTATTGGAAATAGTAAATTTAATCCTTTAGCTTTCAATGAAAGCTTTTTCATTTTTAAAAATTAATTTAAACCTTAGAGATTTCATGATTTTAGTGGAGGAACATAGTTAAGGGCATGTTTTTCTTTATTTATAAAACCAATTTTTTTTTTTTTTTTTTTATAATAAATATACAATGAAATTATGTGGAATCTTTTCTCTTGAAATAGTCTCCAGATACCTTCACACTTTGTGAAACAAATTTAAATTCTTCTATTGCTACCAGTATTGATATCTCTTTTGAGTTGTCCATTAGAAAAGAACCTCTTATTCATAAAACTTGTGCTGATTCGGATACATTTTGTGACTTTATTAGAGACGCCCTTTGGATTGATTAATATAATAATATATAATATAACTTCCCGGTGCCTTTTCTATATTTTCATGGTAATTGTTCCAATGAACTTTCCTCTATGGTATCTAGACTTTATAAACAGTACTAGATTGGCAGCAAGATCTGCAGTTGAAATTACTGGATCTAAGCATAAATTCTTTCCTGACACTTTTTCTTGCTTTCCAGCCAATTTTGATCTTCAAAAATTTAAATGCAATGTCAATAATTATCTTGTCTTATTCTTTCATTGTCCTCTCTCCATAGTAGTTTTTCTCATTTTCTAACAGTTAGTAACCTCTTTTGTGGTGAAATGATATTAAAAAAAAAAAAAATGCAGTGGGATTTGTCATGTTAAGATGTATGCATTCATTAATTTTCTTATGGCTAAAAAAAAGAAAAGGTGTTTGTGTGTGGTTCTCAGTTTTCACAAATAAATGTTGTCCATAATACATTTATTTTTTTTTTTTTATACTAAATGTAATATTATTCTGCTAAGCAATGTCAAAGTAAAGCAAAAATGTTTTTGCATGTCTGTATTAGCAATGCTAAGAAGAGAGAAAAGGTTAAAAAGAAAAAAAAAAGAAAAAAAGTTGAGCTTATAACAAGTGAAAATCTAAAAAAAAAAAGATTTATATTACAATAAATTTTTTATTTTCTGTTTATAAACATTTTTTTATTTTTATTTTTTTAAATTGTTTTATTTTAAATTTCCTCCCATTTCCAGCATTGGCCAGCATAAGACTTTATTATAATTTCTTTTAGTACATCACCAACTATTCCAACTGTTGTTTTTGTTACTGTAGTTTAGAATTTATATTTCTGTAGCTGCAAGCGGCTTAATTATACAGAACACAAAATAGGGAAACTTGTAAAATTGACACATCAGTCAGCCGAAAAGACCTAGATGAGATTCCTCATTTCGGTTATTCATACTTATTAAGAGTTATCATATTTGGTATTATCCCAGAATGTAATTAAGGGAAAAATTTATTTTATATAAACATAATGAGGAATTGTCTATAACACATTTAACACAGTTCAGATGTTCAAATATCGTCTGTCGAAATATGTTAACGATAATAAATCTACATTCTTCAGTCCTTGTCAGAAACAGATGAGCTGAAATCTGTTTATAAAAGATATTTGAGCATCCAAACAATATTTTCACAGCAAATCATTCAAAATAGAATTTGCAAGTTTGACGTGCATAACTAACAAAGGATGTACTGACCATTTTTCTTTTAATTAGAATTTAATTTTTAACTTTCTTTTTTGTATTAATTACTATGTTCATTTTGAATTTGATTTTGCTCTGTTATGGTTTAGTTTGTGTAAGGAAAAATGTTTTTTTTAAACCAACAAATAAACTTTAAATTCATGGTGATTGAGAAATTTGGATTGGTTCTTGCAATTCTAACAACATTCCTTATTTTCATGTAAAAAAAAAAAAAAATTATATATAGTACAGGTAATAGATTTGTTGGTATATAATCCAGGTGGATCCTAGTAATATCAGATATTAAGTGATCTACAGAGAACTCAATGTATTTATTATAACAGAGCTATAAATGTATAATTACACACACACTTTTATATATATATATATATTATATATATATTTTTATTTATTTGCAGACTTATCCACAGGTTTTAATGCATTTATGAAACATTTGTTCAAGTCTTACATAATGCTATTGGATGCTTGATAAATGCATTAGAACAAATTTTGAATATTAATTTAAATATAAAAATCTGGGCACAATCTATAGTATACCTGAGATTGTTGTTCAGTTTTATTCCTAAGTGTTATACTAGTTATTTTGTCTCCTCACCATTAGTAATCAGGAGACGACATTCAATGGACAAATATGTTCCAGAAAGAACTACCATATAATCTGGTTAATGGTAAGCAGACTGACAGCATATGGGTTTTCCAAATGGGTAAAATATTGGGATATATATATATATATATATGAGGAAATATAGAATTTTCTCAAAAGGTACGCAAGTGGTGGTGGTAATTTATTGGTTGCAGGTCTGAATGACGAGTACTTTCTCAATCAGTTTAACTTGGAATGTCTTCAATTGCAGAAGATTTTTCTAGAGTTGCCAGTAGCAATAAAATGGACACAAAGACCAGGAGTCATGTCGCAAGAAAACATATCTCTGATTTGTTTTGCTGTCAAGAATACTTCTATGAAATTTCAAATCTTCTTTGAGAGAACAGAAAAAAAAAACAAAAAAAAACTCACTGTATATTCTTAGAAATATAAAAAATAATGTAAAGCAATTTTAAATATTGAATTCTTTTCTAATAAAGAAGAAACAGCTGATCATTATTAATACTGATGAAATTAGTGAAGGATTAAAAGGGGGGGGGGGAGAAAGTTGTTTCCTTAGTGTGAAAATTGCAGCAAGCAGCCACTTGACTACAACAACAGCAGCAACAGTATCTCATTGCCTCCCTAGGTATGATAACCAGCTGTGGAGACTGATTAAGTCATAGCTGGGGTGCCATGACAGCACCAGGTCACACACAGACACACCCAGGCACACAACCAACAAAGCTGTTTTGCTGGAAACAGCTCATTCAGTTCCCAGGAGGAAGCTGCAGTGAAGACAACAATTTTTCAATGGTTTCCATCACTTTCATTTCACCCACTTGTTTCTTATTTAATTCACTCTGAAAAACAAAACCAAAAGAGAAAAATATTACTACATCACATTAGAAACTTTTACTGTTATTTTCAGTGGGATAAGGCACACAGTTTTTTTTTTTTTTTTTTTTTTGGTATCCCAAAATTTGATGTTAAAATCTTGTGTATATATATATATATATATATATATATGTGTATAAGTGTGTGCATATGTATATATACACACACACACACGTGTATGTAATAAGAATATTGGAGATTTTTGAAAGTGTTTTCTATCTATATTACTTTTTGGAATAAATATTCAGGCCTACAAATTCTTAGTGCTCTTAAATAGAATCCTATTTATTCTTGATTTGATTTTTATTATGGTGGTGGGAGTCAAAATTGACCAGATCATTCCTGTTAGTAATTTTAAGGATTACCAAAAATACATAAACCCGACATCTTGATGAGACCCATTATATTAGGAGAAGGCAGCACCCTACATAAACTGTCACACTAACCAAAGTTTTAACCCAACCTTCTTGGTAGAATTAGCTCCTCACATAAAAAAAAAAAGCAAAATCAAACTTTAATCGCTTAAATAAAAAAAAATATGACTAGTTTAGACATTACAGAAAGATTTGTATATAAACATGTTAAGAAATCTAAATTTATTAAAGAAACTTAGCTAAAAACAAAAATAAAATTACCTTTTTCCCTACACACATAAAATGTACCATTTCATCACCAATATTATTTCTCCTTTGATAATTTTTATAGATAGAAATTTGGTTTACCGATTGGCTCTCCTCTCAGCAGCGTTTTGGCTGGTCTATTTTTGGAGTTGCTTGAAAATGGTCCTCAAAAATATTTATCACAAAATCCTGCTTATCTTAGATACATAGATGATTCTCTACTAATATATCTACATGGCATAATATTACCTGACTTTGTCAACAAAATAAATTTCAGCTTTGAACCTATATCTGACACCCTACCTTTCCTAAATACCATGCGACACAAAAATAAATTTCAGTTTGAGGTTCACAGGAAAACTTAACAAGAATGTCCTGGTCAGTTTTGACTCCCACCACTGTAACTGTTATATATTAGGTTGGTGCAAAAATAATAACGTAATAATGTCGTTTTTTGACGTTAAAAAATACGTCAAAAAACAACATTATTATGTCATTATTTTTGCACCAACCTAATAGGAATAAAGTGTTGCTGATGACATTCGAGTTTGAACATAGATCGCCAGTAAGCAAGCACAGGTGATTCCATTATTGAATTAAATAGACCACTTGACCATAGAGGAAACATATATGTAGGAAGTAACTGATGACTAACAATTGAATTTCTATTCTATCCTCTATTACTATTCAGATCGCCATTTGTATTCTATCTTCTATTACTATACAGACCACTATTCTCTACTCTATTCACTATACTATTTCTCTATACAGATTAGTTTGAGCGAGTATTATCAAGTACTATTAGCGTGAGTGATATTCGAAGGCGTCTGACACCAGCATTGCTCAACGGCATTACTATAGTTGTATCTGTGATTACAAAGTCTCTACTACAACGAGCATTACAAAAGTGACAATGGGTGTTCGTTGATATAAAGTAATAAAATCAAATTGGGAATAAATATAGGATTCTATTTAAGAGTGGTAAGAATCTGCAGCCATCAATACTTAGCCAGAGAGGAAATAGATACAGAAATTTATATATACATTCCTCGCACCAAAACAAGGAAAAAAATCAATATAAACATATCTGCAAATCCCTCATTTTTGAGGTAAGTTTAACCCCTTCCCGCTGATTATTTTGGGAAAAATGTTTCAGTTTCAGGTGAATTTTTTTATTTGTTGTACAGGATGTAAGCAATCCATACTGCAGTATCCATCAAATGAAAGAAGACTTTCTTGGCTAAGGAAGACTAAGAAATTGGACTCATTTCAAGAACAAAAGGTCATAAAAAGAATCAAAATCAATGTATAAACACATTTCTAGCTAGTTTTTGAATGTTATGTTTTGAACGTATTTATTCATCTGTATCTGAAAAAGACACTTTCACTAAAACCATATATACATGTCTATGCATGGGAAGGGGGTTAAAGTTTATGGTAGATGCTGTTAAATGTACAATCCAAAATACAATCCAAAAATATTTTGACAAACTTTGCGGGCAGGTTCCTTACACCTAGACCAAGGTAAAATGCCCTATAAACATAAGCCCAAAAAGCCATTGTTGTACACAGCAACTCATAACAAATGTTCAAAATATCCTCTGCTTGTTTCTACATATGCATGCACCTGTTGGATCATTGAGTAGCAGACCCTTTCAAATACTCCCACACGGTGTTGAATGGTTTTGCAGGCCCCCATGGCACGTTTATGACGCATCTCTGCATTATTAATGTCTGTTGCATAAACCAATTGTTTTAGGTGGCCCCACAGATAAAAATCCAAAGAATTGAGGTTGAGGGAACATGCAGATCATGGAACTAGTCCTTCCTCTACCTATCCATCTTTCATAGTAGATGGAAGCCAGTGCATCCCAAACAATGTGACTAAAATATGCTGGAGTGCCACCATGCATGAACCACATACATCTTCATATTGAAGCACTCTCTATGTGGTACTATGAGATGTATGAAATGCTAGGGTCGCATTACATGTATTGATACCTGGATCGTCTCCAACAGTCTGTAAAATGTATTCTTCATAGTCAGGTATATGAGCAGATCTCGGTCTTTCTCAATTCATAGTTTGTGGTACCACAGGTCCTCTCTTAGCAATGCAATGATAAACAGCAGTAAAGGTTGGATGACTTCGGTCTGGAAACACAATCTGATACAACCATTCAGTCTCTGAATTACCATTCACGTGGTCATATGTAAAAATTATATCTGCCTGCTCACTATATGAATATCCTGCCATTAGTAAACTGAACACTTCTCAGTTAACTTACAACTACACACATTAAACATTGTAAAATGTAGCCTAGTCTAGATGACAACACAGTGCCATCTACTGCCAACTTTCTTTAAATAACTCAAAAACAAAAGATTTGCAGATATGTTTATACAAGCATTTTTCCTTTCGATACACTCGTGTGTGTGCGTGTATATATATATATCAAATCTATATTGTTAAATATAACAGACAACTAATGTCTGTTATGTTTGATCATGAGCTGTTCTAAGTTCCTTTATAGTTGCTTTAATTTCAGGAGAAAATTAAGATAAAAACTGTCCAACATTTGGATATTTTTTTTTTTTTTTTTTATTATGCTGCTCCTCGATCTCAGCTTTCAGTTCACATAAGCCATCATTATATATATATATATATATATATATATATATATACACACACACAGACAGACAGACAGAGAGAGGTTGCAATGGATAAATTGTCTAAATTACACAAAAATGAAAATAACACTGACATCTCATTTTAACGGATATATTTACCAAAATTACACAAAAATATCTTTAAATACTAAACAGATTCAACAAAATCACCATTGGCTTCAGCCTCTATACAACTTCAGAATTTCCTGTAACTCTTCTGGACGGTCTCCTTGTTTAAGTTGGTGAATGCTGCCATAATCCTTGCCTTCAGTTCATCTTTGGTGTTACAAGGAGTTATGTTGGTCAACTGCACCTCACACGTAATAATCAAGGGGGTTGCAGTCTGGGGAGTTAGGTGGCCAGGTGTAAGGGGTAATGTGATTACAGAAATTGTCTGACAGCCATGATTGGGTTCTCCTCCTTGTGTGGCATGGTGCAGAGTCCTGTTGCCACACATGGGATCTTCCAGCAGCTACCCTCCTGACCCAGGGCAGGCCTACTTCCTCAAGTTACTTGATGTAAGCCTCCATGTTGAGTTGAGGCCCTGTGGCAAGATGAATGGAGGCACAACATTGGCATCACTAGTTATCTCTCCAAACACCATGATGTTGATTGGATATTTGGTTGTCATCACTCTTGGTACATCACCATCTTAAACTGGCAAAAAATTTTCACATCTGAGAAAAACCGAAGCAGGTTCAAAAGTTTCATCACACTGCCTTTCCTCTTGTCCTTCATGGTTTGGAATAAAAATTGGCCCTTTCTCTTCTTGTATGAGAAATACCAAATGTTTTCATGCACTCAGACACTGCGTCCCTAGCTATGGACCTGACCGACTTGGAGAGATCATTGTCAATCATGGCCTGGCCAACAAAGTTCTTATAAGAACAATCAGTGTGAGTTTTCCAAGCTGCTGTACTGTCATAATCAGACTCATTCAACTATTTTCGAATTGCCTTCAGTACCTTCAAATTGACACACAAACACCCTGAAATGTTTGTATTGGAACTTCTGGTGCAAATGCCAAGAAATACAGGCATGCTGTTTTCAAATTTCTGCCAGAGTAAAATTCCCCAATAGTGTTCTTTTTCTCACAGATAGTGCCTAACCGACCCTACCATACAAAATAAAAAACAAAGAACACACCTGCGCAAAATTAAAAATATAAAATGGCACAAATTTACTCGTCGCACACTGTGTGTTTATATATATATATATATATATATATATATATATATATATTAGAGAGAGAGAGAGAGACGTGGCAAATTTTAAACCAAAGTTGAGGGCTTCCTGTTGGGTATTATTTTTGCACCAACCTAATAGATAGCTTTACATCCAATAGATTTTCTATTAGATCTGACCATCAACTTATTTCCACTTGCTGTTACTGCATTGGGTATTGAGTTTTTGTCATAGTATGTTGTTTTGGTTATTGCTTATTTGTTTTATTGTTGGTTGTAGTCAAGTCATTCAACAATCGCAACAACAAACCAAGACAAAAACTCAACACTATGCCAGTGCTTCCCAAACTTTTTTTCTCTGGGTTGCATTTTTGAATTATAATTTGCTTGCACCTCACCAAATTTTATGTGATAAAAAGTACATTTAAAAAAAACAAAAAAAAAAAAAACAGAAAGAGTTAAAAGGGAGATGAATGCAGATTTGAAGTCAGAACATTATCAATGATAACTCTCTCCTCCAATTTGCAAACCTTACTTATTTTTAATACTTGACAGAATGCAAAAATATCACAATGATAAAAATTTGCCTAATAATTATTTATAACTATTTATAATGGGACTCATGCATTCAATTACAAGTAATCCATAAAAATATTTTAAATTTTGAAATAATTATTTTTGGGATGTGAATTTTTTGAAACTGTTTCTAAATTTTTGATTGTCGTATTGTCTTTCAATTATTCTGCCTCACCCCTACTATTTTCTTCATCTGCACCTATGAGAGGTGCCCTGCACCATTTGGGAACCAATGCCCTATGCAGTAACAGCACATTGGAAGTCCTGATCTCATAGGAAATCTATCAGATATAAAGCTATCCAATACTGAATGGGAAACTCACAGGTTCAGATTAAAATTTGCCACTGGGATTCATAAAGGAGATCTATCATTTTAAACATTATTTTCAGTGGATATTCATATTTGAGTAGATTGTCTCTTTATTAAAAACTGTTGGATTATAAAATAAAAAATCAATTGCTTTAGAAAATTAATTTGGATCTGAAACTGAGCAGATATAATTTAGAGGAATTTATGATAAGAAGAATTTCACTTAAAAGCACTGTTCAGACCCTGCTTGATTGGCAAAGCTTTGAGAGCAAGTCAGTTAAGGCATGCTGGATCTAATAACAGTTTCACACTGCTCAGGGGGACGCATATTCGAATTGTACCAGAGAGCATATATTTTTCTTTAATATTCAGGCTGGTAGAGGAAAATAAGTTAATATACTGTTTAATAAATAAAGAGAGTGTCGACTCAAATATGAACATCCATTAAAAATAACATTTAAAGTGAAAAAAATCTGTCAGATTAATAAATAAATAAAAAAATTACTTTAGAATATTACCATATATTTTCAAATGTTATTAATACTTTTCAAATGTTATTAATACTTTGTATTTGAAATAGACGCTCCATTTTTATTTATTAAAGTATTCTATGTTGGCCTGCTGCACATTTGAGAAATCTTAGTAAAGAAAAGAATGTAGGTTGATCGATTACATACAGGGTTAAAAAAAAAAAAAAGGGCATCTATTTCAAGCAGGAAGTGCCCCTATAATAACATTTGAAGTAGTAAAAATGTTAAATTAAAAATAAATCCATTAATTCTTTATCTGAATAGGTATGATAGTTTAGTTTATTTGAATATGAATCTCAAAGGTGCAATGTACTTGAGCAATCAGAGTGCTTAATGCCATTATAACATTGGGAATCACCTAATTGGTATTTTAATGGATAACTGTCAGTCTGGCACGTGCTTACTGTCAAGTTGGATGTGTCATTGAAATCTTAAGTAGCATATCTTAGGTCTAGTGAGCAAAATAGTTTGTTTCTTCATTTTTCATTCTATTTCTTCAGCCCTTGTGATGGCAGAAGAAAAGAGACTGTCATGCACAGGTAAAAAAAATCAAGCTAAACATGATTAATTATAGAAAAGCAAATGGAAATCAAACTGCCAAAAGACATTAGAAAAAAAAAAAATTATTAACTGTTTCAAGCTTTATTGGATTAAGATACTAAATTTTTTTTTTTTTTTTTTTAAGTATCAGATTGAATTTTAATTCAATGAAAATCTTTCAAACTAGTTTTTTCAGAACAAAGGTGCATTTTACATTCTGAAAAATATATAATTAAATGCTATAATAAAGAATATAGAATGAACTATAGATTATTGTCAATGTTAATAATAATATTCACTCCAATCTATGGTTCCATCCTGAACAATTAAGAATGTATTTCTCCTCATCAAAATGGAAGATAGAAAAAGAAACTTTTATAAATCAGCTTTATTCATCATTCAGCCAAAGTTTAAAAATTGAAAAAAAAAAAAAAAAAAAAAAAAAGTCGAATAATTCCTTTCCTATTTACCATGTTAACAGGAATGAGGTTTTGACCGTAGTTTTGTTTTTATGGTCAGATTCTTATCAGTATGATATTTAAAAGAAAGATTTTTAAGCCAAGGAATAAATTTGAAATTCTTTGGCTGGGAAAATTTCTTTGGATTGGTGATTCTAATTTGGATAGCATTTCGCCTATTTTCACCAACCCATATACTCTTGCTGTCAGTTTAAAATGATGTCTTCTGTATAATAAATGCAAATGTTACTGTGTCACACTTTTCAACTTTACTCCTAGAGGCCGTAACCCAACATATCATACCATTTTGGTATGAGGTCGACTGAGTAAATTGAAAATATTCTGGGCCGGATCTGGACTCGCAATCCTGAAATTTTGGATTCCCAAGTTTTCATTACTGCAATTGTTTTCGGCAATTTTTTTTTATGCAATATTTTGCATCAAATTTTTTTGTACCATAACAATTTTTATAACTGGAAAATAAGATTGGGAATAATCAAAAGTAATTGCAAAATCCTGCAAAAGCCACACAGGAAATAAAAGTAACTGTTTGTATGGAAAGTAAGGACCTACATACATCAAATTGTCTTTAAATTAAGTGGTGGCAGAAGAATTATTGTTGAACTTTTAAAAGCTAAGCTAAAATATTAATGCAATATTTAAATGCAGTATTCAATTTTGAGTTCTTCTGTTGCTTATTGTTACCCATCAGGATGAAAGCCCAATCAAGAGCCCTTTGCAGGAGCTTACTTAAATGCCAGCTGATAGTTTTTCTATCTAAACTGGAGTGTGTGTGTGTGTGTCTGTGTTGGGGGGGGGGACTCCTATCATCCTTTTTCTTGTCGTATTTACAGAATTTTGTTAATTGAATTACAATACCTTGGCATTCTATTGAATTTTTGATTTACTGAAATATACTTCAGTTTATCTAATCATTAGTTATGAATTAAAACAAATTACTCTAGCAATATTCAAATTGAAAAATTCATCAACATTTTCTATTGTTATTAAATTTGAAAAAAACTCTTCTATAATAATTTGTGCAAATGTATATGGAAAAACAATGAATTCTGCAAAGTGAAAATTTCACTGAAAAAGATTGAAAAATGTCCAAGTTTTCATCTGATATCAAGAAAATACAAACTTAAAAAAAAATAAAAAATATGACTTATGCCCATAACTTATCCCCGAATTTCTGATGCATTTAGGAAACACATTCAATCAACAGCCATATCTATATAGAATTATTGGATGCTAAATAAATGCATTTTATTTCTCAAAAATTAATTTTGAAATCCCTAATGTGTAAAGCAATAACAATGAGATTTGATTAAAGTCAACCAGCATCTCAACACAATTTTTTTTTTTTTACATCTGTACTACCTCCAATATTTGAAGTTAATGTGCTTGATAAAAAAAAAAAAAAAAAAAAAAAAAAAAAGCTATTCCTTAAAAATTTCCACACATTTCTATGATGTGTAAAAAGACAAAGAAAATAGAAGCAACATGGCTTTGAATAAATAAATATCTTGTTTCTGTATTGATTTCTGGGATGAAGAGTTATTATTTACACTATGTATATCTGAGCTATTATCCTCATCTTTGTTGTTTCAGTCATTGTGCCCTCCGGCCTTCCTCAGGTGATCTGGGTTACTCCAGGGAATTCTGAATTGAACCCTTTATTTAATCACCAGTAATAGACATGGGCAGTAGAACAAGAACAATTTAACCCAGTAGATTAAATAAAGGGTTCAGTTCAGAATCCCCTGTAGGTTACCTAGATTGATATACACCTGAGGAAAGCTGATGGGCACAATGGCCAAAACCTTGTGATAAAAACAAAGATGAGGACAATAGTCCAAATATATGTTGTTTTTACCAAGCACGTCTCTTGATTTCTTTCTAAGGGGCCAGAAGGGATTGTCTTACCTGATAAATTTCAGTGATCTGCTCAGCTGCCCACAGGGCATATTTTGTGTTAGCTTGCCGTTCCCGTGCATTCTTGGCCTGATAAACAGCTAAACCACTTGCAGTCTAGAAAGAAAAAGAGATTTTGTTGGCAAATTAAGGACTATGTGGGTCATATACTGCTATGTGCTATGCATTAGTTCCTTTTAGAAGGTGGTGTTATTTTAAGTTAATTGAATCTACACATAATTTAAGTCTTTCCTGTACATGGGATAAGATCAATAAGTCCACAGCTTGACATGTAATTGGAAACTGAATTTCAGTCAAAATTTTCACTATATAATGTTCAATTTATATGATTAATATTCATTGCTGAATTAAGTGCATTGACAAGGAGATTCATATTGAAAAATAATTGATGTGTAAAATACTTTTCTTCATCATGAGGGTGTAGGTTAATAAATGTACCTATATACATGTCACAAGCCCCATAAATCCATTAGGGTCATCACACACACAGTAGTGATGTATCTAGGGCTATCTTATCTGACGGAGCACATCCTTCTTCAAGCTGTTTTGAATTCAGTATTTTATTTCTAGAATGATCAAATCACATGCAAAACACTGTTTCTCGTTCAATCACCATGGTTAAGCAGTGTCAAGGCCAGTCAGTACTTAGTGGGGATCACTTAGGAACAGTAGGTACTGCAAGCAATCTTCAACAATCTAAAATATTTTTTGACTTTAAATAACCCACAAAGGGTTGACAAGTTGAAAACCAAAATCGATCAATTGCCTAGACTAACTGCCAACTCAGCTATTTAACGTATGGTTGGAGGGAGAAGGCATGGAGTCAACCTTTTTCCATGAGTATTTATAACAAAATCGACTAGCTTTCCTAGTTTAAATGTTTTATTGCATAAATTTGTATGTCATTTTTTAAATGCTGCTTTATAAAAATATAAAGTATTAAATATATTAAGTACTATTTATAAGGTATTAAAAATTTATTTGTTTAATAAATTTTTATTCAAACTCAGCTATGAAATTTTAATAAAAGGAATCACCTAGAACCTTTTTTTTTTATTTTAACTTTGCTATTAGTGCTTATCTCCCTTGAATCGAGACGTGAACCTGAAAACAATAGTGCAGTTTAAGGTCATAAATTTGATAACACTTCACAAAATAAACTTACCATTAATAAACCAAATAAACTGCGAAGATTGCGCGGGTTCAGTTTAGCAGCTTCACTGAAATAAGCTCTAGCAATTTCTAAATTCTCCGATCCACCTTGAGTGTATTTAATCTGAAGAAAAAAAAGTAAAAGAAGACGAGACATTAAATTTGATGTTTGTTTTATTTGTTTTAAAGGCATATCAACTGCTTCATGGATCATTTAATGCTGAAATTTAATTTCCTTGGAAGTAATAAAAATATGATACATGTTATTCTGCTTTCACAACTGAATACATGGTACATGATACTTAGCTTTTGTGCATATACATGTTTATGGGGACATTATTACTAGAGGTGGTGATATGCACGTTTAATGTTGTAGTTTTGTTGAAGTTATATTTTGGTATGCAGTTTGATTTAAAAAATTGTCAGATATTATAATAGATTAATGTCATGAAAGAGTTCTTTCATCTTGTTGGTTTGATTTTGTTTGGTGGTATATCAACCTCCATGGATTATTTAATGCCAAAATGTAAACATTTTGAAGACAATTTTATTGCTTCAACTGCAGATATGTATTGTTGGTCATTTTACTATAAAAATGTACTGCTTGTATTTTTATACATTCATAGTGTTTTATTTTTATTTGGAGGTTCACTATTTGCCTATAGCAGGGACCCTAACAAGTGCTATAACCCAACAGCAATTAAGAGATGGTTCCCCGCTCCTCAAAATCGCCAATCTCGCAATCAGAAGCCTTGCTGGCAGATGTAGTTGTTATATAGGAAGAAAATGAGTAACTACCAACACTGAGGTTAGCGCATGACACTCTGGACTTATGAATACATGTTTTCTGCCAGTTGTATATATAAATAGCAGTGTCAGGCTACTGACTGAAGTGATTATTGAGTGGAACTATCCAGTTGAATTAGTGTGTGTCAATGATTTGGGTTTTGATTTAGGATTCACTGGATGTTTAAGCTGAGCTGCTCTACTAACAAAAGGTATTCACTGAAATGTTTAATTATCTTTGATTGACTTTTACTTATTTGTTTTTTATTTGCAGCTGTATTAAATACTGTTTTATTTTAACATTGAAGTCTTGAGTTATACTTAATTATTAATGCCCACCGTACATCACAAAATTAGTTTATTGTCAGAACCAGGACTATTAATATGAAGTGGAATGATAAGCTACACACACACACACATATATATTATATATATATATATATATATAAATTTTTTTTCTCATATTTTGGTATTGTTGAGTAGTAAATTAATTCTATTATTGTATGTGTTCTTATTCATAATAACAACTGCACTTCCCTTACACAAGGAAGTAACGTGGATTTCTTTATTTTTTGTTAGATTCCTTAGTGCATTTCAATGTCTCTGTGGTGAACTTTCATTGTTGATTTCTACAGTGGCAGTGATCATTCCTTGAATGAAGACCTTGGTGAATTCGGTGTTGTTTTGTTTGAGTTTTTTTTATATTCTATTAACTAGGTCTCCAAATTTTAAACCAAAGCTGAAGGCTTCCAGCTTTATGTCTGATATATTCTATATTAGATCTTGTCTTCCAAGTGGAAATATATTGGAAGTCCAGATCTAATAGAGATGTAACTATATATGTGCATGAAAGGGAGTAGACATTGAAATTTTAAACTTTTAAATTAAATTTTTTTTATTCCTTGTAGGAGTACTTAGGAGAAAACTTGAGGAATTTAAATAAAAAGAATATATGAACACAAAACAACACACTCAATGAATTAATTGATTACCGTAATGAGTGACCATAATTTTGATTTAAAAAGTGCTACTTTAATGAAGAGAGAAAGCAATTTACTATGATGAAGGTACATTGAAAGTCTAACCATATCATCCATAATAAATTTGTCCAGCTTTTTTGGCTTTCTTGGCAGATTTTCTATTATCACAATGTGAGATATTTAATAATAAAATCAAACAAAGAGTAAAAGAAACAAAAAGGAAATTGGCTAGACTATATGCCTAAATGCAAAAAATTTTGAATATTTAAGTTTAAAATTTAAAATTTCCAGCAAGCCTTCCACTTAGTGCTTATGTGTAGTTATGTACATTAAGGCAAACATCACTTTGCTCCTATGAGGTGTGCTACATGAAAATTTATATATATATATATATATATATATTACACACACACACACACTTCAATAAAAATGGCTAGTAAGATACTGCAGTTATTTTGGGATTAGCAACTTTTTTTTTCTTTAATACCTTGTTTTCTACGTAGGAGATAAAATACAGAAGCAGGGACTGAGTAGAACATGTTGTAAAAGATTCATTTCTATAAGAGGGATTGCAGCCCAAATGCACAATTATCAAACTACACAACCCAGCAGCCAAAAAGGAAAGTAGCACTACAACATTCAGAAAAAAACAAAAACAAAAAAAAAACTTGTTTTACAACAAATAAAATGAAATCCAACATTTACACTCAAAATAATGGAACAAGTATGGGAAATCCACTTGGTCCATGGCTCTCTTGCCAGTCATTTTTTTAATGAAACGACAATAAAAGATTTCTGCCCAAATACACTATATATCTCTGAACTCTCCCATTGATTTCAACATATAAGGGTCAAGCAACTCACTTCCTAGAAATCAAGTCACAGTACCCACATAAGTCATTTGTTTATAGTGGTGAAGGCTTGTGCAGAACCAACCACATTTTTTGAAAGAGCCAAATACAGAGAACTGGTGCACAATGTGCCACATGGTCCCCTAACAACCCTCCACAGGTTTTGAATTCTGAGTTGTCCTCCTCCAAGACCAGTTGTCACCCAAGTCTATAGAACCCAGTCTGTACTGCTATTTACCCAGAGGATTCATACCTTTCCCAAGGCTATTAACACATAAATGAACACAATGTATTTGACTGGAATTTGAACTCTGCTGTCTGATTTCTCAATCCGAGCCACTATCCATTGTGCCCCCCTCATTTCATATATATATATATATATATATATATATATATATATATATATATATATATATATGAGAGAGAGATTTTGAGGTGTGATGTTGTGAAGTGATTCTGTCCTAATAACCTAGGCATTAAGCACTGTTGATTACTGTTTAGCTAGGGGTCTGCCCTTTGGTCATTTTTTATTAAGAACAAGTAGGAAATTTTTTAGAAATCTAATGTTTCACTAGCTTCACTAGAAATTTGGGAGTGGAAGAATTCCGTTATATTTCAGTTCTCTGTTATTTGTTTTTATTGCTTGTGTATTAGTGTTAATAGTATGTATATTGGTGTTAAAGTTATGTCTTTCATTTTTTTTAAGTATTTTGTTTCACAGAATTTATTTAAAAAAATAAATAAATAACACTGTTGTCTTTCAGGATGGTGGCATAATGGATATAGTTGTTGGTTAAACATGCGCTGCTGTCATCTAGTGGTCAAGAGTTCAATCCCTCGATCAGGTAGTGAAACAATACACGTGGTTCAAAGGGAATGAACAAGACCTTACATCACAGTGATACAATAACAGATATATTAAAGATATGAACAATAGTCCTAAATACGAGGTCTGATCAAAAAGTATAAAAAGAAAAACTACAACAAGTATCAATTCAGCATTTAATCTCCTTCAAAGTAGTCCCCTTTATCCAGCATTGTTTCCATTGATGAAAGGCATTCTTGTGAGCTCCTTTTTTAGGGAAAGCATGCAGCTGCCGTGTCACATTCTGGGATTTTCTTGATGTCTTAAAAACTTGTTTCTTTCAACTGGGAATTGAATTTTGAAGAGGAAAAAGTTGCAATGATCAAGATCAAACCAGAGTAATGTTGTGCCTATCCCAAAACTTCTGCATAATCCATGGTCACTGATGGAACCCCTATGGTGTAGTGTGACAACTACATTCTACATACTTTCCTTCCAAGCACATAACTTAGCATATATGCCAACAGAGTCCAAAGTCAATCTTTGCAAAGCAGCTTCACTTTGCATACTTTAACTGTTACCCAACATTTTTTGACCAGATCTCATATACTTTTATTTTGTTAAATGACTACAACTCTAATGAGATTTTTAAAATAAATCCACATCTTCAAATATAAATTTCTATTTGAACCAAAGTTTTTGACAGCTTTTGTCCACCTATGGCTGGAAGCTAATAATAATCCTGGTATCTGGCAAGCAGCATCTTCCCATTATATTTGAATACACCCTGATTGCCTGCCGCACTCACCAAGGGAACCGGATGATTTTTAGACAAGCCTTTAGTTGTACCCCACTTTAAAAAGACCTTGTGTTACATATATGACAGATAAATCTCAACTTACTTCTGCATACTTAAGATGATAAAGATGGTTGTGTGGATTAGACAGAATTAACTCTTCCATGCAGAAAGAAGCTTTTGCATAATCCATTTCAGCTATATACAAATCACACTGTTCCATCCATGCTTCAAAATCAGTCATAAATCTGAAAAAGGAAAAAAAAAAAAAAAGATATCAGCAAGTCATATATTATATATATAGTTTAAATAATATGGGCAAGCTCTATCAATTTTTTTTTTCTTATTTAATTTTTGAAATTTCCAAATTAGGTATTTTGTGTTATTGGCAAATTTGCCAAAGTTCATATTTATTTTATATTAATTTCTTCCTGAGTACTTTTGAATATTGCTACATTCATTTTCAAGGATTTTTCTGTGTATATTTATGATGGAAAAAAAAAAAAAAAAAAAATTAGATATATGTAAGGGAACATAGAAGTCAACACTTAGAGACGACAGTCTGTTTAATGCTAGATGCAATCGTGGCCTGACAACTGCATGAAACAGCCTGTCGCCTCTAAGTGTTGACTTCTATGTTCACTTTTATATTTACACATGCTCTATCTCTAATATTGAGCACTTCATCCCATAAATATAGCACATCTTAAGACTATATATATATATATATATATATATATATATATATATATATATGACAGTGAGATTATCTAGGATGTTTCTCTAAACGATTCCCTCTATTGTTGCATGTAAGAAAAAATCACAATTAGAAATCATTGAAAGTACAAATATCTAAAGCTAACATGAGAAAAAAAAAAATCATATTGGCAACCTGATCCCCATCTCATTAGCATTTGTTTTGAAGATACTGTGAAATGTTGGTTCCTAGCATTTGTGCTATAAACTCTAAACGAGTGCTTAGTGTTATTTCCATACAATATGACCAATCTTGGGATTTAGCTTTGTTATTGCATTTGGTGGGGTGGCGGCCATTTTAGCTTCGTCTGTACTGCAGAGTATCCTAATGAAAAAAGAAAAAGAAAAAAGAAAAAAAATCCCTATTGCCTTCAACCATGACCCTCAGATGACTGATATCTCCTACAACACTTCTGGACGGTCTCCTTTAAGTTGGTAAAAGTTGCCATAATTCTTGCCTTCAGTTCATCTTTGGTGTTACAAGAAGTCTTGTTAGTCTCTTGCTCAACTGCACCCCAAACATAATAACCCAGGGGATGCAGGCTAGGGAGTTAGGTAGCCAGATGTAAGGGGTGATGTGATTGCAGAAATTGTCTGACAGCCATGACTGGATTCTCCTGCTTGTGTAGCATCGTGCAGAGTCCTGTTGCCAAACATATGGTCTTCCAGCAGCCACCCTCTTGACCCAGGGCAGCACTAATTCCTCAAGGCCCTTGATGTAATCCTCCATGTTTAGTCTGAGGTATTGTGGGAAGATGAATGGAATCATAACGTTACCATCACAAGTGATCACTCCAAACACCTTTGTAATTACCATCAGACCCATCCAACTCTTTCCGATTCCTCTGCACTGTCCTCAGATTGATACCCAAGCACTCTGAAATGTTTGTATTGGAGCTTCTGGTGTGAATGCCAAGCAGTACAGCATGCCACTTCCAACCTTCTAGACTGGTTGCCATCTCAGGCTAGGCAGCCTAATTCCCCTTGCTATTTAACCCATAGCTGGGTGTTACCATGATGATAACCATAATGCCACCCCCAACTTTTTTTTTTTTTTTTTAGCACTGAAGGTTACTTACTCTTTTAAATAATCATTCAGTTTGGCTATAGCTTCTGGAATCTTCCCTTGTGCCTTCAGGATGGCAACTTGTCGTTTGCGGGCAAACTGCAAGCAACAGAAGAGAATCAATGAAAATGTACATCAACTGATACATTGCGTTTCGTTAATTGGCTAAAAGCAAAATGGAGGCGGGGTTTAAAAAATGCAAGGTTTCTGACACACTGTTTTTTTCTTTTATTACTTCAAACATAATTTTTAGTAGCTACTCATATTTGATTAGCAGTTTTTTTTTTTCTTCAATTGTTTATTTAATCTACTAGCCTGCATATTTTTTAGAAAATTTAGTAAAGAAAATGTGCTTTCCAGCAGGATTATAACATGCATTCACAGGAGAAACCACCGTCTGATCCAGCTTGCTTTCCCCGTATATGACCAAAAAAAAAAAAAAAAAAAAAATCCACTCAAATCCACAAAAAGTAAAATCTAAAGTAATAAAAATGTCAGACTAAAAAATAAAATCCATTAAATCTTTAGAAATGGCACACACATATGTTTAATATCTTAAAAAAAAAAAAAAAAAAAAAAAAAAAAAACCCTAAACTAATTGAGTTTCTTTTTTCCACGTTTTCAGAGAAGACGTTTTGCCATCTTGATACCATTTGTCATAAAAATTACAGAAAAACCATTTGAGTTAGTCAGCTAGAAGGAGAGCAGGTTAAAATAATTTTCTCCCAGACCCATTGTATTCTCGACTGCGTAACGGTGAAAGGAAGAAAATCATTCAGGCCTTCAGTAATGGTACCAACATTCATACTCTGGATTTCATCTTCAAAGTCCATTCAAAAACCATCAAGAGAATGGTCAATAAGTTTAAAAAAAGAGGGAACAGTAAAAAGGAAAACTGGATCAGGAGGTCATAACAGGAAAAGGGATCATCATTTCAACTTGGAACTAAAGAAATCAATTAGAAAAGATCCAACTCAATTCATAAGACGTGAGAGAAGAGCTTCTGCTATGACAGTCCAAAGAGCAGCGAAAAAAAGACTTGAAAATGAAATCACATGAGAACTGTAAGGCAACTTGTTACCCTAGGACAGAAAGTTTGAAGGTTAGTGGAGGGTAAAGATAATCTTGAGTAAGTTGGAAAATGATCCTTAGCTAGGATTAATTAATGATGAACAGGTCATTTTTATTTATGATTGTTTCATCACGATTCTTCTGTTAAGCTTGGAGAGTAATTATACATTCTTACTGTTCAAAGTAGAGTCCAATAGTGTTATAAAAACCTTGGAGAATTCCAGTAAGGTATCTTTAATTATTTCTAAGATACAACAGTTCAAATCTTAATCTAACAAATGGGCAATTTTGCTTTTACACGATTTGGACAATTTTGCTGTTACACCCGGTCTCAGCATCTGAAGATTGCAAGATCGCATGAACCTCCAAGTCATGCTGTTGACGTTGGATATCATCTAATGGTTATGACTTTTTGTAAAATAATTTATTTCCTGTATCATAATTTGACAAACTTTTGCTAAAAAAAAAAAAAAAAAAATAATGAAAAAGGGTTTAATTCAATTTATTCTTAACAAATGTCACCCTCAACACAAAATTTCTAAAATTGTTTATAAATATAGCAATACTATGACATTTTGGAGCTTTCTAGAACTTGTTTTTATTTATTGGTAAGTGTGTATGTTATCCTATAGCCATAATTTGTTAAATGCATTAAAAATACATAAGTACTAAACCAATTACATCATTAGTAAATTAGAAAATAAAGCTTCTGAAACATTTTGATTTTTTACCCTTATTGTGCATATCATAAAATCAAATTTTCAATTTGGTGGAGAGCTAAAACAAATTAATACCATTTTCATTACTTTTGAACAAAAGTTCATCGATTTATGACAGAGGAACACTGGATTATAAAAAAAAAAGTCATAACCCTAATGTGCGTATGTGTTAGTTATTTTGTGCCAAGCATTTACTTTAGTAACAACCAAAGATATATTCACAAATTAAATTTACCCGGCAAAATTTTAATTTTTTTTCTAAAACAAGACTGAACATTTTTGTACTGTCCATATCAAATGTTGAATACTTAAAAAGGCTAAGAGAGAACAAGAGACTCAACAGTAACCAAAGTCATTCACACCTATTTGTGCTTACCATATTAGTTTCATCTTCAGATAAGATGTGGTCATACAGCTGCTGTGCCTTGTCATATCTTTAAAAGAAAAACAAACATCAGATATGATTGGATATAATATAATCAAATACACAAATCTGGGAAAGAAATTAAATGAACACATCTAGCTGAACAATTTTTATGGATGTTGATTTTGACACCTAACGGAATTGTCAGATGAAACAGTTAGCCAGATCCTCCACCTGACAAAGTGTCTTAACACCATAGCAAAGAGAAACCTAACATCAGAGAAAACCACTTTAAATTATAGCTGACTAAGAAAGAACTTTTTTCAATTTGACTTATTGTAGACTTTTTTTTTTTAATTTCAGAAGACAAAATATAAATGAAGTATTTAGTCATTTTTTAAAACTTAACATATTTAACTAATATACACACACACATATATTTTTAATGTTGCTGGTATCCCTTTATGTCGAGGGCTTATTATTTTTCCAACCAAAAATAAGTTTACAGTAAAAAAAAAAAAAAAAAAAAAAAAAAAAAAAAAATTATAGAGAATTAATCATCTATTATGAAAAGGACAGTCTTGATCAATAACAGCATTTATAAATCTACAGCTGTTCATTTTACAAGTGTTTCTCAAACACAAAGTAAAATTGGTGAGAAACTGATACAACATAGAATTTCCATAGAATCAAGTTAAACTTCATTTACCCCACTGAAGTCCTAAGAAAAAAAAAAAAAAATCTTAATGGAAGTTTTTTTTCAGTCTGATAGCGTGTAACGATAGAGATTAAAATCCAACAAAGACCCATCAGAGAACTCCTTTCCAGTTCACAACAAAATATTCAAAATTATCTCAGAATTAAAGCAAAATAATTAAAATTGTTTTGAGTCAACTAGAAGCTTTAAAAAGAAATTAAATAAACACATTTGTGCCACTCCTTCGGAAGCTGATCTTATAAGCAAAGTAGATTTAAACACAATGTTTTGCACAAACCTCAGTGCTACCCTTAGGACCATGGCAATGAGAAACCTGGCATGAAAGGAAAACGCTTTAAATGAAAGCTGATAAAAGTAACAACTTTTTACAATGTGACTCATTGAACTCTTTTTTGTTATTACTTTCAAATCAACTCAAACTGCTTTTAAAATGCAATCCGATTTCGGGAACTTTAAGCTTACAAGTTGAATTAATACAAAAAGGTATTCTATTCCTTACACACTAATAAATATTTTCTGCTGGTGATGACTTATGGAAACAAGACATCACACAGGCTCCTGTGGAAGTGAGACATAACAGTGACCATCTAGAAGGGCAAGCATAGATGAGATAGCCATGTCTCTCATCTTAGAGAAAACAGATGGATTATTAGAGCAACAGAGAGGACACCAGGGCAGTGGAATAGAGCGGGGAGAGAGGCAAAGGCAAGATGGTGTGACAATCTGACCAGATATCTTGACCCTACATGACCCAATATGCCCAAAGATAGGAAGTGGTGGATGTCAACTAGCGAGGGGTTCCTCCAACAGTAGTGAGAAGGCCCTGAGTTTGGATTCTAAAGAAAGGACTATTTTTAATACATTTCTCTTTATTTCAACTGTTTAAAAATCTAAACAGGATAATGCATGCAGAGAAATAAATTGTATATGTTTTTGCCAACCAGCTACAAATATGTGAAAGTTGCAATTCAACAAAGTTTATTTTACAAGCTTAAAAAACATATGCCAAATGCACAAACAAACCTCAGCTGAGGAGAAACTTTGTAACCATCCCACTAAAAGCCAAAGGTCATATAATGTTAAATAGCACTTAGCAAAAAGTAACTAAAGAGAAGTCAAACTTGTTTTCTCACCATCTTTTGACTGAACAATTGATTCTTGTCTAAGGAAACAGAAGTTGGGCTACTCACCTGTCTTGTGACTCATAGAACATTCCTTCTAGGCGCGTAACACGCAGACTCTTTGGAAATTTGGCTTCAAGTTCTTCTATACAAACCTTCAACAAAAATTTAAAATATGAACAGGAATTTGAAAATAAAGTTCATATAGAGAATATGATTTATTCAGTAAATTTTACTAATGTTCTTAAATAACCTTGTCAGATCAAGACTTTCATATAGTAAAATCAGCCATTTCCCTATAAGGAAACATTCAGCATTTATTGACTGAACAGCCAGTATTGCTTTTGGTTGAAATTTATAAAATCTTCCTCTTAAAACAATTTTTGAGGAAAACAGGTTTCTTAAGTCCTAACCTTTATATTTGAAGTGGTGTGGAAAGTCATCATCTTGAATACACATTATTTTTTCTTCAAGTCACACATGGTGCCAAACTCATTCAGAAATACATAAACTTTTAACTGCATACAACTGCTTCTTAAGATCAATAGTGTGACACTGAGCTGTCAGGCTGTGGTCAAATCCCAGTTGTGGCGTGAAACTGTGATATTTCTCCTACCAGTGTTTTGGGGTTGACTCTTAGTCGCTGCCACCAGCTTGTGTCCCGGTCAATCAGTGGTTGTCGCTACCCGGCATAATCCTTTGGTCAGGGTACCAAGTGGGATGGTCGGTCGATGCTAACGGCTTCACACTTTGTCTCATCTCCATTTATTAATATAAATTCATGTTTGAGTAGACATACTTGCTTTTTTTGTAAACAGTGAAATTAATGCCAACCAGCCTAGACATCAAAAGTCTTACAGAAGAAAATTTGTTCCTTGGCAGGAATTGAACTTGTATTCTTTTTTTTTTAATATAATTAAAATCAATTTGTTACTTAAATTTGCCTTGTGTATACATTTTAGGCATGAGCATAAAGTTAGCAAGTATAGACTTCAACAGGTCCAAACAAAAGAAGTGTTTTTCTTAAAGTAATTGCACCTTGCTTTGCTCTAATGGTTCTCCATAGCTTAATGGTAAAGCAGGCATGGCTTGAAAGTATTTTCTCAGATTAATAAACGAATACAAGTTTGATTTTTCATTAGTAAGACCTTTCATCTTTAGGCTGGTAACCATTAATTTCAGAGATAAAAAACAGTGATGTCTACCCGAGCACATGTAACCACTAAATATAACATTTATATTAATAGGAAATAATATGCATGTAAATATTATATTAAATGAAGCAAAATTTAAAAATTTAAGGTGACACTATTAGAGAAAATCCGTAAGTAAAAGACTTGTTGAAGATTAACTTACCATTGCTAGATCTGGTCGTCGACAGTCAAGTGCAGCAATGCACACTTGTTCATAAATTAACCATACTGAAAAGAAAAATAGTTTTTTTTTTTTTTTTTAAATTGTTTCTTTCAAATTTAATTTTAAGTCAAATTCTATATTGGTTTCACTAATGTAGGAACTTAATATCTAAAATCTATATTTTGTTATTTCTTTTTCTCTAATATTTTATAATTTAAATCATTTCAGACTTATGCTTGAAAGAGAACTTTTTTTTTTTTAAAACTATTTCATCCCAAGCAAGGCAATAAAACCACTAAGATGCCAGAAGGTTACCAAGAGAATATGAAGAAAAAAAAAAGAAAAAAATCTTTAGAATTCACCCACCTCCATAATTATTAGCTCCCAATTTTTAACCTGCCGTAACCCACCCCACATATACTCTGCCATGATATACAACAACATCACAAATAATGCAGGAAGTCCCACAAACAGTGAGATTTTGAAAATCCGATATTTACAGGGCAGATTCTAGCAAAACGAATGCAAAAGGTTTAAAGAGAGTGAACAATAAAAGAACAGGAATTAAAAAATCAGAAGATAAATATTTTGAAGATCAGCAATGACTGGGAAGCAAAAAGCCAGAAGACAGTTCTACAAGCAAAAAGTGCAAGAGAAGAGCCTGTTAGTGTAGAACTTATGGTACATCTAGCCATTTAAACTGTAAAATGATGAGACCTTGCCGCCTATCCAGTACTGCAGTTAAATTCATAAAGTTGAGGTACCATAGAGCAAAGTTTATCCGAACAATTACCATCAAGTATTTATAGAAAAGACACAGGGAAGCTATTTTGTGGTGGTGGAAAAGTGACTGAAGCAGAGATACCAGGTCAGGACCTATAACATTGCAGATTCTTTTGATTTTATCAAGAATCTCTAAATACATAGCAGAATCACCAGACCTGATATGGCAGCAATATTCAATGCAAAGACAAATGGTAGGTTATAATGTGAAAAATACATACCGGTGAGAAAAATTTCCTAGCAGCAGACCCAGCAAGTGATTCAAAATAATCTTTCCACTTCATGCCAGCGTAAAACCTTATTTAATTTCAAGGCACACTTGCACTAAGTGAGAGTCAAATTGTACCAACCAATACTTTTTAATGTAAATTTTAATAACATTTAGTCAAATTTGCACAATTTTTAGTTGTTCTAATGCCCAGTCAGATACACACATACATTTGTTTTTTTTTTTGTTTTTTTTACAGCAGAAAACTAAAAATTATCTCAACATGAGGATAGTCCATTTCAAGCCAGTCTGTACAGACACTTAGACTATCCCCACGCTGAAGTCATTTTTGTTTTTTTGCTTTAAAAAATATGAATACATATGCTCTGTTATGAATACATCTAGCTCTCTGTGGATCAGTTTTAATAATTAACATTATTAGGATCCACCCAGATTATATACCAACAAATTGATTACCTGTACTATATATATATATATATATATAGGGACTGCTATCCAATAATAAGTAGATGATGGGCTAATTTAAATGTCATTTAATGCCTTCAGATTTAACTGAAAATGCTTTTTTAGTAAAATTGATTCCAGAAATTAGTCAAATAAGAGCAAAACATTTGATAGAATATTTCTAAAAAAAGAATAGAAAAATCAATTTGAAAGGAACAAATCAATATTTTTAAAAGATTTGTTTACCATTTGTATTGTTTTCTGCGATTATTTTTTTCGGAATTCACAGTTTGCATAATATTGAAGACAACAGAAGAAAAACAATAGAAAATGCTGAATAATTTATTTTCTAACCAATAACAATAAAACCATGGAATTTATTGTCAACTAAAGCTCGCAAGTTAAAATTGTTCATTCAGAAAACAGAAAGACAACAGCTGGAAATGATATAACTGTACAATTTATGAAAAGAGTAAAGAAGACAGCAGTAGTAGCGACTTACGTTCATCTCCTAGGTTGTAGGCATAATTCATAAGGACTTCTTCCCATATCTGGACCACCATGGCTGCATCTCGAATTTGGTCCTCACGTAGTTTACGAAGATAAGTGCGTGCATCTAGAAAAACAAAAACAAACAAACATTGAAAAACATTTAAATGACTTGAAAACACTTCTTAGTTGTTACAGTGGAAAAATTAAAAATGAAAACTAATGGCATGCTAATTGTGATCATAAAGAAAGAACTAAGAATGGTAGGGAGGGGTGCTGAAAAGTTCTTGGCCTGATTTTGGAAGTGGTTTGGACTGAGGACTTTTCAACACCACCTCATGTTTTACAGATGTTAATAAAATCACATGCACATAAAAGTGGTGAGTCCAGCCTAAATATGAGGGGAGATGCTGTAAAAAAAAAAAAAAAATTTTAAAAAATAACAACTCAACCGTACTAGTTTTATTTTAGGTTCAAATCACTATTTTTAAACCAAATTTTTTTCAGCAGGTTCCGACACGATTAACCACCCAGCCATATTTTTCTCCTAACATCTCTACTCCATTTACACTATTTACATCATTTGAACTGTTGTCCTCATCTTTATTGCCATATTCACAACATTGTACACTACGACCTTCTTCAGATGAAGAAGTCCACAGGGGTAGATTGCTCTAATTCCACCTGCCTTGCCTTTGTTGATTATCTTAATTTTAATTAATTCCCCTTAGTAACTCAACTTTCCAAGTTTTTGTTCCTCTGCTGGCCAGGTATTGAACTCACAATTCTTTGGGTCAAGTCATTTTTGGATTACTCAACCAACACTTATTTCCAAGGACACATGGCCCAGCATTGATAATAGCATTGGTTTGAGTAAGTTGAGAAGGCACTCATAGCACTTCTGAAAAGAAATGGTAAAAACAAAACAAATTTATTTTTTCTTTACTGTGTTATATGAATGTAAGGAAATGATTTTGATTGAATTTTATTTTTTTATCAACCCTTTCTCTGTTATTTAAAGCCAAAATGTTTTGAATTGGAAGAATAATTATTTTGTTGCAAGTGAATATTGCATTTAACAATTTCTTAGAAACAATGATTTTTCCAAATACAAGTCTTGCTATTTAAGCCATAGCCAGAAGGAAAAAAAAAAAAGAGATGGACTCACCCTTCCGGAGGGTATGTAAAAAAAAAAAAAAACTTAAACTTAGCTCTCCGACTTCCCACTCCAAGCTGCTAACCACTGCACCGCCCAGATATCCCAGTTGGAATTCTCTCTTTAGATCAAAAGTTATTTTCATTGCCAGTCTTGCCACAATGAATTTACAGATTTGTCTATATTTTCACTACAGTCCACAGTAAATGGTCAGGAAGCAAGAGCCTGATTCTCTGGATTTTCCCATGGAATAACCAATCTGTTCCTGGCATCAATTAACACTTTTATTCCTTTTAAAATGCTCATGTAGGTGATCGATTTAAACTCCCATAGAGAGTCCATGTCAAGGTTGTGGCTGTGAATGTTATGCATTTGTTTAAGAAATGTACTCTTGCAGCTTTCATGAAGTTATGCAGGAAAAAATAACGGTTAACCCAGACTTGAAGTTGTCAAGATTGTAATGATTGGGACATCACCCTGCTGGGAATCTGTTCCAAAAGTAGTAGTTCTCGGTGTGACATGACCCGCTTTAGTTATATTAAAGTTGAATTTATATCTGTCTAGATCTCTGAGATGAGGTATTATGATTATTTAGACTATTTGGACTATTATCCTCATCTTCATTGCCATATTCACAACGTTTCAGCCTTCTTCAGGTGATTGGAGTTTTGAACTGAACCCTTTATTTCACCCACGGGGGTACATTGTTCTAGTTCCACATGCCATGCCTCTTCCAAATGTCTCATTTATTTCCCTTTAACTCTGCAAGTTCTGGTTCACCACTGCTGTAGCCTGGTATTGAACTCACAACTCTTTGGGTATAGTCATTGGATCTAACCAACACCTATATTCACTGAGACATCCAGAAGAGGCATGGCATGCAGGACTAGAACATATCTACCCTGATGAACAAAATAAAGGGTTCGGTTTGAAATTCTAATCATCTGAAAAAGGCTGGAGTGTACAATGGCCAAAACATGAATATGGCAGTGAAGATGAGGATAACAGTCCGAATAATGTAAGTTGAATTAAATCAATCATTTGAAGTATTGATATTAAAATCCCCATCCTAAAATTTAATAGTTTATCTTTTATTCTGTATTCTATTTCTTAAAAATATGGCTTTGACCACTTTTAAATTGGGTCAACAGTTAAATCGTCAATTTCATATGTAGCGTTTGACAATTTTAATTTTATATATGATCTTCAACAGTAAGTTGCGTCCCTACACCAACAGATCAGAAAGATTGCAGCTGTTGTATTGAGAAAACATAAAAAAAAAAAAAAAGTTTATCCTTTCTCTGCAGGCTAGCTACCACATAAAATTGACTACTGATATTTCAGAGACAAAAAGTAAAAAAGAAACTTCCAGGATTATCAGGAATTCAAAATTCAGGATTATGTATCTTCCGTGAAAGAAAAGTATAATGCTTTCAGGTTGATAAAACCCAACAAACCAAATTGATTGAGCAAATCACTTGTACATATGATGGGAAATACCTCAAGATCTCCTGCCTACTATGAATTGTGTCTAAAAGAAAGCAAAACAAAATAATAATCAGCAAAAATATTACGTGACAGCTAAATGGTCGTTGATGATCACAATTGTTGATAACATGTGGCCATTGAACATTTCTCTTATAATAATCCTTACATTTTCTTTCCTTCTCTCATACCATGTTTTTATATAACTTTACATCTCATATTTGTTTTCAATGTTTTCTGTGTTAGTATTGATCCCTAACTGAGTAGAAAATCCAATTTTTTTTTCTTTTGTTTACATGAACTTCATCCGTTGCCAAATGGAACTTACTTTTTACTAATGGGACACAAAGGGAATGAAGACAATTGATCCTTGTGTGCATGGCATGGTGTGTCTCAGTTGAAATATCAGGGTTGGTGGTATCAAGGAATGTTGTTCAACAGAATATATGCCATGGAAATAGCAATAGAGTAGCAAAAGGCTGCCAACATTTTGTCTGTAGGAAAGAGGTTGTAAGGTGGAAAATAATTCATCACCCACAGGGCCATGTAGACACTTTAGAACTATCAAGATAGACAAATGAGGACTAGACAGCTCCAGAGATGGCAGCAATTCTCCATTTGTGGTCTGATCTGGCACTTGTAAAGATAGAGTATAACAGGAGGAGTCAGATACTTATTGGAGTGGTATAATGAACTGACCATTTTTCCAGCATTTTGAGCAAGCGATTGTATATGTGAATGCCACACGAGATCTGAGATGAGCTAGAGTTCCATTAGGAGTTTAAAGCAAGGAGCCATCTTGAGAGAACACTCATTCATCTTTATAGGTGAAAGTTCAGAGTTTGATGATGGTCAGACATTACTAGTTTGGTTTTAGATTTATTGAATGTTACAAGCCAGTCCTTCCCACCAGGGCTAAGTCAGAGGAGAGATCAACTAATAGGTTCTGGTCATCCAGATTTTTGGAGATGTTTTGTCTAGTCAGCGTTAACTCATGTGAAGATTAGCCAGCCACAGCCAAGCAGCGTTTTAAGTAGAGATACAATTATATATACATCATTCAATGCAAACAAAATTCCAAGCCCCTAAAAAATTGATATGACATAGATCTGTCACCTTCTCAGAAAATTTCAATTAATCTTGGACACCCCACCACCACCACAAAAAAACATTAATCTAAGTGAACAAAGAATAATTGTCAAAACAGTCCATATCTGTTTATTGTGATCTTCAACATTCCAACATAGAAAAGCCCAACAAACCCAGCAAATAAATATGAAGCCATTTTGGAAGTTAAATGCATTAAAAACAAGAATCTACCTGCATTGATAATAACTTAGGGTCATAAGATCAATGAACTTGTTGAACAAATTGCAACAAAACATCAGGGTGACTATATTTGAACCTGAAGTAACTAACCAGAAAGCAATAAAATACATAAATGCATTATGCTCTTTTATACAAGAAGGTAATAAAAACAATCCATTATCTTCACAATAATAGTTTTGTTCACATGTAATCACTGAGAGTCCATGAAGGTAGATTCAGTAAACATTAATGATTATGGTTGTTCAATATCTTATTAAAACATAAAACAATGTTTTAAAGAATTGTGACTGGTTTTAGTTTGGTTTTTAAACTGAGGAACAAATTGTTTATAGACTCTCCCAGAGCACTAAATGAAATTCCTTATAGTCCTTGCTTGCATAACCTGAAGATCCTCCAAATAATGTCAAACTGCTTTATTCTTGCTGTACCAAATAAAAGGAAATTGTTTGGATTGTCTGTTCAGCTTAGTTCTTTTTGCCCCTTTTTTTTTATACCCATGGACCACTTTTACTATTAATTTTTTTTTTTTTTTAGTGGACCCCTATAACCATTCAATAAAAAAGTTTATTTTATTTTTTACTAATAGATAAGTTTAGGAATTATATTATAGAAACTAAATTAATGAGCTTTATTTTGAAGTAGCGTATTTTATGGTTTACAAGATGCACATTTTTTCCTGAAAAATATGTGTGCGTCTTCCAAGATGAATGTAAGGCAACACCCAGGCTCAAGTAAGTTTGGACAGTCACCTAATTGGCTTGACTGACAGGGACATGGATTTCTATGTTGAGTCATTACACTATAATGTTAGCTAGTATACAAGTATTTCCAAGACTATAAACCTACCTGGGACCGAGCCACAACCTTAAACATGCTCTGTTTACTAACAGCGGCAGGAGCCTTTCTGCTCTTGACTAGTATATCATTGCCATACAAACAAAATCAGATAAGTGATTAATACATAGTACCAGTATGTGAGGGATGCATGGTGAATGTGTAGTTGTATGAGAATGACATTTTTTTCTCTTAGAAATTTCTTTCCAATATTAGGGTGTGTCATCCAAGTTTCAGCATCTTGTAAACTGGAAAATACAGTAATTCAAATAAACTTGTATTTAACAATGAAATTCCAGGGAACGTTTATGTATACTAGTAAAATAACTCATAATAATCCATTTTGAAATATGTGTGTAATTAATAAATTAAAAAAAGAAGTGTAGCTTTATTCAATGCGATCTCTGGTTGATGCTGCTGAAGAGATTAATACAGTTAATCCTTCTTTTATATATAATCCTTATACAATTTATATATTAAATTACTTTTATTACTAATATTATATATTTTTTAATATTTTATATTAATATATTATTTTCTTAATATTTAAAAATTAATATTATTTATATAATAAATTATAATCTTTAGATAATTTTTTCTTTACTTATATATCTATCTTTTCTTTATATACCCTTCTCAGTTTTTATTTAACTTTTACAATCAAAACATCCGGTCAAGTAAAATGGACACTAACTTATATCCCCTGATCTAGTTTTCTGAGAGTTTTAGAGTTGTTTTTCTATTTTTAGTATTTCAATATGGTGTAGATTACTGTAGAAATTCCAATTCTCAGGTGTAACAACCGGTCCAAAATGAAATTGCTCAATGAACCACTAAAATATTACCGTGGATGCCGGTAATGTTATATGGACCCCAGTTGAGAACCACTGGTTTAGCTGTTACCACTCAAGAGAATACCGTCTCTGGCATGGAGTCAATATTTTTCTGAAACACCTTGACAGTTTCCTATTTGACTGCAATTCATTCTCCAAAATCATCACTCTCATGACAAGCTTCAACATTGAAACAGCAATTATTTAAAAATGCCTACATTTGTTGATTTTTTTTTTTTTTTTTGTCAATAGCAGAAATAACAGACTGGTAACATACCAAGGGCAAGGTCTTCTCCCACAGATTATACAAGGCAAAGATAAACACAAGTTGAATGGAATGTTGTCCTGTCAATAGGGTTGACAATTTGGTCCTTGTTAAATTTATTATACTTATTTAAATATCAACTCAGCTTTTTTCTGTGTCCACACAGAATCTATGCTAAGATTATTACAAATGTTCTGTTAAAGCAGTGGTTCCCAAGTGGTACACTGAAAGAGGATAGCAGGTGAGGCAGAATGACTGGAAGACAATCAAAGATTTAGAAACAGTTTTAAGAAAATTCATATGCCAAAAATAAATATGATTTCAAAATTTCAAATATTATTATTGATTACTTGTAATTGCATTCTTGAGTCTCAGTATAAATAATTACTGAGTGATTTTATCACTATAACATTGTACAGTAACTAGGGTCTGCTTCTTAACGGAGTTATCAATGATAATGTTCTGACTTCAAATACATGCTTATCTCCCTTTAATCCTCTCCGTTTTTATTTTTAAATGTACTTTATAATATAAAATTCGGTGAGACGTGAGCAAATTTTCATTCCGAAAATGCAGCACAGAGAAAAAAAGTCAAAAAAAAATAAATAAAATAAAACCAGCATTAAGCTTACTGTGTAGATTTGAACCAAACAAATTTGAAAATATCCATAACAGTTTACAAGTTCCTGCACAACAAAACAAATATCTTTAATATCTTTTTATTTCTTTGATTAAAAAAAAAAAAAAAAAATGAACAAATGTACTTTTTCAGCTATGAAAATAGGATTTGCTTTTTGGGAAGATACAAATCAAAAAAATAATTTTAAAATTGACAATTATCATTAGTGTCATAAAAAAAAAAAAAAAAGAAAAGATAACTTGAAAGCATTTCTTACAAACCAAAATGATTAAAAAATTACTCAATCAAAACCAATAACATAGTTGATTGATTTGTTTAACAGCATATCAACTCCTTATGGGTTATTTAATGCAGAAACTTGTGAGCTTTGTAATAAGTAATAAAAATATGATATACATTATTGTTTTCACAATACATGCAATGCCAAATTTAACTATAGGCTTAGCAGACAAAGCCTAGGGCCTCAAAATCTAGGGGTCCTCCAGTCAAATATTTTTGACACTATCATAGTCCTTTCTTACACATGCAGTGATAAAACATTGGAGGCACTAAATAACTCAGTAATTTTAAACACCCATCATCATCATCCTCAGCTTTACTCAAAATTGTTTAACTTAACGCTCTTTCATTTTCCTCTACTCGGGAGAATGGGTGATTTGGAGTGGCCTCACAAGTAGAATAGCCTAGGGCCTCTCACCAAATATATGGTAGATGATACTCAGCTTTTGTGCATATCCATGTTTGTGTGGACACAATTACTAGAGGCCTTGATGCGTGTTTTATGTTGTAGTTTTGTTGAAGTTATATTTTGGAATACACTTTGATCTATTTAAAAAAAATTGTAGGATATTATATGGATTAAGAGTTCTTCCATGTTGATTGTTTGGTTGGTTTTGTTTAGTAGCATATCAACACCTCTGTGGGTTATTTAATGCCAGAATCTAAATATTTTATATGCAATTGTATAGCTTCAACTACAGATAAAATGTATTGCTGGTGTATTTACTATAAATTTTTTTTATACTTTCCTAGTATTTTGATTTTAGCTTGGGTATTTACTATTTGAATGGACACACTTCTAGTTCAATGCATATTAATGCAGAGGGGGGGGGGTCTCGATCTTCAGTTCTATATGTCTGATCTTTATCAATGACCTCCCGATAATCATCAGTTCCCATATAGGTATCTATGCAGATTACTATTTTCTCCTTAGTAGCAAATCCAACAAAGTAGAACTGGCAATTGCTCTTGTAAATGATCTTCAACCAGTGGTCAGTAGAAAAACATAAGTCTAAGAAAGCACAAAGAATTGCTGTCCTGGAGGTTAGCATCAGCCAAGGTGATGGAAGGCATAAAAGGTTCTCTATGGAAATTAAATGAAAGCAGTTTTGTTTTGGAGGTGTTCAAATTTACAAGCCATCACTGATTGGAGGTCCTTTTCGAGAGTAGCTACCAGTCTTACTTTGTCAAAACAGCTATTAACACAAGAGTGAATAGCTGTGTCATCTGCATATATACATGGTTGGGAAGTTATTGATGAAGATGAGAAACAATGTAGGTCCAAGGATAGAATTTAACTAGAAGCAGTCCATTCAATGCAAACTTCATTACACAATTTCGATGTGTCGTCATCAGCAATGAGATTGAGAGACACGATTTGGATTAAGCCAAATATTTCTTGAAGGCACAATAGCCCTTGAATTTATAAAGAAGGCCAATATGCCAAACCCAGTTGAGCACCTTTGAGATATCTAAAACTAGTAGAGTGTTTTTTTAGACTATATATATATATATATATGTGTGTGTGCATGAGGAGAGAGAGAGACTAGGTGAACTATTTATATAGAATAAAGAAAATTCTTTTATAAACTGGACATACTGGCAATCCTGAAATGGAAGCAAAGAGAAAAGTGGTTTTATAATTTATTTTTCATGAAATTAATTAATTTTTCTGTCTTAATTGGAAACAGCTCATTCAAGTCTTGTAGTCTTTTTTTTTTTTTTTGAAATCATAATGGAGAAATTCACATTATCATAATATTATTATAAGTAATGCTCTTAAATATTGTGAAAATGAAATAGCTTGAATTTTATGTTTATTTTAGACAAAGATTTGGCAGTTTAATAATTTATTACTTTCTGACTGAGAGGAGGTTATAGAAAGAATATAAGCTGAGAACTATTTATAAATACCATTTTCCTGTTCAAATAGTGCATTTTAGAAGAAATATACTTTCAACTAATTAGTCTACCAAACATTAACCTTTTAAAGCACTTACTCTATCACAGACAAGGTAAGATCATAACTGATGTATAAATTGTTGCAAGAACAGCATTAATAACAAACATTCATGGGATAGACTCACTGGTTTAATCTATTGAATAGAGCCCCCTGCAATTTAATCATATCATCAATGGCATGCTTATCCAAAGGCTTATAGAAATAATCTTGATATGCTTTATGAAGATTATCCCTCACAACCAGCTCCATGAAATCTATATATATGTATGTATGTATGTATGTATGTTTAGGTGGCAGATGTTCTTTTAAGGCAATCACTGTTGAAAATGACAGAAGTTTTATATGGATTAATTTCAATAATCATCTTTTCCAAATTACAAATAATCCTCAAACAAGGAAGAAATTCTGTCAAGAATTGTCCAAAGTTCCTTCCAGAAGAAAAAGCAAAAGTATTATGGTCCTAGTTTTCAACTTTCTTAAATCATCAGAATAGGTAGAGACAGATGTAGGAGTTTAATAAAATTTTAGAAATCGTTTCACAACCCAATTTTTTTTTTTTTTTTTTAATATCCTGTCAGTGGTTTAACCACTTTATAATTCTTGATGGAATTCCATCCTTGTATAAGGATTATTCATAATTTGAAAGAGAAAAATCATTAAACCAAAATAAAATTTATTGTTTTCAGTGTATATATATATATATATATATATATATATATGGGAGAATATAAGCTTAACATAGAAGTAGCTGAAACAAGTTTTCATATAATAAAAAACTTAAAACAATAAGCTAAAACTTGAAGGAGGAATTTACTCTATCACCAGTAATAATTGCCACAAAGAATACATAGGAGAAACTCACATAATTTAAATAAAAGATTATATGAACACAAATGGTATTTTTTACAAAACAATACACAATGTATTTGTTGCTAATCATAAGTTTAACCATAATTTCAACTCAACAAATGCTACTTTAATTAAAAAGGAAAGCAATTTAATAAGATGAAAGTGTACAGAAAGGGCTTCAATCACTCGATCATCCACAATAAATTTGTGTCCAGGTTCTTACATTTCACTTTTCCTGGCAGATCTTTTATTATCACAAAAGTGATGGAAATATAAAAAGAAACTAAATGAAATCAGCTAGACTACATATCCAAACACATAACTAATAAAACAAAATTAAATTTAAATGATTAAAATTCCAGCACCCACCTCTCCTTCATGTGCATATGTAATCACATTAACGTAATCACTTTAGTCCGATGATCTTATCTTTAGTGGGTACACAGGTTCGACTAAACGTTTTTTTTTAAACAGTCTACTGGCCTAGAGATCAAAAGTCTTATTAAAGAAAATAAAACTACTGACATTTTCTTTCATAATACTTTCCATCTCTAATTATAAATTAGATAGGCAGTCACTCCTATTGAGTGCTGCAGCATATATGCCTTTTGCTTGTTCAAAAATGTTACAATTGTCAGAGCTCACCAACAGACTATCAACCATGGACTTGTGCACCTACTTGAAAACGATACTCTTTAACTGGACAATATTCAATGTCATAAAACAGCAAAAACTTCCCCTGAACTATGGTATCCAGTAGAAATTTGAAATCATTACAATCCATTCCTTTTAAAAACAAGGGGGTCTCCATACTCATGACAATAAAAAGCTGTCTTATTAATTATTTCCAGCTCTCTGTGACAATTTTGTTATATGATGACATCTTACAGGGAGGCTAGTTTCCTACATTTGGCAAATGGTCACATATTTGACATGACACTTTCTCAACATTTTGAACAATTAAATCTTGAATCAAAGTTAGGTCCTTTAACAATAATTTTCAATTGAAGTAATTTATATTATTAATATGAAAATTCTTAATAACCGTTTATACAATAAAAAAGTACAGTATGACATGAATATAATTTCTGAGGCTAAAAACAGAATAAATTACATCCTTGTGTATAATACGACCTCATAGTACAGCCATCTCTATGTAAATTGCTTTTGAAAAGTTATACCACATCATCCTTTAAAATTTCAATGTCGTACATATATTTCACTAAAAAATTTAATTTTTCATGATATTAAACAACAGAAATGAACCTGGTGTTTAACCAATGTTTCTTCTCCTAATTTCTGTTTCAAAAGTTATTGCAATATTTTGCAATTTAAAATTACAAGTACCAGCGTACACTACATAGCAGTATAATTATGTTGAGGTTGTTTATGTATCTATATTGTATTGTTTAATTTTTCTCAAATCATTTCAAACTGGATCCAAGCTCTTCTCTTGATTTGAAATCATGCATTAGTAACAATAATAAAAATACTACCCAAAATACATTATAATTTTTTAAAATATTTTTTCCTTTCATAAGACTGAAATTTAGTCTCTGTGAAGAAAAATACAGATGGGTCCCAATTTAAATGGGAAGATCGTCATGGCTAATCAAGCCATGACGATCTTCCAGCAGCATGTTATTGGTCCTAACCTGGAATCTCTGCTTCAATCCCTTATCTCAACGTAGCTTCCCTGTGCCTTTTCTATAAATATTTTCATGATAAATGTTCTGATGAGCTTTTCCTCTTTGATACCTAGACTTTATGAATTTAAGCACAATACTAGATTGGCAGTTAGGTCTCATCATTTTACAATTGAAATGGCTAGATGCAACCATAAGTTCTTTGCTAACAATTTCTTCTATCACACTTCTCACCTATGGAACTCTTCTGACTTCTTCCTCCCCAGTCAACTTTCATCTTCAAAAATTTAAATGAAGCATGAATCATAATCTTCTGTGTTCTTGATTCCTGCTCTTTTATTGTCCTCTCTCCTTAATGTTTTCTTTTCCTCACATTCTCTTACATTTTTTAACTCCTTGCATCTTAGTGACTTTATTGCCTTGCCTGGGGTGAAATGATTAACAAAAATCTGCTATGTTTCTTAGGGATGTAGACGGTCATGGCTCTTCAGATTCTTTTTCTTTATTATGTGTGAATTGTCAGGACTTCTTCAGAAAGATAGCGGAGTGGTTTCCCATTACTTTGCCACAGTTTTGAATCCACAATTGTCTTCTTTCTCGTAGAATGTTTACCATCCTAATGTTAGAGTGTCCCACCTTTTAACACACAGCTGGAGCAGGGGGAGGAGACAGATTAATTTCTTTCCCAATGTTCTTTGTACTGGATGCAACAGACCAGGCCAAAATTTGTTTACCAATTACACCACCCCAACAAAAGTCACCAAAATTTTTTTAAGTAAAAATCTCATCGTTAAGTAAAGGTGAATTTCTCACAAAAATGACACATAAGTTACCATCAGATCAGGTAACTTTGATAGGTTTCTGGCACTTTTGCTTACATTTCTAGCCAACAAGGCATCCTGCAGTCATCATTTTTCTTTTCAATAACTCCATACCAGCAACTGTATTATAGCTTTTGATTGGATACTGCAGACATTTTTTCATTATCAGTGTTACCTGCAATGCTGGGCAACTTTGATAACATAGATTTAAATATGAATTCACGTTGTTAAATTGCTTATGGCTAATTTTTGTTGATGTTTTAATATCCTGACCATATTGATCTCATCTTGCTTGTATGGGACAGGCACCTGCACACTTGAATAAAGTTTTTTTGGAAATAACTTGTTGTCATACTTTCATTTGTTCTTTATTCTTCCAAAATAGTGATTTCCCCATTTCTTACTTGCTTATGACAACATTTTTTAAATATATTAAAAAAAAAAAAAAAAAAAAAAAAAAAAAGAGCAGAATCTATCATTGAAATGCATGCAATTTTCAGATCAAAAGTTGGCGCAAGTGTAAGAAACCCATTCTCAAAATTTCGGAGCTTACTTTTTATTTTTTATCAACACTAGAACCTTTTTTTTACTCAGCAGTATATATTTATGTTGAACATAGTTAAGCCAATAAATATAGAAAATAAAATTTGTAAAGTCCGAAAAAAAAAAAAAAAAAAAAGTATGTGATTACTCTCTTGCTAGGCAGTCAATAATTGATGGATTCGTTTTCTACAGCTTAACCCTTTGCAGGTTATTTAAAGTCAAAAAATAGTTTTAGATTATAAGATTGATTTTGTTTTTGGGATATAATAACTATTTAGTGATACAAGTCCCACTAATTAACATTTAGCAATCAATGTTATCCACAAGTATTAATTCCTCTTTCACATCATTTTTTTGGCTTTTTTTAAAAGCCTCTCAACTAGAGTTTTCATTGTAAATTTCTGTTTTCATCACAACACAACCAAAGAATTATAACAGAATCACTTGGCAACACAAAATCTTAAGCCTAAGGTAAAAAGTCACCTACAGAGTGCTAAATGTTAACCTATAGCCTGGAGGAGGACAGGTGGATTCACACCTTTCCCAAGGGTATTTGTGTGTAAGTGAATATAATGAACTCAACTGGAATCTGGCTCTCCAATTGCCAATTCTGAGCTGTTATCTGTTACACCACTTGCACATCCAAGATTACAGAACTTGGTACTCTCAAATGGTACTGACTAGGTTCGATATTGCTCAACTTTGGGGATGATACAACAACCGGTGTTTCAACATGTGGCCATAAGCAGTCAGAATGGGTTTTTTTTAGAAAGTATTTAAGTTCACTGTAAGCATAATTTTTTTTTATCAATGTTATCTCTTTCTTGACTTGACTACTTTAAAATGGGATTTTTCAAAGAACTTTAATTTATTCAAACATCATTTTATCAAAACTTAATATTTGTGTCAAGAAACAATTAATTAAAGCCTGATGACATATCCCTTGGAGATCACCTTCCTAAACTAAACACTAACATAGTCCGAGGTACGTCCTGATGTTTGCGGTAATGGCATATTCTGGATGCCACTTCATAAAATGGGAACATGTTTTCAGTGTAGATTATAAATGGCCAGGTGTTACATTCTACCTTAGGGTGGAAAATTTTGTGGGATTTACATTTCCGAAGTGAATATGAGGAAAAAAATGTACGGAAAATAAGTTGTTGAATATTAAATGACATACATTACGTTTGCAATAATTCCTAAGTTGTTTTTTTTTAACTTAAAAAAAAAAAAAAAAAATGTTGATAACTCTGGGTTGGGAGGGATGAAGTGAAAGGTGAGACTGAGAACCCAATGAAAAATAATTTAAAACAAATTGCATCATTCTGTCCTTAGTGAATATCAGTGAAATTATTTCAAAGTAAATGGGAATAAAAGACAAAATAATACAAGGGATGAAATGAGACATCAACAAGTCAACAACAATCCCCTGAAACAAATCAGCCTTCAGTTAAAAAATAAAGTCGAGAATTCTTTCAATAAGTGTGGAAAATAATTACTACTAATAATAAAAGAACTGACAAAATAATTTTTTAAATAAATTTAAATATACTGATATCGGATAATAGAAATTAGTGACTTTTTTTTACTTATTTGTTTAAAAAGATATTATTGTCCAACGATGAAGGCTTTTAAAACAGTTGACCAAAAATGTAAATAAGAAAAAGAACAATTGAGAGAGAAAAGGAAATATAAACACAATAAAATTTATGAATTTATTTAAGATATAATTTTTGAAAAAAAAAAAAAAAAAACAAAGAAAAAAAAAAAATCAATCTATTGAAAAAAAAAACAAAACAAAAAAACGCTTTTTATTACACTTCTCACTACAAACAAGTACATTTTAAAAAGTGTTTAAAATTTTAAAACATAATATAAATAAACAATGTATTATTTAGTAACTAATTTAGAATAGGAAAGGAAAAATAAGAGCTAAATTGTTGCAACAGGCTGAGTAAATTCTTAAAAAAAAATAAAAAAAAGGGTAACAAAAGAAAGATTTTTTATCCTCATCCATGATAGCCAGATCGAAGCTGAGCCAAAACGTTTGTAACTGGCAACAATATTGAACACGTTTAACAAGGATTTTTTTCCCGTTGCTTCTAAAATAAATAAATGAAATTTATAATAATAAACAAATAAATAATTGAAATTTCCTATTTTTTAAATAACTACAACGTATATTCAAGAGAAATATCCCTTCTGTGTAGGTTTCTAAAAAAAAACAGGACGAAAAAAATTTATTTTCATCTAACTCGATTATCTTACTGCTTACAGTTGAACCGGATTCTTATACATACACTCGAGAAAATGAACCTCCAAGAACAAACTATAAATCATATTGTTCGGTCAATAAGAAAATAAAATTAGAAATGACTTACAAGCAAGAAGCGACATGTGCTGTTTAATAAAACAAGATGCGGATGTTCAATATTACAGCTGGTGGCATAAAAATTCGACTTTACATTTGGTCCCTCATCGTATTGAGACGACAATACATACCTTTTTAGCCATTAACAATAAAAGGGTGGAACTTGAATTAAAAATTTTATGTCATGAGAAAATGCTGAATAAAGAAAACATGAAAACATAGATCGATGTAAGGAGGAAAAATTAAATCTAGGCTAATACTTACCTTCAAAGTTCGATAGATTAAGCTGTTCGGCCATGATGTTCAAAGAGGACACATCAAAATTTTTGATTGTGAACGTTGAAACGAAAACAATATTATTTTTCTCTCTCTCAAAATATATGCGTACTATTCGATTATTTTTTTACATTTTATTTACTATTTACAATTTAAAGGACTGATAAATAATAAAATATTTATTTAATTTATCTTGTGCTGTACTAAAAAATATATTTCAAATATACTTGTTTTCTGTTGCAAATTTTGTTACGAAATTTTTAGTCAAACTTTGTAGTAAAATATATTTTTAAAATTCACGTAATTTATCTTTGCTTAATAGATGCCGTGTATAATTATTTCTTTTTGATTTTACTTTCGTGAAAAAATGTTTCTTAATTACATAAAATGTCCTTATGTTCTTTCTCTAAAATTATTTTTCAAAGATCAAGTCTTTCGTTTCGTTTTACAATTAATTTTTCCTACAACCTCACGTTTCAACTTGTGTTTCTATTGCGAGTACTTTATAAAAAAACTGGGAAATACGAACACGCAAAGATGCCAATTGATACAAGACGTATTACGGGCCCAGAAACATCACAAACTCCCTATTCATTTTGTAAAGAACCGGAAAAGAAAGCATTGGTAAGATTATTTTCATTTTAAAACGTATCATTTAAAACTAAGATCAATTTAAGAGCAGTTTTAAAATAACTCTCACTTAAAAAAACCCATATCCGTCATCGTGATATAAGCTTTAAAAAAATTGATTTTATTTTTATGATTTTTAAGTTTATCATAGTTAAATTAAAACTAGCTGATATAAATAAGTTGATGAAATTTATGTTTATTTTTCTGTTTTGTTTTGTTTGCTACACGTGGACTTTCGCAAGCATGAGTTTCAATTTTTCAATCAACAATTACAAACTAAACACTTAAACATCAATTTTTAAACATAGAAATTGGTACTCCGATTAAAAAGTTAGTAAGAACCCTGCTTAAAAGGGAAGAACCCTATTTTTTTTTTTTTAAACAAGTTTCTCAGTTCATTCTTGCATAACGACAGAGATCTTGCGTGAACCAAGTTTCCGGGCAAAGAATTCCATTTCGGTACCACTCTAACTGCTAAAGAATTGGATCTAAAAAGTTATGGATCTTGAATGGTCGATGTAGTTTACTTTCAACATCACCGCTCAACTTTCTCAAGGCCGGTGCGAACAATTTATGAAATCCACATTTATAAAAAAGACATTCAAGTATATTTATCAACTTCAACCAACTTCATTCATTTTTCTTGTATTTTTAGATAAATGATAAAATCAATCTGACCAGAAGCCAGACACAACGTTTCTGTACACTTTGTGCATCCTTGGAGCATGGACTCCAACAGCAATAACTTGTTTATTCCTACCTACCTGCAGTGCGAATAATATTTCTTCATCATTTAAGTAAGTGCATGCTTGGAGGAGTTAGGAGTATGTCTCTTTCAATTCATGACTGGCTAGGCAGAAGATTTTCCCCGCAGTATGTTGCCATTTCTTTCTGCACTAGACTGGTTACAACTTTACTAAGACTATAATACCCAGTCTGTTCTGCTATTGTTTTTCCTACCTACCTGCAGTGTGAATAATATTTCTTCATCAGTTAAGTAAGTGCACGCTTGGATGATCATGTCTCTTTTGATTCAAGTAAGCGTTCTGAAAGCAAAGGAAATATTTGTCGCAGATTAATTCCACAAAACAGGGAACAAATCACTGTAAGTTCAGACTCGAATATTGAGGGCAGAAAGAAATGCTGGAAACTCGATTCGCAGGTACTATCTCACAAATCCCAATGCACGTAACCAGTCAAAAAAATAACTTACTCTCTGACGAATGTGGTAGCGAAAATAAATCAATTTTTCCTCGATTCGAGAACACCAGCTGCTTTTATCTGCCGAGCATTTTTTTCATTCGTCGACAACTGGGAGAGGACGCCAAATTTTTGCATATCAAAATACTTTTATAGAGATTCCTGCAACAGACTTGTTTTTAATCTAAATATTCCATCTTCAGCATGTCATGCGGAATACGTGGCCTTTTTTTGGTTAGTAATTTTCTTTTTCACCACATTTTCCATTGTAGGATACACGCAACGCACTGCCGCTTTATTTGCTATACTCCCCGCTGTTCTTATTATCCAACAGCTTGGAGCAGCTCTCTTTATCCTGGTGCTTCGTTGTAATGGAACTATCTCCCATACGCGTGTTGGAGTGTCATCTCCTGAGGAGTCATCAGACATATCTTGAGTTTCCAGAATCTCTGCGTCTGTGGAAGCATCGGATTCTCAGATCTCAATTATCCGATCACTGTCAGGCAATGAACCATCATTGGATTAATTCAGCGGTGTATCAGAATCGGCAAAAAGGGGAAGATCTTTTATATGTGATGGTATCCCGTCGACTATTATTGTTTGTGGACTTACAATGTCCGTCACATGACCCACTTGATACCTGGAGGTACGCCGGCCATAGGGAGCTTTCACCCATACTGTGTTCCAACTTTGTATATATCGTGATACTTACAACGATCAGGTGGTAATGTTGTGGTAATTCCCTTCACTTTCAGTTGGTAATGGTGAATCATATTGGCAGGCGCATTAGTCAATGATATGTCAGCTTTCAGCGTGATATTATGCCAGTATACTGCCTACCTTATCGAACACTGCTTTCTTGCTGCAATTCTCTTTATGTTCTGATGAGATCTTTCCACTATACTGTTTCCTGCAGGAACATAGGCGCAGTGAAAACGAAGTTGGACTCTCAGGTCATCCAAGAAATCTTTAAAGGACTTACTGCGAAATGCAGTGTCATTGTCGGTCAGGATTTCTGATGGTGGGCCTTGTTAAAAAAAAATACTTTCCAACTGTTGAATGATGGTTCTTGAGTCTTGTTGCAGCAGGCGTTGCCATATCACAAATTGACTGGGGCCACAATCAATTAACGTAAGGTAGAGTTTCCCACCATAATGCGTAATATCCATTCCTAAGCGGGTCCAGATTTCATTCACACTGAGCTTGCCACGCGGCCAACAACTTGCGGCTGGGTTGATTAACTGGCATCCTTTACATTTTCTAACCACTTCCTTGACTGCTGCCTTGGATGTCATAGGGTAGATTCGTCTCACAAAATATAGCGTTTGCCTGATGCCAGGATGTCCACTCTGGCAATGTATGGCACGTATCTGATCAGGAGAGGTTTCGTTCACTATGGAAGAACATATCGAGCATGTTGGTTTGGTTTCCTTCTTTATCATATCATACCATCGTTGCGGTACTCTGGTGAGCTTATCCACTCGATTCTCACTCAACATTACTAAACTTATCGTGATCAATAAGTTATACTCTTGAATCAGCTTTTCAAGAGTACTGAAACGCCTTCGGATCAGCATCTCACTTGTCGCCTTAGTTCATATTCTGGCTTTGCCAGTGAGCATGTTTGATATCCACCGGTGCACACACGCAGAGTCCATAAAGAGGTGTAGCTCCGTTGAGCCCCACTGTAGTGCTAAATTGATGTGTTTCAGAATAGCATCCAATTCTGATAAATTGATATGTTGGACATCCTTCCACAGCCAACATGGGTCTTCTACAATGCTTCTGTCGACCTCCAACAAAACCCCTGTGGCGAGAGAACTTGCATCAACACATATCTCATAAGCGTGTCTGCTTGTGCACCACTTACCGAGTGCAGGGTCATTCTAGCGTATTCTTTCCGCTATGTCCTCAATCATGTTCTTAACGGGATCATCTGTCACTTTGTTGTCCCAACCAGGCGTGATCGATACTGTCCTGCGTTTTACAAATGATGCAGCAACACGAAGCCACCCACACGCAGGAATGTGACCCATCAGTTTTCCACACCACAAGAAGGTATGATGTCGTGTCAGGACCTCAGGAACTGATGGAATGCCATTTTCATGTTTCCACTTAAGCCTATTGTTATCTTGCTCGACATGCAAACCCAGCACATGTGTGCCATCCCGTAAACACTCTGGATCCTTGCAGGTCAAACCAAACGCAGCCAAGTGCTCCTTCATGCATGCTGCTGAAATCAGGCTCTCGTCAACATAAATATTATCAATATATGATGAGGTTGCTCATCGAACTGACATCTTTTGACAACATGGCGTTCACAATGGCCTTCATTATGGCTGTTGCAACATGCAATCTGAAACCCATTCAGTTCAAGCAATATCTTCGCCCCTGAAGATTACTGTTTGAAAGGGCCAAAGTGACTTATGGATATGTACTTGTAGATAGGCCTGCCATAGGTCAAGGATAGCGACATCCAGTCCTTTATCACGCCACTCCCTCAGTTTCTGTGCATACACGTCAGCATTGGCTGTGTGTGCATTGAGACACTCATTCAGCTCTCAATAGTCTAATACTGGCCGCACGTTATTTTTGTTTTTCTGCACCACCACTGTCATCAGAATTAAACCTTTTGGGGGACCATGTTCCTTTTCAGGATATGGCTGCAACCATCTGTTATCAAGCCAGGTCTGCAGCTCTCAATCGTCTTCCTCCTTGACTCCCGTTGGTATTGGGTACTTGGGCATTTCCAGTGATTGACCATCACACCACTTCCATGATGTGACTCATATCTTCCGGTTTGGGCACAGAAATCAAGTTCTTCTATTTTAATAGTGGCATAACAGACTATCGCATGCTTGGGAAACCATACATCGTCACACTCTGTTATTTGGAATCCATCCAACTTTTTAATGGCGTCAAACCCAAGCAACAAGTCAAAACCCAATAGCTCTCCATCCACTACCAAGACTTTAATTTTGAGAGAGTTTGGATTGTCCACGTCAAGCTTAATACTTTCAACTCGGCAACATTTGAGTGTATTTCCATTTATGGTGAGTACATTCACCTGCGTCACCCGCCAGGATTGACAGGATGACTTACTCACAAGTGTCTGTGAGCAGCCAGTGTCCACCAGTGCCACTCTCTTAATTCCGTTCATGTAAATACCCAAGACGAGTAGCGCTTCATTCATAACTCGCTTAGGGAAGAGACAGGCGCTAACATCTTGTCTCCTTATTCTTTTCTCTGGACACAATGAAGCAATGTGGCCTATTCTTGACACCGTAAGCAATGCATTATTGTGCATGACCTGCGTGGCTGATGGACATCTTCTCGTCGAAATGGGCAGTCCCTGGAAAGGCAATTCCACCCAGAGCATCGATAGCATCACATACCCTCCTGACATTTAACATTTGAATGTTTATCAGCTCCGCAACCATTTCCTCAGTTGCAATTTGATCTTTCATTGTGGCCCAAGCTCAGTCCAACAGTTGGTTTATATTCATGCCTTCCATCCTGGAAGACGTGTGCAGTAGGTGCTTGATGTGCACTGGTAACCCTGCTATGAACCCACATGCTAGTCCTTGCTCGGATATCCCGCCAAATAGACCTGTTAACTTCTTCAAGTCGGCTAGAAACATGTTGACGGATTCGTCCGGGCACAGTCGGTGTTCCACAAATTGCTCGTAAGCCAGGAAACAATCTGGAGCAAAAGCAATCTGCAGGGCTTGTTTTATTTCCTTGACATCTGATTTTTGCTCTGATTTTAACTGTTGGTAAACAGCAAATGCTCTGCCCGTCAACCTCAGAGGAAGAACACGTTCAACCCTTTTAATTCCCCACAGGAATATGCTTTTCAAAACTGAAGAATATTTCTAAGAAATTTATGTCTTATTTGAACAAAGTAAACTACATAAGATTAAAAAGTGAAAGATATTACATTTTTAAAAATTAATGTTTTTTTTGTGTCGTTTTTTTTTTTTTTTTTTTTTTTTTAAAAAGCTAAAATAAAGATTGAAAAACAAATCGTTTCTTTTTAAGAAAGTTAAATTTTGAATTTGAAAAAAATTACATTGCACCAAATGTGAAAAGTCTGGTTAATTTCAAGGGTATAATTAAAAATTGTTCTCGTTTTCTCATAGCAAACGCTGAATTATCTCCCTTACATCCTTTATCCTTCCATTAGTAATATGGCATTTATACCATGAGGCTTCCAAACACCTCATTTAAAATATAGATTTATATAATTTATTTCTTCATTTTCTTGTTGTGGGTGCTCTTTCTGGCTTTTATAGTACAAATTTTAAAAAAAAATTTTTTTTTTAAGATTAAAATGCCAGTATTAAAAACTGAATTTTAAGTTTCAAAAATGCAAAAACGGGTTTCATCTTATATTTAATAAACACTAATTAATACTAATATTATAACTAAAAACCAAAAACTCATTGGAGTTACTACTTGACAGAGGTCTTCAGATATTTGCTTGGTTAATCATGAAAATATGACTTGCCATTTGTTAATTTTAAAGAAAAATATTTTGTGGTCTGTTCAGACACCCCATGAACAGGGGATTATTTTACAGTTTTCATAAATCTTTGGAAAACATTGAAAATCTGTCCCACTTTTTCTTATCTGAATTTTTGAAACTTACAAATTCAACAGAACTTATTCAACTGATAGAGTGATATGATTCTGAGAGAATTAGAATTCATACAAGGATTCCTGGCAACCATAATCTTAACAGTATAAGGTGATGCAGTGTCAATAGCAGACACATGAAGGAAACCACATGAACATCTACAGAAAGTAGTAAAGGAAAGTGAGAAGAAAGGACTTCCATATATACTCTAGTCTAGTATGGGTTTTTATGATCAGTTTTTTTATGCAAAAATTAGGGGGTTGCACTATACACTATTTTTTTGAAGAAGTTAAAAAAATCATGCATTTTATGTGACAGTCACACTATACACAGGTAATTTTTTTCTGGAGGTGTGGGTTAAAATACATGCAAAAAAATTTCAAGTTGACCTGGTTTTTTACTTAGTGTGGAGTCCACAGGTACATAACCGATTTTTTTTTTTTTTTTTTTTTTTTTTTTTTTTTTTTCTGGCAATTGATGACTTGCTATCTCTTAATAGGGACAAAACTACAAGTAAGCATTTAATTTCCCACTGGACAACTTCACTGGGTGTGTGTAACAGCTTAATATAAGTTACTAACAATCAATAATGCTGTAGAGATATGAGAAATACATAAAAGAATTTAAAAATGGTGGGCAAATGAAAACCTAAGGAACAAAGTTGTTCATTCTATTAGAAAGAATTTAAAGTTTTTGTTCACTTTTCACAAGAATTGTTATCAAGTTCTCAATATAAAATTACTTTTCTCTTTTTATTTCTAATTTTTTGCCCACTATTTTTAAATTTGCTGAGTGAACTAAAATATCAGATTGAGAGGAATCATCAACTTATCAGCCCAACATTGTTAATTATGTTACCATTTTCTTCAAAAAATGCATGCTTTTACATTTCAATTTTATATTAATGACAAAGGTGGGGAGCAAGGAAATAACAATAAAAACAAGCGAAAAAAATGTTGGATGTCATTCACTTAGTTAAGCATCTAGATGCATCAGTTGTCAAAATTTGAATTTAAGCTAGAATGTCTCTGTAGCTTTAATGTCTCAGTAATCAGTTTATATTCCCTTGCATTTTATATATAAGACTGATTATTTCAATAATTGATATAGATATGTTTGCCTGCCATTCAGTTCACGCTCTTCCCCACACTTTTGAACAGGAATAAAGTTTTATCCCTTATTTTCTGTTTAGGATTGGGTTTCTGCTTCCTTCTAAAGTCCGCTTATTACATCTCCAACTAAACTCTGAAATTTTATCTACTATATTTTTTTTCTTTCAATAAGAGGAGATATGTTTCTTAAATCTGCCCCAGTTTTTTTTAACTGGAGTAAAGATTTATCCCATGTTTCCAGTTCCTTCTAAAGTCTTCTCATTCTTTTTCACTCTCAGTAGCCCCTTGTGCCTTAGTGGCATTGTCACCTTGTTTGGGATGAATTGGTTAAAAAAGAAAACAAAGACAAAACATTAATCGTCTGAAGGAAGAAGTTCCATCTTTTAATATGTCACCTAGAGATTTGGTCACCTACCCACGACTGTATTTGCTGGTTTAGCAGTGGTATTTTTAGGTTACAACTTACTCTCTGATTCAGTGGTTCCCAAATGGTGTAGTCCACCTTATCAGCGTGGCAGAAGAGGATAGCAGGTGAGGCAAAATGATTGCAAGACAATCAAAGATTTAGAAACAGTTTTAAAAAATTCATATGCCAAAAATAAATCTGTCTATATTTCTGAGATGAAGTATTATGTACACTATTTACATTGTTCGGTCTGTCATCCTCACCTTTGTTGCCATATTTATCACAATGTTTCAACTGTTGTACGCTCCGGCCTTCTTCAGGTGGTTGGAATGTTGAACTGAACGCTTTTTCGCTCGCAGGGGTAGACTGTTCTAGTTCCACATGCCATGTCTAATGGATGTCAGTTATCAATTATCTCCTGTTAACTCCCTTCTCCAAGTTCTCTACCACATTAACTAGGTATTGAACTCGCAACTCTTTGGATCCTGTTACTGGATCTAACTAAGGCCTTTATCCACTGTGCCATGTGAGTTCAAAATGTAAATAGTGTCCAAAAATAAATATAATTTCAAAATTTCAAATACTATTATTATTGATTACTTGTAATTGCATGCACGAGTCCCAGTATAAATAGTTATTGACCGATTTTATCATTTGTGATAGTTTTGCATTATATCAAGTATTAAGAATAACTAGGGACCCACAAATTGAAGAGAGTTATCATCAGTAATATTTTTTGAATCCATGGTTATCTCCCTTTAAGCCTCTGTTTTATTTTTCAACATACTTTGTCACAAAATTTGGTGTGGCACGAGCAAATTTTCATTCCAAAAATACATTCCAGAGAAAAAAGTTTGGGAACCACTGTTCTAATTCATTAAACCACACATTTTATATATAGTTGGAATCAAAAATAGATTGGAATGTGTCAGAATGATAAGATAAAAAACAAATCAGAAATCTAAGGTTTCACTTTTATTAAAGTTTCAACAGAGAATGAAATATGGAGAAAAATAAGAAATTCTGGTACATTTACTTTTGTGCTGTTTGATTTTCATTTAATAATCATGTTTTACATACATATGATTCATTAAACCAATATTAGTCATTCGAGTGCATATGAAACATTATTGACCAATGAAAATCAAACACCACAAAAAATGCCAGGATGTCTTTCTTCTTTATCTCATTCTCTGATAAATGTTTCCTATTTGTTCTTTATCACATATATAGTATACATAAATGCATAATACAGTATGAGGCAAAAAAATGGATGCACCCATAGAAAGTCAATTTTTGTATTTTTGCCAAGTCAAGTGTGTAGTAGAATTCATTTATTAATACAGGTTATTAATGCAAGTGTACATATGTACATTATACAAGTGAAAAAATGATTTAGTAACAATAACAATGTTAAGCATACTGCCTTAAAGAATAAACATAATCTAGAGAGGAAATGTGACAAGGGTAAATTACAACACTTCCAGTGGCATAGTCAGAGTCCTGATCATAACCCAATTGAAAACCTTTGGGCAATAATAGACAAGTGTGCCCTTAATAGGAAAGTTAACACAGAAGATGAGCTTTTTCACAAATTAAAGGAATGCTGGAAAAACAAGAACATTGACTTACTAAAGAATTTACTAAAGAATAGCATGCCACAAAAAATTAATGCCTTTATTAAAGCAAAAGGTTAACTAACAAAATACTAGATCATTTTTTGACTTGTATAATGTACATATGTACACTTGTATTAATACATGAATTCTATTACTCACTTGTCTTGGTAAAAATACAAAAATTGACTTTCTCTAAGTGTATTCATATTTTTGCCTCGTTCCGTATATACGTGTGTGTGTGTGTATATATATATATATATATATATATATATATATATATATATTCAAGGAGGCACGGTGGAGTAATGGATAACGGCTTGGATTGATGAATCGCAGAACCGAGTTTGAATTCCAGTCGAATCCATTACATTCACTTACGTGCTAATACCCTTGGGAAAGGTATGAATCCTCTTCCTCTTCCTTCAGCTATGGGTAAAATAGCAGGACAGACTGGGTTCTATAGCCTTGGATGGCAACTGGTCTAGGGGAAGGACAACTCTGAATTCAAAACCTGTGGAGGGTCATTTGGGGACCTTGTGGTATGTAGTGCACCAGGTCTCCGTATTCGTCCCTTCAAAAAGTGTGGCTGGTCTTGCACGAAAACGTCACCACTATAATCAAATCTCATTTGCTGTTGTCGGGCTGTCGGTTTCCTGGAAACTGATCAACTTGACCCTCATACGTCGAATTTAGACAGGAGAGTCGACTATATTCAAGACTTTTTTTTTTTTAAACTTTCATGTAAAAATAAATTGAAACCAGTATTGAAAAACAATGGTTTCATTGTCTTGCATCGCTGTTGAGGCATTAGAAAATTGTACTTGTCTCCCTTCGACAGACTGTGTGAAATGACTGTCAGTTTCAAAACTTAGTTGTTTTTGTGCTTGTTAAATTTTCTTTTTTGCCAAATGTGAGCATTAAATATGTAAATTTCAAACTCCTGTGAGGAAAACCTCCATCATTAAACCAAAATATCAATTGCAAGAATTTTACTCTTTTGTTACTCTTTATTGATCATTCTAATATGTTGTTGTTTACTTATGTAAAAAGAATTTGGTTTGATAAAACTGACACAGCAAGTAGATAACATTTAAGTGAAAAATCAAATACTCAATTCTTGAAGCCTGAATGTTGTGATAAGTCACTCCTAAAAATACATTTCTATCACAGTTTATCAATGCTAGTTAAATAAGAATTAATCTTCAAAAAATTAAATGTAATGTCAATCGTTATCTTTGGTCTTCTTAATTCTCATTCTTTTATTATTCTCTCTCCTTAATGTTTTTCTTTTTCTCAACTTCTTTCACACTCAGTATCTTCAGTTTAGTTATGTGCCATGCATGATACATGCTTAGGCGATCAGTATCTTTCGATACATGACTGACAAGGCAGATTTTTTCTTGCAGTAGGTTGCTATTTCTTTCTGTAGTAAACCATTTGCCATCCAAGACTATAGAACTTGGTCTGTGCTGCTATTTACCTATAGCTGGGGGGAGAAGAAGAAGATTCATGCCTTTCCCAAGGGTATTAGGATGTAAGTAAATGTTACAGATTTGACTGGAATTCAAGCTCGGCTCTCCAATTCCTCACTCTGAGTAAGTGTTTTAGTGGTTTTATTACTTTTGTTAGAGTGAAATGATTTGGATAATCTGTGGATTTTGTGTTTATGGTTGACTAGCAGTAGAGCCCGGCGTTGCCCGGGGATGTAACAGTAAGAGATAGATCAAGTATCAACCATCATAAAGACTGAAAAATAAAATTGACAAAGATTATTGTTTAAGGTTGACGGACACGCATGTCTTACATAGTTTGTTTTTTTTTGTTTTTTTTGTTTGTTTTTTTACGAATTGGTCAAACTCAAACAAAAACATTGTTTTCAATCATTATGAGTCTACTGATTGAATAGAATTTTATTATAAACAATTGTCTTGTAAATGGAATTTTTAAAGCATTCTGAATGTAAAAATAAAGAAAAAAGTGTGCAAGACAATAAGAAACACTACCTGCCAAAAAAAAGTGAAGTTTTGCTGAAATCTGTTGAAAAATGTAGGAAATCCAATCCCATATATAAACGCACACACACACACAACCAACCTGGGTTTTATAAGTATAACTCGATATGAGTTGTCCCCCTTTCATTAATGCCGCTTAATCGTGTTTTCAAATTGATTTTGTGCAAAAACAATTGTTTTTCCAATTTTTGGTGCTGTCAGAAACACCGCAAGGTAATTTTATGTAGTCCTGTGAAGTTTTGTTGAAATCGGTTGAAAATGTAGGAAATCTGATCCAATATATAAACATACAGACACACACACACACACACACACACACACAATCTGCGTTTTATAATAAGTAAGATTTTAATGCTTTAAACAATTTTTACATAGTAAAAATTTCATATCTTTAACTAGCCTCATATTCTGAGGCCACTATCATCTTTGGAAAGTTGTGCATTAGAAATAAAATAAAAATAAAAGCTACAAAAAACTATTTTTTATATGCTAAGAATTAATCCTGTCCTATATGAGAAAATATCCCATCCAATATGGAAAAAAAAAACCAAACATTACAAGGTTTACTACAAAGTAGGTGTCCATAAAAATTCTGGAAGTGTACACATGTATCAAGTACATGTATTCTAAAATACCAAAATTTTCAGTGTTTGTCAATTGAAATGATGGTTTGTTTTGTTTTACGGCACATCAACCTCAATGGGCTATTTAATGCTGACAAGACTTTTATTGCTGGTACATTTTTTCCAAAAAATGTATTGCTGCTAATAATTGTGTTTTTTTTTTTTTGTTTTTTTCTTTCAAAAATGTGTTGCTGGCAATTATTTTCTCTTCAAAATGTAATATTTTTTTCCAAAAAGTATTGCCAGTAATAATTCTTTACAAAAATGTATTGCTGGTAATATTTTTTCCTGCAAAAATGTATTGCTGGTATTTTACCTATATTTACACTTTCATAATATTTTCAGCAAAAGTTGGGGGTAACTATTTGCCCATAGTTGAGACCCTAACAGGTGCTACCACCCAAGATCAGTGTGAACCTTGGAACACCACCAATTAAGAGGTGGTCCCATGCTCCTCAAAACCTCCTGATCAGAGGCCTTGCTGTTGGATATAGTAAAAACAGGGGCAGGTGAAGACATTACCAAAATGACCAGAAACTACTTTGACCTGATCAGAGGACATGATCAAAATAAAATTTAAGTGGGTACCAGGATATTGGTACACGGATACTTATTAAAAATAGGTGAGACACCATTTTAGTACGTACCTCCCTGCAGAAATTTCAGAACTACACTGTTATCACCTATTGGCCATGGGTGTGGTACTGTGCTTGGTACCCCCACTGAGTATGAACTTAGAGGATTGTTCCAGCTACATCAGCTGTAGGAGTCTGCCCCATAGCATAGGAATACGGAATATGAGAATGTAACCAATTCAAAATACAGGTGGTGTTTCACTCAAAATATTCCAAAATCTTTTAGTGCAAGTGTATACAAATACCAAATTTCCAGACAGGGTGGTAGTATTATGGTCTTTATGATGTCTTGGATTTTGGTAGCACCTCCTTCTTACCCTGTTGGTACAATTAGATTCTGGTTCTGTAGTCTTTGTAACGCCTTTTTGTTTCTGTTCATAAGAAAATATTATTTCCTACTGATAATCTTCCAAGTGTGCATGGAGGCATGGTGGAGAAGGATAGGAAATTATATTAGACTTGTGATGTGGATAATATGTAGTTTGGATTTGACAGATTTTTGGCTTCAATTTTTGGTTTCTTTTCTATCACATCTTCTATGTTGGGTGATTGAAAAAGTTTGTTCAATTTATTAAATAAAAATTAATGACAATTTTTGATTTTTATTGGCATTGATCTTACTAAACAACATTTTTACCATTATTTACATTCAGACTATTGTTCTCGTGTTGTAATCCTAGCGTTTTTGCTGTTGGGCTCTCCAACCTTCATCAAATGTATATTGATTCAGGTAGCCCACAAGGAATTCTGAACTGATCCCTTTATTTAATCTATGTTGAGAGATTCTTTGTCCTCTGCTTATGTCTAGGGATATCTCATCTAGTTCTTATTTTTAAAACATTTTTATCATTCTGTTTCACTACGGTTAACAATTTTTTATTTCAACACAGTTTCAGATTGACCAAAATGTTTTTATGGGTTATCATCCCTTAGGAGACAACTGGGCCGATCCATCAGCTCAATAATACAAGCCTTGAGATTAGCTGACTGGTCTTACCAGCCAATCAGATAGCTTCTTGCATTTCTTATACATCTGTATCTTTCAATGGCATCTTCTGTGATAGTTTTTTGTCTTCTGTGATTTTACATCAATTTTGTTTTTGTGTCCCATATGAGGGCTTGTGAAAAGGGCTCCATCTTCTTTGGTACTGAGACTCCAAATGAGACTTTGTCTCCAAATGGTTAAGTAAAAATATATATAATTTTTATTTTTGACATTGACTTTATTAAACAACATTTTAGTGATTTATTCTATCTTTGGCCATCTTTCAGACAACTTCATAATTTTATCTTTGCAGAACTTCTCATCAAAAAAGTGCTCCTAATGCCTTTTGTAGTCTTCCAAGGAGCAGAAATTGTTTTCATTAAAAAAATTGTGTATAGAATTGTATCATTGCAAATTAATTTCTATGCTAATTCAGTTATGTGCCATGTGTGATACACACTTAGGCAATCATATATCTTTTGATACATGACTGACAAGGCAGATTTTTCCCCGCAGTAGGTTGCCATTTCTTTCTGCAGTAGACCAGTTGCCATCTAAGGCTATAGAACTAGGTCTGTCCTGCTATTTACCAATAGCTGGGGGTGGGGAGAAGAAGAGGATTCATACCCTTTCCCAAGGGTATTAGCATGTAAGTGAATGTAATGGATTCAACTGGAATTCAAACTTGGCTCCCCGATTCCTCAATCTGAGCTGCTATCCATTACTCCACTGTACCTAGTGATCTCAAATCTGGATAATATTGGGTAACCTTCCTAATTGGAAATGTCCTCCTGTTGTGGAAATATTGAAGTGTCTTTGGGCTTATGCCATTTTCACGAGGAGTTAGCATTTTCACAGGAAGTTTATATGTGAGTCATCTCATGAAAAGAAATTACCAGAGGTTTTCTGTATTTTTTTTTTTTTTTCCAGATTTAGATATTTTCAAAATGTCAATTATTTTGTCTTTGCCAAAGTTTGTTTTAATATGATAACAATACAACTTTTGTTTCATAACTTTTCATTGTTTATTATAATTTATTCTTTGTATACTGCAGTATACATAGAATGGTATGACACTGGTATATGTTACATAGCAGAGGACTAATCACAAAATTCTGAGGCTCAATTTCAAATTCTCATGAATAAAGAAAACTCCAGACCCCAAACTATTATCTTTCTCTGTTTTTTAATGTTTTTTTTGTAGAGAAAGTAAGAAATATTGTACATTATGGTGTAATGAACAGCTGACTGGAATGAAAACTCAGAGAGCAGGGTTCAAATTCCAGTCAAGTTTGTTACATTCACTTAAGCACAAATACCCTTGGGAAACAATTGATATTGATAAACAAGATTCCTGTAAAACAGGTTTTCGATCAGGTACAATAATGAAATGGATATGAAAGGGAAGTAAATTTCACATAAAAATTAAAAGGGTTGATTGATAAGTAAAATCTCTATTCGTATAAAATGTCAGTGGTCCTGATCTGAGTCCTCAATGCCATAACATATCTTCCCTTGCCATTTTTATAAATATTTTCATAATTGTTCTGATGAGCCTTCTTTTTTCTTTTTCTTTCTTTTTTTCTTTTTTTTTTTTTGATACCTAGACTCTATGAATTTAATTGTACTACTTGATTGGCAATAAGGTCTCAGTCCTAACACTTTCTTCACTCGCTCTTCTTGCTTATGGAACTGATTTCCAGTCAAGTTTAATCTTGAAAAAATTTAAATGCAATGTCAGTTGTTAGCTTCTAGGATTTTTTAGGTATAAAGCAGATGCCTCTCTTTGTCTAGAAATTTTTTTCTGTAAGACTATACACTTTTTGGACAGATAGTATGAATATAAACACACTCTTGAATTTAATTTCTCAGGATCACAAAATTTGGACAACACCTTAATCATGTCTTATTAGTGGGAAGATAGGGTGGGGAACCTTGGTTTTGCTCAATTTGACTGAATCTTGGCTAGTTAATTTTAGGTTCAATTCTCTTTGGAACCATTCTTAAATTCATTTTATTGTTTAGAACCTAATTCTTGCCCAGTTTCTTTTTCCATTTTTTTCTCAACCATCCAACCTACCCTGCTTAGAATTTTATGATAATTATCCAATTAGTTGTCCCCCTCCAAATCCCAATCCTGTAATTTCATGCAATTAAATGTTTAAATAGGGCCAGTGCTCCATTACAGATGTTGATTTTTCTGTTCAAGGTCATTCTTATCTGAATTAGAAATACCTATGTCATTGGCATCAAAAAATAGGCCGTGGGTAGCAAAACAGGATCATTGTCTTCTATTGGTAGATTTATTTAGGATATTGCATGGAATGCTTAAATGATTTGTGCTCGTCTCTTCACATCAGTTTTTGTAAATGAGCAGCTTCTTATTTCCCTGTCAAGTTTGATATTCAAAAATTTAAATGCAATGTCAATCGTTATTTTCTGTCTTAATTCTTGTTCTGTTATTGTCTTCTCTCCTTAATAGTATATTTTTATCATATTCTCTAACATTCAGTATACCCCTTACATCTTAGTGCCTTGTTTGGGGTAAAATGATAAAAAAATATTCTATCATTCTGTCAGATTTTAATCAATATTTGCTTCCAATTCATTATTTTTCCTATAGCAAATCACTATATTTATATTTTAATATATATATTTTTTGTTATGAACAAATTTCATTGAATTCTTCAGGGATGTATTTTCAATTTTTAAAATTTTTTTTTTTCTCTTTTCATTAAATGTTACAAAAAGTTTTTTCGACATTTTTATATAACAGGGTTGCCATGACAGCGACATTTCCTCAGATTTTTTTTTAGTTATGTTTTGATAAAGTTCACATGAGGTAATGAAACGTCAACAGGAAAATAAAAATTTTGAACATTCAACTGGTTTTTACGTATTCCATCTTTATATACATCTTGTATTGTAGATAGTCTGCAGATTCTCAGGAACCTCTGCTAATGCTATAATCAGTTACACCCTAGTGTTGACTTTCACCAGTAATTCCATCATCTCTTAGAATTCCTTGAATGGGCTGTCCAATTTGAATATCACATGATTACCAACACACCTATCTTATGTCAAGAAATCTTTTAATGGATATTGATTTAACTAAATCAACTGGGGGTGCAAAAAGAATATATCTGCTGAGTTTGCAGATTTGTAAGAGATTACAAAAGAACAGTATTGTTTTCTGTTGAACTTTCTTAATGCTCAAGAATAGCATGAAGCGTAGACATTGAAAATTACTGTCGAAAAAGAATTTGTGTGAATTTTCTTAAATTGCAAGTTTTTTTAATTGACCCTGATCAAAGAGGATCATTGATGAATTTAAATTTTGACTATTGTCCGGTTCACATTCCTCTCCACTCTTTTGAACAGGAGTAGAGGTTTATCCCTTGTTTCCTGTTTAAGATTGGATTTCCAATTCCGGCTAAAGTCTTTTCATTCTCTTTCAGTCCTAGTAGCCCCTTGCATTTTAGTGATATTTTTGCCTTGCTTGGAGTTAAATTATTAAAAAAAAATTTCTCTTCTATATACAAGCTCCCTTCTGGACATATTTGACCATGTTTCTCCTCAACTTTCTCTCCTTTGTGGCTCTTAGGAATATATCTCACTTTGCTAATCCACCCCCTCCATTCACACATAGCTTGTCAGATGGCTTGCTGCTTTCCCCTATTGTGCTCTATATGAGGGTTAAGTTTTCCAAGCCTACCTTCCTCACTATGTGTCCAAGAAATTTTAGTTGTCTCTTCCTGATTCTGAGTAGAAGTGTTCTTTTTGCTCCCATTTTTTTTAAGGTTTCATCATTTCTTATTCCTTCCATCCATGTAATTCTCAGTGTCCTACTGTAGGATCAGATTTTGCTTTCATTTTTCTCTTCATTTTTAATTTTTAATGAAATTTTTCTGTATCTTAGTATTTTGTTTAATATCTATGTTTCTGAGATGAGCTATTGTAATTATTTACTTTATTTGGACTGTTGTCCTCATCTCTATTGCCATATTTGTGACATTTTGGTCATTGTATGCTCTGGCCTTCTACAGATGATTGGAATTTCAAACTGAACCCTTTATTTCTTCCACTGGGACAGATTGTTCTAGTTCCACGTGTCACACCTCTTCCATATGTCTCAGTTATCCCCCTTTAATTCAACTCGACAAGTTTTTGTTCACCACTGCAGTAGCCAGGTATTGAATTCACAACTCTTTGAGTCAAGTCACTGGATCCAGCCAATGCTTTTTCCTCTGGGCCAGGATACATGGCCCAGCGGATAAAAGCGTTGGTTGAATCCAGTGACTTGACCCAAAGTGTTGTGAGTTTAATACCTGGCTACAGCAGAACAAAGAACTTGAAAAATTGAGTTAAAGGAAGATAACTGATACCGAGACATCCAGAACTAGAACAATCTACCCCGATGGAGGAAATAAAGGGTTCAGTTCAAAATTCCAGTCACCTGAAGAAGGCCAGAGTATACAACAGCTGAAACGTTGTGAATATGGCAACAAAGATGAGGACAACCGTCCAAATAATGTAAATATTTTATTTAGTTTTGGAATGTGTCTTTGGATTACATTGTCTCATTTTTCATCCGAATAAAACACTTCCCAGATATTTAAATTTCCACAATGGTTTGATGTTGACATCAATTTGTAGTTCGCATCTTGGGCTTTTTCTCTTGCTGATGATAATACTTTCTGTCCTTTTGCAATTGATGGTTAGTCCTTTTTTCATGCTTTCCTCTACTACCTTGTTTAGTAGGTCCTGTAGTTTTCTTTCCATGCCAGTCATACCAAACAAATAGATTTCCCAATAAAAATTAAGTACAACATTCTAAAATTAAATTTTATTTGTCATCTCAAGAAAAAACATAGGCTTATGGCCATATAGCATTGAAACAATGGTTCCCATACAATAACTAAAGTTAAGCAACACAGAGCCTGGTCAATACCTAGTTGGATAACCTCTTGGCAATACCCAGTGCTGTAAGCTTGGATGTGCAGGTGGTGTAATAGATAATGGCTCAGGATTTTTAATCAGAGTGCCTAGTTCCAATTTCACTTAGGTAAATACCCTTGGGAAATTTATGAATACGCCTCTTCTCCCTACAGCTATGGGTTAATTAACTGTATCATTAAAAGCATTATATTCTCCCTCAAAAACAATTCTTAAAATCTAAAAATATTTTCTGGATTTAAATAACCTGTAAAGGGTTGATAAGCTGTACAAAACGAATCCATAAAAGAAACTGTACAGTCAGGGTTGGTAGAAATGACTCCGAGTTAAAATTCACAGTAAACCAACCTAAGTAGTTATGCTGGGTAACTTTAAAGTAAAAAGAAAATTCTTTTGCTTGTACAAAGACTGTTGTCTTGAAATAAAAAGGTTTTTCGAATGACAGTCTCTAAATATTGTACCATCACTGGGAATCATTCAAAGTAGTGTCAGATTTTGCCATAATGAATTATTTTGATCAGATGACAGAAGATGTGGCACCAACTGAGCTGAAACCTTTGTCATATCAAGTTCATTGTGCAGAATATTCTCAACTATCTCATGGGATATACTAATATCATTGGCCGTATTATTTATCGTCAATCACCTGGCATCCATTACTGTATTGAAAATGATCAATGTTTTCCTTGGTGATGTCAGTTGCAGGATCATTTGGGTCATCTTCAAAACTCACTCTTCCCCTCTTAAATTCATCTGCCCACTTTTGCACTGTTGATAAAGCTGGAGCATCATCCTCCCTATTGTAGCATCAATGTTCTTAGGTGCTAAACTCTTTTTCTGCAGCTACTTCATAGCACCACAATGCTAAATTTGGTCCCTTTTCAAAAGAAGCCACTATTAGTTACTTTTGAAGTCTTCTTTGAACAGTCAAATATTAGTTTACCTAGAAAGAAACAATAATAATAAGAGTTAAAATTATTGCATGCCAGATTTCACAGCTCCAGAATCACTCCTTCATAGTCAGCCTATGAACTTTTAAGACCATCCTCATACTTAGCTTCATAAGACAAAAGAAATGGCACTCATTCACTGGACAGGGGTCACCAAAACTTCTGCTATGAAAATTATACTGTCTGTCAAACGTTTTCAGTCTTCTATGTGATGTGTACCTTCAGGGCATTTTTGATAATGGCTCTCCACAATTTTCTGTCCTTTGTAGCTCTTAGTAAATTTTTGTCTTTTTGCTATCTTTTTTTTATCTTTCCTTAAACCCTGTTCTGCCACACATTTACACAAGTTTGTTTAGTGGGTTATGTGCTGTTTTCTGCTGTCCTGCTTACCTTCAGTATGTCTTATGAGTGTCAAATTTTCCAAACCCTCTTTCCTCATTATGTGCCTTACAAATTTCAACTATTTCTTCCTGATGTATAAGTGTCCTTTTTCTTTCAATTCTCTCTAAAAATTCATCATGTTCAGTCCATCGTATTCTCAACATCCTTTTGTAGAACCATATTTCTGTTGCTTCAAATCTCTTCATCTGTGAGATTTTCCGCATACACTGCCATATAGGAGGACCGATATTACATAACATTTAAGTACTCTTTTTTTGTTTCTAACAAAATTTTTCTGTTTCTTAATACTTTGCTTAGCTTTTGGAAGGCATCTTTCACTATCCCAATGCAACTTTGGATTTCAATGTTTGCTCTTTCTGTCCTCCTTTAACACACTTCTCAGATATTTAAATTGTCGTACTTGTTTGATTTTTCTAATTTGCATGTTGGGCTGTTCTTTTTTTTTTTTTTTTTTCCTGACAACTATGCATTCTGTCTTGTAACTGATGCATAGTCCCTTCCTTGCTTTCCTGTAGGAATTCCTGTGGTTTCCTTTCCTTTCACCTATCAACACCATGTCATCTGCATATCTTGTGTTGTTAAGATTGTAGCCACCAATAATGAATTCTGGTAGGATTTCTAATTCTCTCAGAATTGCCTCACCGTATAGGTTGAATAAGTCCAGTAAGCAGCAAATATGTTCTAATAGTTATAATGTTAGAACATATTTGCACCTGAAGACTGCAAGAACGACATGAAACTCCGAGTGGTGCTAACGACATTGGATATTATGTATATTCATTAATATATATAATGTATCATTGTTGGCATGCTCATCAACATTTCCTTCTGTATGAAATGAGTCTTATGTTGCATTTGAAGAGATGTCTGCAGCAAGTGAATGGTAGGATAAGGAAGGTTCAGGAGATGGAGAACTCTGGCTTTTCTTTGGACTCTCTTCATCTCTTCTATTTGTTTTCTGGTGATTTTGAAGGATGTTGTTTTTTTTGTTTTTGTGGACTGTTCTTCTCCAATTGGTTCTTTCTGTAGCTTCCATCTCCCAAATGACCAAATCAATTTCTGTCCTCAGCAAGGTGTTTTTACGCTAGTCTTTGAATTGAGAACATGGGGTGCCACGTGGTCTCTTGCCAGATGCGAGCTCCAAGAAGAGGATTTGTCTGGTAGGCATATGTCTAGCAATCGGCCAAGGTGTCCAGTTGATTGAAGTCAGTGACATGTCATCATGGTTTCTAGGCTATCTATCATTGCACAGAGGAGAACTTTGTTGCTCATGATCCACTCCTGTCATGTGTTACTATATATATATATATATATATATATATATATATATATATATATATATATATATATATATATATAGCAGTTTGACAATACTTTCATAGATGAACCTTTATAATTGTTCAGTTCACTCTCCAGGTTTTAGCAATTGACTGGTGTTTGATATAATTAATACATACACACACACACACACACACACACACTTGTGTGTCAGTTTAAACTGACACCAGAAAGATATGGGTGATGTTCTTTTAATTATTTCCAGCAGCCACTTCCCAGTGTTTACTGCACCTCCAATCCATAAATACATGGGCTTACAGTCTATGACCTCAGAACTACCCTTGTCTGGGGTGTTTCTAATTTCATAGGTATCCAAGAACCCATGAAGCAAAAACTTTTTTTAAAAAAATCATTTCACTCTAAGCAAGGAAATAAAGCCCCTAAGACATAAAGTGTTAGTGAGTATGAAAGAATATGACAAGAAAGAAAAACATTATTAAGAAAGGAGGAAAATAAAAGAACAGGAATTAAGAAGACAGATAATGATGGGCATTGAACTTTAATTTTGAAGATCAAAGTGGTCTGGAAACCGAGAAACTTGAATGGAGTTCCACAAACAAGATTTGTAAGAGAAAAAAGTGCTAGCATAGAACATATGGTTACATCTAGCAATTTCGACTGTAATATGAGGAGAGCTAGCTGCCAATCTAGTACTATGCTAATTTGTAAAGTCAGTACCAAAGAGGAAAGCTCATCAGAATTACTAAGAAAATATTTATAGAAAAGGCACATTACAGCAGCTGAAAAGTGATTTGAAGGCGAGATACCAGATCAGGACCAATAACATTGCAGATTCTTCTTTGGATTTTGTCAAAAATCTCTAAATACATAGCAAAAGCACCAGACCAGATGTAACAGCAGTATTCAATGCATACTTCTTAATGAAAATGAAGTATATATATATAATTGGTTAAAAAATACAGAATAATTCCTGAGAAATTTACTGAATTTTTCTTACTAAAAATACAAAAGAACTTACACAAGATTTGCAAAGTGTTATCTTAAGTTCATGAAATCATCACTAATTCTTTCTGATTGTTATTGAAAACGCCATTAATAATGGGTATTTGGATAAAATTATTTATTTTGAACCATATTGAGTTGGCATGTCATGAAAATTGAGCTCTACACCCACAAATAGTCTGTGCACTGTATCCAGCCTGCGATAAAGTAGCTGTCCCAGCATGTTTAATAATAGTTTTGTATCTGTACAGCTATCAAATGGTGTAAATATATTGTATCAGATGTGATTTTGATATCTATAGGAATGGACAAGACCAACCCAAGGATTAAATCCAGATTTAGCATTTGGTATACCAAGATTCCTGCAGACTATTCTGCAGATGATTGGTTAAGATCTTCTGGCACCACCCAACTATTTCTTGTTTTTTTTTTTTTATCTCTAAAGCATTTGTGTTTGGCTTTAGTAGTAGAAGAAAGAACTCAAATTCCAAGTCTTTGATATTTTCTTTTTTTAAATGCTATCTGCCTTCAGAATGTAAACAGTCACAGCTCTCCACAGATTCCTTTATCTTTAAAAAAATGTTTTTTAATCATTTCACCGCCAAGTAAGGCAATAAAGACGCTAAGCCATAAAGGGCTACCGAGTGTAAGAGAATATAAGAAAAATAACAGTTAAGGAGAGAGAACAATAAAAGAACCAGAATTAAGAAAAGAACGAATTTCATTGCATACCAAATGTTTTTTCCTTTTCTTCTGAGAAAATAATCTCTTTTTGCACTTCTCACTTCTTCCATGTGTTTGTTGCCTCTCGTGCATTTAAATATTTGAATCACAATGTTGACTGGTAAGCAAGAAGCCAGAAGAGTTCCACAAGCAAAAAGTGTGGTAGAAGAAACTGTTAGCATAGCACTTAGTTACATCTAGCCAATTCAACTGGAAACAGATGGAACCTTGTTACTAATCTAGTATTGCACATAAATTCAGTCTAGGTACCATAGCAAAGCACTTATCTGAACAATTGTGATGAAAGTATATCAAAAAGGGAAGCAAGTTTACAGCAATGTGAAAGTGTCTGAATTCAAGACAGCGGGTCAGCTAAATTTTTAATCATTTTAACTGTAAAATGATGAGACCTTGACGCCAATTTAGTCCTCTGCTTAAATTCAGAGGAAAGCTGATCAGAACAATTATCATGAAATTCACTAAGACATAACAGGTTACTGATTGTGAAAGAATATAAGAAAGAGAAAAAAACTTCTCGTACGAGAACAATAAACAGAAATTAAGACAGAAGATAACGATTAACATTGCATTTACATTTTTGAATATCAAAGTTGACTGGAAAGCAGAATGCAAGGAGAGAGTTCCACAAGTGAGAAGTGCAATGTTAGCATTAAACTTACAGTTATTTCTAGCCATTTTAACTGTAAAATGATGAGACATTACTGCCAGTCTAGTACTGCACTTACATTTGTAAAGTCAAGGTACCAAAGAAGAAAGCTTGACAGAACAATTATGAAAATATTTATAGGAAAGGGGTACAGTGAAGCTACATTACAACAGTGGGAAAGTAACTGAAGCCGAGATGCCAGATCAGCACCAATCATGTTGCTAATTCTTTTTTTTATCTCTGAATATCTATGACTACTTTGGAAGTATAGATTCCCCATTGCATTTTCCAAAGTTTTGAATTTAGAATTGTTATTTCCCTCAACAGGCTACCACCCAAGGTTATAGAGCCAGTCTACCCTGCTATTCAACTCCTAGCTGGGAGATGTTGACAGAATGATTAAATAGGGAACAAGTAGGAAAAGCTTTATAAATTTTACATTTCACTTTTTATTTAGCATCATCAAAAATTTGTGAAGTTGAATAATGGAAGAGTGTTTTGGTTTTAGATTTTATCTTAATTTGTTTTTTATTGGTTGAGTAGACATTGTGTAAAAGTTAAATTAGTAGTCAAAGCTGTTAGATTTATAAAGGTTTTCCTATGCACTCTTTATATTTTTTCAACAGATGAGATTTATTTATTCTTTCCTGTTTAGTATTGGATTTCTGGTTCCTTCTAAATTTTTCTCATTTTCTTTAACTCCCTGTACTCCTTTGCATCTTGGTGGCATTATTGCCTTGTTTGGGGTAAATTGATTTTAAAAAAATATATATTCCTGAGTGTTAATGTGTAAGTTTTGGATATTTCTTCTATTTTAATTTTTCAGTAAAATTTCCAGTGCAAAGGATTGTGACAAAATGTTTAAATTTAATAGAAAGAGGAATGTACAGTTCACAAACAGATTTACTTAATAGAATACATATTTATTCTACACTTTCTGAGATTATAGTAATGTATTTTAACCAAGGCGATACCTATAACCTACCATCACCAGAAGCCTATAATTAATACCAGATTTGGCAAACTTGGACCTTCATGTATCAAGTATTTTTTTTTTTTTTTCCCTCTTGACATCGCTTTTATTTTAACCCTCCACTCTTCAGCAATATTTATTGTTTTAAAAAAAAAAACGATGATTAGAATTGTAATAAAGCCAAAAACATGATGAGAGTGAATTTATACAATTTTTTGGTTTTGAGAAATTACAACAAAAATGCTAAAATACTAAACACTATTTATTTGTTACATTGTTTATTTACAAGAATAATTTTAAATTTACAACATTTTAAAAACTAATACAATCAAAACTACTGTAAAAACTCATGTAATTTATCCATATCTTTTTGCAAAAATAAAAATAAACTTCAGTGAATGTGTAAATTACATGAGCAGATTGTTTCTAGGGTCTCTTTTCTTTTTTTTTTTTTTTAGTTGAAAAGAAATACAAAACAAACATTCATACCAGAAGTTCACCCATTTAATGTCAGAATAAGTTTATACAGAAAAAATAAGGCCTTAAATATAATGAAGTTGATTTTTATTTATGCTGGACAGTATAATGCTTAATTTTTTCTGTATAAATTTACTAAAACCAGTAAATGGTTAACTACTTTTTGAAGTCTCATGTTCATGCTGGTAATCACAATCCAGTCCATATTTTACATTACTTGCAGTTTCTATCTATCGCAATGTAGCCTCATTGACATACTTAATGATATGGATAATCTTGACTGTATGCTTTTAGTCTTGTCTGTTTTTTTTTTGTTTTGTTTTTTTGTGAGATTAGCAAAATTGTTTACAATATTAAGGGAAAGGATGCAAATTTAAACATTTACATTTTACAATATTGACAATCATGATCCTGATTTCTACATGTGAGCACAATCTGGGTCATATAATTTAATATCTTTTAATGTGATACTTACCTGTTAAACAGAAAGTGTTTTTATTCAATGAAAATTTAATAAGATCTAAACGTAAGTAAGTGAAATTATACTAAATAAAACTAAATTGAAAATGTCTTCCCCTTGGCCATATCAGCAATTCTAAAAATTTTGGGGTGCGAATTTTACATGAGTAGAAGCGTTTTTTAACAACTTTTATCCTGAAAATCACGTGCATAAATTACACAGGTGTGAAAATTACATGTGTTTTATAATTTTATAAGGCAATGCAATATTTATCATTTTTTATTCATAAATTTATAAACATTTACTCAATCATTAAAATATGTGAACCAACTCTAAGGAAATCCTTATTTACCATTTTATAAAGTCTGAATCTATTAACAATTAGCCAATACTTTGCCAATCATTCCAATAAACAATCTCATAAATAAACTGTGTTTATTATTCTTGTAAGTTTTCAAGCACAAAGAAGATGTGTAAATTCATTTTCATATGTTTGTTTTAATAGAATTCGAATCATCGCTTTTAAAAATGGTAAACATTGCTAAGGAGTGGAGGTAGTTAAAATGATAGTGGTGTCAAGAGAAAAACCATCTTTTTGACTGCGGGTTTTTTTTGCAGGCACAAAGATCCAATTTTTACCTGGATTTTTATTTTAAATTTTATAATTAATACTGGGTTTTATGGTGGTCTTTAATAGGTTAATACATTAACGAGTAAAGCATTTTTAATTATCAAAGTTAACTTTGTTTTAAAAAGTACTCACTAAAGAATTTATACCTTTTATGAACAATTGGTAATTGTGTTATATAATGTCTTAGAAAGCTTTGGATTCTAGGAGGCAATGTGAGGAAGAACTTCAAGGGAACACATGCCGATTATTGGCTTAGTATTCCTCCGCATGAGGTCTCAGCCTGTCTCCTGAACCTTGGTGTGGGTGGTCCAGGGTGGAAATTGGTTGGAGTAAAAAAACATATTAAACACTGGTTTGGAGAAATGAACTAAGATTTCTTTTCATTTACAAGATATGTCTCTGGTAAGTCATTAGTGTAGCGTTCAAATGTATGGCATATGAGGTGTGAAATGAGAGCATAAAAAAGGAGTATGCACATCCAGCTGACTGCTTGTTGGCTAATGGTTTGGGCTTGTCATGTTGATAGTGGAATCCATTCTCTTTCTGTGTTCACAGGATATCATTTTCATAACCTAATGGTTAGACAGGCAGTCAGCTGTGCTCCAGGTAGCCTCTATGGTTAGCGTGGGTGTATCTCTGCTCTCTCTCTCTCTCTCTCTCTCTACCCTCTCCAGCTTATAGCTTATATGAGGGAAATGCACAGACGTAGTTGTAGACATCTGTGGCAAGTGAGGGCTGTGTCGATAATGGCCAGCACTCTGGTATATTTGTGTTTGCTTTAAAAAAAATTTGAGTAGAGTGTACTGTGTGTGACTTACCTAGATGAAAATTGGTGTGTAGTTAGAGATACATGTTTTCTAATAATTGTATAAATTTGGCTTTAACTATGTGTAAATTGTGTTTTTCTGCTATATGGGAAGCATATCAGCACTTCAAAATTCCTGTGGCTCTCTGTTGACTTTACACCATTTTGGACTTATATCCAAAACTTAGACAAAGGTAATCCATCACTGTCAGAATACCACCACAAGGCATTCTGACTAATTGTTGACTATCCCAGCCCAGCCTTTGCATTATATAACACTATTTTCATCTTCCCTTTCAGTAAGAATTTATTAAATGGCTCATTAATGTTTGTTTTATCATCTCAGGAAGGCTATGGTAGCATTTGATTTCATACATCACAAGTGCTTTCAAAGTGACTTAACAAGCCTCTGGATATGTGAAGGTGGGGAAAAGTGTGTTGTTTTGTTGTGTGATGATGTGCTTACTCTAGTCTTGTCATACAAAAATGATGTTGAAACATTTGAAGCTTGGTTTTTATTACATTCAACCTATTCATTCAATCTCCCCTTCTACAAATTAGCATTTTTTTTTTTTTTTTATTTATTTTTAAGCATGTAAACTGCTTTGGTCAGGATCACATTGAAACAATTTTCAATAAATTATTAGTTCTCTAATTGAGAAATTCTTTAGAAACAGAATTGATGACTTGCTGCCAGATCAAATAAACAAGAGAATTGATTAAGAATGGATGCAAAATAACTTTTCCTTTCATGGATTTTTTTCTGATTTACTTCTGTTTTATACACTTTTATAATTTCACTAGTTTTAACCTGTGAAAATTTCATGGTTTTCCTATTTTATTATTTTGATGAATCTTAATTCTTAAATTAATGATTAAATAAGTTCATGGCAAGTTCTAGGACAATAAAATATCCATAGCAATTCTTCTATCAAATCGTTAAATATTTGAGCTTAACAACTGTAACAAAATATTGCAATAACAATTATAAATAAGAATACTGGTTGTTATTTTAAGAAGTGGGTACAAATGAAAAGATTTGAAAGTGACAACTTTTTCCATTTCACTAAAACACTTCTATCTTCTTTCTTTCATTCATTTATTTTTTTCACTGAAACCAAGTAATGTCTTTTCCTTTCTTTCCACACCATCAAAATAGAATAGTCCATTATTTATGAGATATTGGCAAAGGTGTAATAGTCGAGCAAATTAACAAAGGGAGAGATGAGCACATTTATAATTGGATTTTGGACAAATACATAAATAATTTTTTCCATGTAGACATTTCCCAATTTTAGTTTTTAACAAAGAAATTTATTTTAAAAACCCAAGGTGTCTCTAGAATGTAATGAATATGAGACTGATGCATAATAATGTTCCAGATGATGATACAATTTTTTTTTTTTTTTTTTTTCAAGCTGGATGAAAACCAAGAAAGATGGGATGGAAGATCACATGACCAGATGCGACCCACATGTAAATATGACTACTATCAATTTTTTTACCTGTTTTATCATTTTTTCTAATCTCTCGCATTAGAATATTTAGACAAAACATTTTCTTCTAAAAATTGTGATAGGTAATATATTCGGGTTGGGTCAAAAGCTTGTAGAATTTTTCACCATATCTCCCAGACTTATTGCTGGTCATAAAACAGGAAACACTTCAGAGATAAAACCTCACACCGTCTCCTTCAGTGTAGTTGCCTCGACTACAGTATAACAAAATGTTCGCAAAACTTGTTTTTTCTTTGCTTATCAAACAATATAGAGATGGTAGGAATATCATATGGTCAAAGTCTCACTGTTTACATGACACACTGTGTTATTTGCAATGATATTATAAATTATGACAGTCTACATGTGGTGGGTGAACATTGAGACTGATATTTTCTGGGATGAGTATGAGCATATTGAATGCTAACAGGTTAAAAGCAAAAATGGAGGAAAATTTAATGCATTTTTGCCATTTGATTCTCCTTTATTCTTAGAAAGGAATGAAAACAAAGAGCAAAAAAACATCTGTGATATTTATGAAGATGGTACCATAACAGAGAATTGTAAGTGGTTCGCTATGTTCAAAAGTAGAAATTTTGATTTGTAAGACTGAGAATGTTCTGGCAAGCCTGCGGTCATTTATGACATACCAAATCGAAATGCTGATTAAAAATCATCCAATTCACCCACCATGAGGGTTTCAGAGATACTCCACTTATCTTCTATGGCATTTGACAGTAGTTGACATTTGGGTATCTCCATCTGCAATTCTCTGCTCAAACTCGACAAAAACAAAACATTTTTAAAAAAATAACAATCACAGGTGATGAAAAATTGAATGCATATAACAATGTGGAGCAAAAAATGTTCTGGGGCAAAATGAAATGAGTCATCATTAACCACTTTAGGAAATGCTGTGTGTCTGGTGAGATAAGAAGGGTAATATGTAATACGAGCTCTTTCCCCAAAATCAGATGTTGAATTCAGACAAGTACTGTTCTCATTTGTTTTGTTTTGTCTAATGGCATATCAACTCTTTATGGGTCATTTAATACTGAAATTTAATTTCCTAGGGAGATTTGAATTAATAAAAATATGATGTGTCATTCTGCTCTCACAATTGAATACATGGTAAATGATACTCTGCTTTTGTGCACATATATATATATATATATATATTTGTGTAGAGATAATTACTAGTGGTGGTGACATGTGTTTTGTTGAAGTTAATATTTTGGAATATGGTTTTATTTAAGAAATTGTAGGATATTATATTAATTAATGTCCTGAAAGAGTTCTTTCATGTTGGTTGTTTGTTTTGTTTAGTGGCATATCAATACTTCTATGGGTTATTTAATGCCAAAATCTAAATATTTTGAACACAATTCTGTGGCTACAATAAATTTATTTTGAATTCAATTGCATGCCTTCAACTACAGATAAAATGTATTGTTGGTCATTTTGCTTTAAAAATGTATTGTTGGTTATTTTGCTATAAATATCTATTGTTAGTCACATTTTCATAGAAAGTTTATAGTGTTTTGATTTTAGTTGGGTGTTTGTTATTTGTCCATAGCTGAGACCCTAACAGGTGCTACTCCCTTGAGTCAGTGTGAACCTAGTAACAGCAGCAATGTCCTATATCAGAGACTTTGCCGTCAGATGTAGTATATCATCATGCCCAGGACTACTGTTCTCATTTGAACTGATTAAAGGTAGTAATTGATGAATAGTCTCCTGAATTGACCAGTCAGTAAGATGTCATTTACCAAATGTGCATAATAAGAGAAATATTGAACAAAATTAAAGGCAAAAGGGGAGGGGGGGTTAGTAAACGAGTAAACATTTTTAGTAAACATTTAGTAAACAAGTAAACATTTTCAGAAATTTTTACAGCGCTTAAGAAAACTCTTATTTGAAACAGCAAGATTGCAAATATATTCAGTAGCATAATAGATAATAAAACATAAAATAAACAGATGCTGATAACAATTGTTTACAGAAGGTATTTGATATGTCGGCCATATTTGTTCTTTGGGTATCGTTGTAATATTTAAAATTAGAACAGTTTTACTGAAAAGATAAACTTTGTTTATATTTAGATTTTCTTGTTCTTTTATAATGTTTTCTCTCCTGATTCTTAATGAAAGACAATATTTCTTCGTAGTTTATTAATATATAAAATACAATAAAATCATATCAAACGGAAAATTATGATAGATTAATTAAAACCTTCAAATGGAATACCGAGATGAGTTAGCACTTTTCTCCGAAAATTGGAAAATAAATTTTGAACTGGAACTTAGAAGAAACACACAATGTCTAAAAATTTGTGTCATTTTTAATCTTTAATATTGGGAAAAATTAAATATTTTAGTGAAATATATGTACGATATTTAAATGGATAATATGGTACAACTTTAAGAAAAAAAAATTTACCTACGGATGGCTGTAATACAGGGTTGTCTCCTTAAACCACCATAGAGAAACTTTCTGCCCACTATCAGCATGGCTGAAGCTAGACTCTTGGAGAGCAACGCAGCATCTTCTTGGCCTCATGTTTTCAACTGATTTGAACTGGACTGACTACATCGAATCAATAGTTGATTCTATTGCAAGGAATGTTGGGTCATTGTAAGGTGCCAGAAGTCCATTTTGCACATTTACAAATCTACCATTTGTCTGTGCATTGAATACTGTTGACATATCTGGTATGGTGCTTCTGCTATTCCTCTTGACAAAATCCAAAGAATGTGTAATGTAATCAACCCTGACTTGGCATCTTGACTTTCTCATACAAATATTTTCATGGCAACTACTCTGATGAGCTTTCTCCTTGGTGCCCTGGCTATATGAATTTAAGCATACTACTAGATTGGCATCTAGGTCCCACCCTTTTACAGTTGAAATAGTTAACTGTAACCATCACTTCTACTGCAGATTCTTTTCTCACACTTCCTGCCTGTAGAACTCCTTTCCATTTACTTGCTCCTGAAAACTGCAATCTTCAAAAATTTAAATGCAATGTCAATTGCCATCTTATATCTTCTTGATTCCTGTTCATCTTTTATTCTTTCCTTAATCCCACCCTATACCTAGTCTTTTCTCTCTCTTTCACTCTCTGTAAACCCCTGCATACTAGTGCCATTCCCACCATGCTTGGAGTGAAATGATTTAAAAAAAGAAATGTAATTTATTCCCTGTTTTTAGCTTCAGAAACATGGTCATATTACACAAGAAAATATGGTACAATCAGGACAAAGCCAGACAACACGTCTCTTTACAAACCCAGCAGAAATTGGTACAGCTTGCTTGGGATGTCCTACTACAGCTGCCATACTCACCTGACCTTTCACGTTCAGATCAATGCTTATTTTGATCCTTAGAAAATTCATAATGAAAAAATTTTCAATTCTCCAAAAGCCTGTAAAAACCTCAGACCAATTCATTACCCAGAAAGATGCCAAGTTCTCAGAGGATGAAAGCATGGAACTGCCTCAAAGATGGCAAAAAGAAGTGGAACAAAATGACACGCAGTTAAATAAATCTATGAATGAATATCTAAATATTGTGTTTCAAATTCACTTGAAAAACAATATATACTTTTGTTTTAACTGAATAGTTTTTCCTAAAGAATTTCTTTTTATAATCTTATACAAAAATTATTATACTTTTATTTTATTTTATTTTTTAATTGAATTCACTCCAAGCAAGGCAGTAAAGCCACTAAGACACAAGGGGTTACTAGGTATGAGAGAATTAGAAAACAGAAGCATTGTTGAGGAGCAAGAACAATAGAAGAGTAATCAGGAATATAGTAGATAACTGACATTGCATTTAAATTTTTGAAGATCAAAGTTGTCTGGAACGCAAGAAGCCGGAAGAGATCCACAGGTGAGAAAAGAAACTGTTAGCATAGAACTTACAGTTATATCTATACAATTCAACTGTAAACAGATGGGACTTTGTTACTAATCTAGTACTGTACTTAAGTTCAGTTTAGGTACCATAGCAAAGCACTCATCTGAACAATTGCCATTAAAGTAAGTCAAAAAGGTACAGGGAAGCAAGTTTACAGTGATGTGAAAGTGTCTGAATCTGAGACAGCAGTTCAGCTAAATTTTTTGAAAATTGGGAATTGTGCTTATGTATAACTAAACTTATATAGAAATATGTGGCTGTGTGGTTAAAACATTTGTTTACTGTCTATACAACCTAGTTTGAATCACCCCATGGTTAATTTGTCAGGAAGGTAACTTTTTGAAGATTAAAGTTGGCTGCAAAAAAACAAGAAGTCAGTAGAAAGTTCCACGAGCAAGAAGTGCAATAAACCTCGTTGCCAGTCTAGTACTGTACTTAAATTCATAAAGTCTAGGTACCGTAGGGAAGAGGTCATCTGAACAATTACCATGAAAGTATTTATAAGAAAGGCAGAGGGAAGCAATTTTATGGTAGTGGGAAATTGACTGAAGCCAAGACACCAGGTCAGAACTAATAATATTGCTGATTTTATCAAGGATTATCAAGGATTTCTAAGCAGGAGCACCAGACCATATGTGGTAACAATATTCTAAGCCTGGACGAATGGTAGAGGCATATTTAAGCATCAAAAATTCACTGAAACAAGTTTCGTTAAATTTGCTTGACAAATTCTGCTTAATTTTTGATTAACATAAAAGAAATTACACAATCCAATAAAAGTTTGCTATTTTGGTGCAAAGATTGAATGCTTTTAATACAGGCATATTTAATTTCTGAAAATACAGATAAAATATGATTTTCATATGTGAGGCATTCACTAAAAGATGTTTTTTTTTTTTTTAATCTCAGAATTCTTTCCACTTTATTTCCTATACATATTTTTAATTTAAACTAATTAAAACAAATATCCTATTATAATTATGCTTGTCCCTTCCTTCGTTAGTTCCTGCGATGGTTATGCTCTGCCAATACCTCATAAATAATGGACTATTCAGTTTTGATTGCATGGAAAGAATGGAAAAGACACTACTTGGTTTCAGTGAGAAAATGAAATAAAGAAAGGAAGATAGGAGAGAGAGTCAGATGAGAACAAATATTGCACATTGATTTAAGCAAAAGGCTGAGTATTTTCTTGCCGCCAAGGACAGTTTAATGTGGGGAGCTCAGGATAGGTGCAAAAATAGCACAGCCTGTAACACTTGGTTGCACTGTTATTGTTATTACTAATGGTTCCTCCTGTTTCCCAAGATTGGGCAATTCTCAATATTTTCAGTTACGCTCTGTCCAAAGGCAGAGACACAACTGAGTTGTGCTCTCTCCAAAAGAAGAGACAAAATTGAGAGATAAAATGTACTCTATTCATCTGAGGGTAGATACTACACTTTTGATTCAAGCCAAAAGGCCGAGAATCAATGGTGGCTGCAATAAAAGTGACATTTCTCAGACACAGCATTGAACAATAGAAACTGAGTAAGGCAATTGTCAAAAATCCAGTTACCATAATTAACATAACATTGCTGAATTATTTTTACATTATTACTAAGAGATATATTCATAAGACTGGGATTTAGTGAGTGTATATTTATTTCAGCACAGCTCACTCCTTACAAATCCATAAAGCTTATCATAAATCTATGCAAAGCACATACACAAAAAGAGATTTCTAGTTTATATATATATATATATATTATAGATACAAATATTTAAGTAAATTGCTCCGTTTATAATAAACAGTATTAACAATATTTACTGGCCTGAATGTCTATGTTTATATATCTATAAAAAAAAAGAATGTATAAACATAAAAATGTCTTAAAATAATTGTCGGACTTTGTCCATTTCTTACTGTGTGACGTCACTTGTTTACATTTGGATACACATTGAGCAGATATGTATGTACATGAGAGATTCATGGAAGATTGTAGTTTAAAACAGTAAAATCGACCTTGCTAACCAAACGTTCCTCTGTGGCGAAATCGGTAAAAGCATGTCATGACGGTTCTGTATAAGATACAGGTTTGATTCCTGTCGGAGGACACATATTTTCTATGACAATTTCTCGGACATTCAGGCCAGTAAATGTTGTTTAATACTGTTTATTATAAACAGGGCATTTACTTAAATATTTGTATCTATAAAAAAGAATGTATAAACATAAAAATGTCTTAAAATAATTGTCAGACTTTGTCCATTTCATAATATATATATATATATATATTAGTGGCTGGATGCTTGTATCTGAGTATGCCTGTCTACTACAGTGGCTAGTCAATCTCTGTACATTGTTTGCTTAGTATTAGTTTTGCCTTGTTCTTCTCGTTCTGTTTGTATATTTTTGCCAATTACATTTAGCTATGGCCAATTACACTACACCAATGATTCCTTGTAAAGAAATGGCTAATATTACTATTAACATTAGATTGGTCAATTTTTTTAAATATTTATTGAGTTGGCACAAAAGATATTTGTTCTATTTCAACATGTAGCTGGAAGAACACTTGTATTTTCCGTCCCTTTCAATAAGCTTATGTTTAACAATTTAAAAAGTAAGCAAAATGGTTTATGAACCTCCTCTACTCTATTAAAGTGGGCAGAAAAGTTCATAGTCTGACTTTGAATGAGTGATGCTAGAGCTGCGAAATGTTGCATGCATTAATTTCAACTGTTCTTGCAAGAGCATCTGGTATTTCTTTGTCTCTGGGTTACACGTTCCTCCATCCATTTGCTCAAACTTGTTAAATAGGTTACCCATTGCTTTTCTCAATTTCTCTTGCCCTCAATGTGTCTTGTGAGTGTCAAATTTGCCAAACCTTCATTCCTCTCAACTCTTAATTGCCTTATTTTATTTTTCTTCTAACTAACTAACTTTAGTACTTATTTACAATCTGAATGTTAATATTTTTTTTCTCTTTTTAGTTCTACGAGCTGGTGTGATCAGCCAGGCTAAAGGTTCAGCCTATATTGAACTCAACAAAACCAAAGTGATATGTGCAGTGTAAGTATCTGCATTATATAACTCTAGTTTTTTCTATTAGAAATAATGACAACTTCTATTAATTAATAAAGATTTACTATCAGACGTCATGCTGTGGCTTTAAGAAGAGATCAGAATTAAAAACTAATTAGTGAGATTATATATTGTTAAGAAAGTGTCTGACAAAGTGGAGAAATGTTTTTCAGGTGATGCGTTTTGTCTTTTCGATCTTCGTCGGACTAAAGTTGATGTGATTGCACATGAAGGAGAGGAAACTGAAATTTTAAGTTTAAATTTTTAAATTCTTTTTATCTTTTCTAAATGTGTTTTTTGTTTATACTCGAGCTGATTTTATTTAATTTCTTTTTGTTTATGTTCTTACCACTTTTGTTATTAAATATCCTACATTATCAAACACAATCTCTGACAAGAAAGGTAAAATGTAAGAATCTGAATTTAAATTTACTATGGATGATGTAACAAAGCACTTTCTATACATTTTTGTCTCAGTAAATTACTTTCTCTTTTAATTAAAGTAGCATTTTTTAAATCAAAATTTTTCCACTTTGTCATAGATTTTCCTAAAATTGTTATTGATATATAAAAATTTATATATCAAGAGCAATTTTAGGAACATATATGACAAAGTGGAAAACTTCAAAAATACTCCCTTTTAATTAAAAGAGAAAGCAATTGACTTAGACCAAAATATATAGAAAGTGCTTTAATTGCTAGATCATATAATGGCAATATGATGTTGAAGCACCGATTCTCATCTTATCACTGAAGTTAAGCAACATTGCACCTGGTCAGTACCTAGATATAAATAGTTATAATTAAATGTATATTTCTAAAGAATTAATAGATTGTTTTTTAATCCAACATTTTTATTACTTGTTATTTTTAGTCAATACCCATATTTGAGTAGATGCACAGTTTATTCTAAACGGTATTTTGTCTACCATCCTGCATACTCAAGAAAAATTTATTAAAGAAAATGTGTCAGGTATTCACTAAAAATAACATTTAAAGTAATAAAAATATGTCAGGTTAAAAAAAAATTGTATTATATTGTGTAATAATTCAAGATGCTCTTCACAATCGGTGGATATTGATCAGAATCAGAAAATCAATTAAATCTGGGTTATCATCTTTACAAGGTTCTAGTAGGTTTTAGTTTTATACATCATTGGCACTTTCAAAGTAACTGAGCTGGATATGTTGACTAGTTTGAAATATTCCATTTAAAAATCAAAGCAAACATCGCCTATTGGTGAATAGAAAGGGTGTTGTTTCTTTACATGATGATGCCAATCCTCATACCACCAAAATGACATTCTTCCTGGGTATGATGATAAACTACATCCAGCAGCAAGGCCTCTGATCAGGAGATTGGAGGTTTTGAGGAGCATGTGACCACCTCTTAATTGGTTTTGTTCCCAGGTTCACCCTAGCCTATGGTAGTAGCACTTGTTAGGGTCTCAGCGATGGGTAAATAGTGCCCCCCCAACTACCAAACAAAAATCAACAGTACATTTTTATAATAAAAAAAAAAGCAACAATAAATTTTTAAAATAAAATGACAATCAATGAAACACCAAAAAAAATATTAGATACATTTTTATAGTTGCATTACCAACAATTTTATGATCTACAAAGTATAATTAAAAAAACATAATTATACCTTGAAATTATGTACAAAATATCTGTAGTTGAAAGCATAAAATTATATACAAAATATTTAGATTTCAGCATTAAATAACCCATATAAGTTGATATGCCACAAAACAAAATCAACAAACCGACCAAAATTACATTACTAAACAGTAAGAGAATCAAGTTAATCCTTTTACTGCGGAAAGTGAAGTTACCCCATGGCTATGATTAAGACCTCTTATGATGTCAGAAGTGGATATTTTTTTGTATTTTTTAATGGATAATTAAAATCATTATGGAAATGACTATGAAATTTAATTATGCAGTGAAAGGGTTAAGATCTCTTGTGAATTTCAGTTTTCATTTGATGCAGCTCTGCTCTTATTTTGACTAAAAGGCGTGGCAACGAAAATTTACAGAATGTAAATGACAGGTCATGATTTTCAGCAATGAAGAAAGGAAATGGAATAAATTTAAGCTCTGCAATATTTTATGTTTTTGGTTTTATATAACTGAGTAATAAGAGAAAATAAACATGAATGCATGCAAAAGAAAGAAGACATCAATTAAAAAGTGTGGGTCTTCTTATCAAGTCGCTACACTTCACCCATACAGTATTGCACAGAGAGCCTTACCTGTTGTGATAAGATTTCAAGTTTGTTAAGTTTGCATTGATCTTCAAACTAGAAGATGCTTCTTCATTTGTAATTGCCCACATTGACAACATGACATGCTATTGTGTGTGTGTGTGAAAAAGTTCAGTCACTAAGGGGAAAGATATCCTCTTGCCTGGGAACAAGGTCCCATTGGAGTTACATCTACTGTATGCAAGAATGAAAAGAGAGAAAGAAGTGTCCCATTTTTATAGTTGTTTGACAGCATCACCAAATCAAATATGACATCTTGGCAAAATTTTGCAGGTAACTCACAGATTTACAGTCCTTGCAGCTTATTTTCTTAATTCAGCATACTCAGTTAAAAATTTAGTGTGTGTGTGTGTGTGTGTATATATATATATATATATATATATATATATATATATATATATATATATATATATACACACACAAAAGTGGACATTGAAGTTAACACAGCATGGTGACAGTTTGTTTCATGCTTGAACATTAAAGAATGAAACAGAGTGTCACAACTGGGTGTCGATCTCAGTTTCCATTTTTATATTTACACATTCTGTAGCCCTGATATCAAGCACTTTTACCCATAAATGTAGCTTACACTCCAAATTATATAGACATACTTACATTTGTCCCATGCAGAGAAACTATAACACATATATGCAACAACAAGTAAAGGAAAAATGGCAGAGAGACAGAGGGTCTTACTTGTGATAATTCCCAACAGAAAAATGAGTGGGCTGGATTTATCTTCTATACCACTAGTAAGGACATATTTATCAAATGAGAAAACAGTCAATAAAGATATTGGCTAGATACAGTGACAAGACCCAAAGAGTTATGAATTCGATACTAGACTACAGCAGTGGTGAACCAAAATCTTGGAGAGTTGAGTTGAAGGGAAATAACCAAGACATCCAGAAGAGGCATGGCATGTGGAACTAGAACAGTCTACCCCAGTGGACAGAGTTCAGGGTTCAGTTCAAAATTCCAATCAAATAATGTAAAGAAAACGGTGAGTTATAGATATTTCCCACATTGCGATTACAAGCCGGGGATAGTTTCTATATCTGGTGAAGACATATTTCCAAAGAGAAACAGTACCATCTTAGGAGCTGCTAGTCTTACCCATGCGAACAAACAACTTCCCTGTCTTGACAGACTGGCCACTTTTGTCACTAAGTGCCCATCATGTGACTGATGTAACTTCATTTCAACTAAATATAATCGCCCTTTGTATCCATATATATATATATATATATATATATATATATATATATATATATATATATATTGTCATCCACAGACAGACTGTTTTGCTGTATCACAAATATTCAGTGTTTCTAGATGTCTGATTTCTTCAAGTTGGGATTGAAACCTGACCAATTTGGCATCAATCAGAGATTCTACCCTGAGGCTATCATCAGACAGCAGATAGAAAGGGAAATTTTAACATTTTCTATGTGAAATACGCCAGTGGCCTGGAGATCTCAATTCAGTTTAAGAGCAATGCCTTAATAGTGGTATGAGCCACTGTTTTTAAAATTACCCTTTTCTCCAGAGAACGAATATATATATATATATATATATATATATATATATATATAATTCTGTCATCAAGAATGTTTTTCATAAGACAGATTTTCTTATTTTTTTTCTTATTTACCAGTAGTTCTGTTGGGAGGAAGTTTATGGTAGAATGCAATTTCAAAATTAATTCCCACTTTTTGTATTTGCCCTCTCTCATTCTTTTGTTTGCGAATTCACAATATTTTTTTTCTTTTCTAGGTACGGACCAAGAGAGATAACTCGTCGTGAAGAGTTCAGTATGAAGGGTCAGTTAACATGTGAATTTAAATTTGCCACCTTTTCCTGTCAGCTCCGTCGTCAACATCAACCTGACAATCAAGAGAAAGATCTTTCTATCCAATTGTTGGAAGCCCTTGAGCCAGCTGTGTGTCTTGTGAGTTTTCAATTATTATTCTTATTATTGAATTGACATTTAAGAAAATTTTGGTGTTTTATGCATTCAGTTTGAAATACAGTATTGAATATGGTCTTGTCTGAATACTATTTAATAAAAAAAAATGGGTAACTTCTTTTTTAATTTTAAAGAGAAAAAAAAAAAAAGAAAAAAAAGTTATACTGAAGATTCTAAAGTGCACTTACCGGCAAAATTAACAGCATGAAAGTCCTTGTTAATAATATGCAGATGGGAATTTTTTATTTATTCATTTCATATAAATACTACACTTAATTTAAAAATATTTTTTTATTTACACCTGCTTTCTCTCTCTCTCCATATATATATATATATATATATATATATATACACACACACACACGGGGTGGGGGTTCCTCGACTTATGTTGATCTGTTTCTACAGCGCAACATAACCTGATTTCCAACGTAGGTCAGAACTCATCTACATAAGCCCCCACGAGTCTGCCTTACACTTGGGAACTATAATGAAGGACAAAAAGTTCCCCAAAAATGACACAAACAAGAGATATCAAATGTGGCATAATCCAATATGGCATACAGCTGGTGAAGAGACAATGCCGTCTTCCTCATATATTGCTGTGGAAGATAGCACTGTAACCACAAAATACCATACATCAGGTCCAATGTAAACAAATGCTAATGTAGTTTATGGCAAAATCACTTCGCTAACAGGACTTAATGAGTCATTAACTTACTATCAATTCCTTGAATAATAAGATCCTTATATTAGAGTTGTTGTCCGATGGGAAGACACATGCCAAGTACTTTCGTCAATTTCAAATTGTCATCTTCGGGACACTAATTCATTTTTACTCTACTAATTAGATTATACTAAGTCCATTTCACTTTATCGGTTAAATACATATCACAAGAAAATTTTCATGAATTTCCAAGTTTTCAAAATTGAAACAAAATTTAACAATAACAAATAATTTAAAAAAACATCTTTCTGACTATACATATTTTGTCTTAGTATTTGTCAATATATAAGAAAATTGTGCCCTGAAGATGACAATTTCAAATTGTCAAAAGTATTTGGTATGTGTCTTCATCTGACACCTCGAATATAAGGATCTTATTCAAGGAATTTATAGTAAGTTAATGTCTCATTAAGTGTTGTTAGCTAAGTGATTTCATATTTAATCACATTAACATTGCTATTTAATTCTTTGTATTAATTGTTTCTTTATAATATATATATATATATACATACACAGTCTACAAAAAAAATGTATACACACTAGTTTTATCAAATTGCAATAACACTATGGTAGCACAATATTTTTTCGACAGATGCCATTACCCACATGGCTGTAACATCAACAAGTCCTAAAGGATGTTGTGTGTTGCAGAAAATCAACTACATTGGTGGCTCTTAGACAAGAAATTGAAAATGCATGTGCAGCAATCCCTCTGAACAGTTTGGCCAATGTTGCCTAAGCAGTAGTTCGCTGTACTAATAAATGTCTGAAAGGCCACCATTTTGACCATCTCTTGTGATTGTAGAGTCCAAAGGTAATTTATATTAATCTTTTGATATCTGAACAAATTTAGTATTATAATTACAAGTTTTTCCTTTCCTGAAGTGTAGATACGTTTTTTGGTAGACTCTGTGTACATTTGAAATAATTTTTTAGCTGACAGTATTTCTGATTAGTTTAAATGTTATTTTTAGTGGGTACACGTGTTTGACTTGCTAACCCTGTTTTTTATTTTATTAAAAAATAAAATTAATAACAACCGACTTAAAGTGAAAAATGATACTGAAGAAAAATTGTGGGGTTCTATTCCTGTCAGGGGCACAATTTTTCTTTATTAGAGATAGCAACTCAAAAATGTGAACCCACTAAAAATAACATTTATATTAATAAAAAATACTGGAATAACCTGTGAAAATTTCACGGTTTTCCTATTTAAATTTTCTGATGAATTTTAATTTTTAACTTGATTGAATAAGTTCATGGTGAGTTCCACTACAATGAAATATCTGTAGAAATTTCCCAATCAGATCATTAAATATTTGAGCTTAACAACTTTCACAAAATATTGCCATAACAATCCTAAATAGGAATGCTGGTCATTATTTTTTAGAAATGAAATGATTTGAAATTTACAACTTTTTTCATTTCACTGAAACATTTCTATCTTCCTTCCTTTCATTCATTTTCTCACTGAAATCAAGTAGTGTCTTTTCTCCTCTATCCACATAATCAAAATGGAATTGTCCATTATTTATGAGATATTGGTAGGGTGTAACAGTCGAGCAAATTAACAAAGGGTAGGAGAAGCACAATTATAGTAGGATTTGGGACATTTTTCTATCTTGTATTTTTTTTTTTTTCTTTCTCATTTTCTCACTGAAATCGAGTGTCTTTTCCCTTCTTTCCATGTGATCAAAACATAATTATTTATCAAGTATTGGCAGGAGACATTAAAAATTTTTATTTTCCCTTATTTCTTTCTAGCCAAATCCTTAGAACATTATCTTAATAATAATTTTAAAATAATTCAGTAGATATTTTATTTAATTTATTATAATTGGATTTTTGACAATTGTCTTACTTGGTTTGCATTGTTCAATACTGTGAGTCTGAAAAATGGTGCCTTCATTGTGTTTCCCATTACTTTTTGGTCTTTTGACTGAGATCAAAGTGTAGAATTTTTTCTTATCAGCTTAATCTGATTCTCTCCCTCTCCATATCTGTCTTCCCTCCTTTCTTTCACTTTCTTGCTGAAACCAAGTAGTGTCTTTACCCCTCTTTCCATGTGATCAAAATGCAGAATAGCCCATTATTTATGAGGTATTGACAGGAAGTAACAGTCATGTTAACTAACAAAGGGAGGGACAAGAACAATTATAATAGGATATATATATATATATATATATATATATATATATATATATATATATATATATATATATATATATATGCATGCATACATACACACACAATGATTTAATGAAGAGTTAAAAGATATTAGTCTCATTAATGTGATGTCATGTGTTTGACTTGCAGTTGAGATTATTAACTCTTGCATACATTTGTTGAATCAAATTTTGTTTGTGGATAGAATTAATTTTTAAATTTTTTTAAAGATAAATTTCATTCTTTGTAATATAATTGTAATATAATTTCATATACCAATTTAAGTTTCCATTAGGTAACTGTGCCACTGATCATAAACAAAAAATGGGTACATACATTGTTCTTAATATCACATGTCTTTCTCACCAACTTACTTGCCACCTTACTCAACTGAGTGCAATCTCTTTTTCTATAATGCCACTGAAAGACAGTAAACTGATAAAAATTTTCTTAAAAATTCTCTAACTCATATATCATGTTTTGTTAAAAACAAGACATTTTGTATCTATTATATTTAGTGATTGTTTTTTGTTTTTGAAAATTCTGGGTGCGATGGATAAATTGTCATCTAAATTACACAAAAATGAAAATAACACCAAAAGCTCATTTTAACAGATATCTTTACCAAAATTACACCAAAAGATCTTGAAATACTAAAGAGTACATTTGTTAAATAAAATTGCCATTGGCTTTAACCATGACCTCCAGACAACTTCAGGATCTCCTGCAACTTATCTGGGCAGTCTCCTTGTTTAAGTTGATGAATGCTGCCATAATCCTTACCTTCAGTTCATCTTTGGTGTTACAAGGAGTTGGTGTCTCGTTCAACTGTGCCCTACCCATAATAATCAAGGGGGTTGCAGTGTGATGTAAAGGGGGATGTGGTTACAGAAATTGTCTGACAGCCATGACTGGGTTCTCCTGTTTGTGTGGCATGATGCAGAGTCCCGTTGCCACCCATTTGACCCAGGGTAGCACTACCTCCTCAAGGCACTTGATGTAGGCCTCCCTGTTGAGTCTGAGACCTCACCAACAGATTTGGGAATTCTTTTCTTATCAAAATGATCAGAGTGAGTTTTTGGAGCTGCTGTACCTTCATAATCACCATTAGACTCATCTGACTCTTTCCAAATCCTCTGCACTATACTCAGATTGACACCAAAACACTCTGAAATGTTTGTATTCAAACTTCAGCACATATTACAATCAGTAAAGCATGCCATTTACAAATATCAAGCAGAATGAAATGCACCATGATGCTCTTTTTCTCACAGACAGTGCCCAAAAATGTGCATGTACAAAATAAAAGTATAAAATGACGACAATTTACCCATCGCACTCCGTATGGTTGGTTTATGTGGCTAAATTGGCCCAAGTTCATATTGTTCTAATCTTTAAACTCACTTTTGTCATATTTAGTGGGTGGGGAGAAAAGTGTATTTTAAGCAGTTTGTATCTTTTATTTTTTTATTTTTTTATTTTTTTTTTTGAAAGTAATGTAAATTAATGCCTAATAAATGAATTTTGTTATTGATGATTTTATTTGTCTAATGCAATTATTATTTATTTTAGTTTGAGAAATTAATTTATGTACTTATTTATCTATATAAATAAATGTGAATGTCAGTGTGTCAGACATTTTCAACTTTATTCCTAGAGGCTGTAGCCCAACATATCAGACCAAGTTGAAATTTTGGATTCCAAACTTACTGTGATTATTTTATGTGATTTTTTGCAACAAATTTTTTTGTACAATAACAATTTCTCTAACTTGGAAATGAAATTGGGAATAATTGAAATTAATTGTGAAATCCAGCGAAAGTCACCTATGAAATAATATTTTTTGTGCATAAAGTAAGGACTTACATACATGAAATTGTCTTTAAATTAAGTAGTGGCAGGATAATTATTGTTGCACTTTTAAAAGATAAACTTAAATATTAATGCAATACTTAAATGCAGTGATCAGTTTTGATTTCTTCTGTAGTTTTTTGGTGCCTATCACATGTACTCCTCCCTACCTATTGTGATCAATAGCCCTCCACAGCAAATATCTTAAATGGTGCTTGAGTGGGCAGCTTTTAAGCTTGTGTGTGTGTGTGTGTGTATATATATATATATATATATATATATATATATAATGAAACTAAAATGGCATTAGCAGTGAACAATTTTGATTTCCTCTGTAATCTCTTGTTGTGGATTCCGAGATGAAACGCAGGAATGAAATATAACAAATAAATGTATTTACACAATAATACAATTGGTAATACGGTCAGTAAATCCAGAAATGTGGTTAGTAGCAATAATATCTATATATATATATATATATATATAGTCTGGTAAATTCAGTCTCAAAGTAGGACTTCCTTAGAGTCTACGTGCTTGTAACTGTGACTTCTACAAGCGATTACTTCACACTATTACTCTACCTCCAACTCAATCTCTCTACTCTGACTGACTCTGAGAGAATCCCAGTTTGTTCAAGTCTCTCCAATTCTTTGTCTATTTTATCTATAGTAGCGAACGGTACATTTCGCTTCTTTTTAAAAATTGGTTGGACGTTTTCTTTTAATTCAATTTTGGCGTTAAATTTGTTGCATCATCCCAAACCGCTCGAAAATACCTCGGGAAATTGGTTATATAATTCTTCCTTTAATTTTATAGTATCTGATGGTTCAACCTCTAACTTTTTGCAAAAAGAGTTGATAGGTAGGTCCCAAATGTTGAACTTCTGCATCCAGTTGATACCTACTAGATTTTCAGTATCTTTCATGATGTATATCTTAAGTTTTTTTTTTTTTTTGTTTTGCTGTGAAATTTAACATTCACGATTATTTCTCCCTCAAATTTTATTTGTTTGCCTGTAACCGACTTGGTAATTTTTTGTGTGTGTAACATGGTAGGTCTGTTGAATTTTCTCCATGTCTGTAAGTTGATTATCGTGAGGTCGGAACCCAAATCCAGTTGTAATTTAACCTTTTTATTTAAAATTTCCAGTTCCACATATTTCCTGACATTGGTGTTGTCATCGTTGTGCATCCTTGTAGCTCTTATTCTATTAGTATCTTTTCTATTTCTATATTGGGATGCCTTGTGACCCTTTTTTCCACATTCAAGTTTTTATATCTAAAGCGGCAATCCTTGTTCCAATGTAGTCCTCCACACCGATAACATGCTGATGGGGAGGGGGCTTATATTTGCTTCGATATTCGTCATAATTTGTCCTGTATGTTGTACTTTTTCTCTTATTATAAAATTTTCTTTTTCTCTCCAGGGAGGGTGAGAATCTTTTTTCATTGTCGTAAAATTTTAGTTTTCTTTCCGGGGAGGGTGAAGAATGTAGACTTTTGTTTAACTTACGTATATGAGAAACAGCTGATTCCTCAATGTCCTTTGCGTCTTTCTTTATACTTAGACATCTTTGGCAATCTTCCAATAATTGCTGTAATGTTAGACCTGGTTCATTTTGTAATTTTGCAAGCATTCTTCTGCGCATTTCGCTATCTTTTGTTGAATCTAACCCTTGAACAAAGAGACATTTGAAATTGTCCGGGGTTAATTCTGCTAGTTTGAAGTCGTCACCATGTTTATTTACGATTGCAGCAAACATGGAATAATCCTCATTATTGCCCTTTACCAGGTTAAGGCATTTCCACCTCCTATGGAAGAGTGATGTTTGGGGGCTGAAGAGTTCTTTAAGACATGTCACTGCTTCGTCAAATGTCAATTCGTTCGTCTTTTTTGGCAAGATATAATCCATGAACTTTGTATATTCTTCAGTTCCTAATTTTCTAAGCAATAGACGTAGCTTTTTTGCTTCTGTCCAATTTTGACAGTCGATGTTAAAGATATCTTCATGTCTTCTGAAGGTATCTCCAAAATTTTTGTCCTCATCAAGAGAATATTTGAAAATCTCTATGGTATTTCACACTGCGTCTTGCAAAAAAGTTGCTTCTTTTTCCATATCTAATTGCTTGTTGCCTGCTACTTTCAATATTAGTTCCTGAAGCTCTATTTGTCTTTCTTGATTTTCCTTCTGCGTTTGTAGTAATTGTTTTTGCCATTTTTCTTCCATTCTTTCTTGTAGTTGTAATTGTTGATCATTTTGGTATTTTACCAGTTCTATCAAAATATTTTAAAAATCTTCCATGATAACTCAATTTTATGTATTTTTACTCCTCGTAACTCTTTGTCGCTAATTTGTTGTGGACGACGAGGGAAATTTTTTTTTGTTGTTTGTTCTTCCTGTGTGAGTTCAAATCACTTGTCGTCAATTTGTTGTGGACGAGGGGAAGGTTTTTCTATTTCTTCTTCTCGTGTGAGTTCGAATGAATGACAAACGCAGGAATGAAATATAACAAATAAATGTATTTACACAATAATACAATTGGTAATACGGTTAGTAAATCCAGAAATGCGGTTAGTAGCAATAATAATATATATATATATATATATATAGTCTGGTAAATTCAGTCTGGAAGTAGGACTTCCTTAGAGTCTACGTGCTTGTAACTATGACTTCTACAAGTGGTTACCACACACTATTACTCTACCTCCAACTCAATCTCATTCTCTCTACTCTGACTGACTCTGGGTATTTAACGGCAGTAGTCCAAATACACACTGGTTGAGTCCACTTGTATGAAAAAAGGGGTGGACCCCATAACATTTCTATTGCATACAGCAGCAGTATGCCTCACAAAAACAAATCTTGGCCAATAGAGGACCAGATTCCAATCAAGAGCCAAGACTGCAGTGAGAAAAAGAGTCCTGTGCAAATGAAAACCCCAATCAAGCACCAGCCAGGAAATCTTCCAATGCTGAGAATATACAAAAACTTTGGGACTCTCAAACTGAACAAGCTGAAGACTCCAATCAAGAGCCCTCTGCAGGAGCTAGCTTAAATGCTAGTTTTTAAGCTAGTTTTAAATAATAGAAGGTTTTTAACTATTTTCATTTAATTTTTGAATATTTTATGGTCATGTCAAGCCAACATAGATGTGCATAAAAAATATTCAAAAATTAAATGAAAATGATTAAATCAAAACCTATTATTTAAAATAAATAAGTAAATAAATTAATTTCTCAAAATAAAATAATAATTTAAAAAAATTATCTACTGCATTTACTCACTTTCATTTATTAGGCATTAAATTACATCACTTTGCATCCTCCATAGTTTACCATGTAAAAAATTTCATGAGCATTCAAGAATTTTCAAAACCTAACAATATTTTACTTCTGTCTATTTACACTTGGTGCAAAATAAAATCTTTACATTTGATTTGATAGTCCATCAGAGGACAAAACAAATTGGTAAAGAAAAGTTTTCCTTTTGTCTTACAATCTTCAGGTTAGTTGTTATTGGTGGAACTCATTGCCGGCTATTGGAGTGCTCATCAACATTTCCTTCTGTGTGAAATGTCACAAAATGTCTTGTTTTTAATAATATTTGCCTTAAAGAACATTTGCTACCTAAAGACAGAATATGTGTATGTATGTATGTATGTATGTATGTATCTCACTGTAGAAACTGACAGCTACTTAATTGGTGGTGAAGGAAAGGGAACATGTTTGCAATGTAGTAGAACTGTTTAGTAGATGTCTGCTACTTAATTGGTGGGGAATGAAAGAGTATATATTTTCATTGTAGCAGAACAGTTTAGCTGTCTCAAATCACCAGCTGGTTGCACAAATGTCACATTTCAGTTCTGATTCTGTTACAATGACCCAGCATCGGAGCATAGACAAAATTAAATTATCAATTCTGGTCTTGGCTGATTTTCCATTTGTTTTTATCCACATCTATAGGTCTGCTTTGAAATGGCTGCTCTGCTTCGCATTGGCTAGCAGCTCTGTAGCTTGTTTGTGAAAACTTTCTGACCAGCTGGTCAAAATATGGCATTGTGGTCTGGCGATTCTGATTATCCATCTACTTTCAGAGATGGTGAAATTGTGGTCTTCTTGTTATTATTTATTTCTCTATACAATACAGTTTTCCTCTTTTTAGTAAAAACAAAGATAATCCAAAAATTGTTGAAAGTGGGATTTACACATTCTACTCACAAAAATAGCACCAGATATCAGGGCACAAATAAATCCTCATGAAGTTTATCTTTCTCATTAACCATTAATTTATGCACCAATGTATCTATAAATCTTGGCACAGCAGACATACACATATACAAAATCATATGCAGACAGTGTGGCAGACAGAGAATTAGTTCTTTTATAATATAGATTGTGCAATAAACTGTTTACTTGATAATTAGTTTTCATTTGCCTTTTTCTCAGAGTTGAAAAAACTTGGAAGAAAAAGTCAAAAATTTATCCAGTATGACTTTGGCAGTGTTCGACAGCCAAAATAAGTTTGGGAAGTCCCGCTCTAAAGTGTCAGATTTACCTGAAGAAACCACAGAGGCTGCCAAATAAATATACATAACTGATTTCTTCGGGTGCAGACGTCTTCCCATATCCTGAACAGCAGTGCAAAGTCCACTTTGAGGCGTTCATTCCTCCAGCTGAACCAACCATTAGTCACATGATATGTCTGTACTCATTTTAGACAATCACCTGACTGTTTTTAGTACATTTCATTACAGCTGGTCTTGCATATCTCTTACATACTATTTTGTTATGTTAACTTCTTCGTTCTAATTGGCTTGCTAACAAGCACACTGTTACTTTTTATGCTAAATGGAAAAGTCGATGGACTGCTTGTCACTAAAGAACTACGTCTTAGGTATTTTCTTTGGAGAGACATTTTGTAATTGATATCATTTGGTGATGCCAGATTGCACACAGTCTATTTTTACTGTATAGCCTTACAGTATGAAGATGTTTGGTGATAGTTCAATTAAAAGAGGCATTTGCTCTCGGTATTTAAAGTGTAAATCTATATTTAGGAGAGATGTCATGGCTTTATCTCATAAAAATGCTGTTCTATAAGCATATGCATGCTTTTTGATGCATGTACATTATAGCTTTTGATAAATTGCTACATCCAGCAAACTGTTTTTATGAGTTTTTATTATGGGGCGGGGGATAGATTAGCATTTTATTCTGTTCAAGCTTGCAGAGCTGTTTGGGATTTTATAGCAAAAATCTCCATTTCCCACAGTACGAATGTGTCTGGAGCACAAAACTTGCACTTCTGAGATGGCCATAAACCAAGAAGATTTTTAATTGGATGTTTTGCTTTAAGAGACTACACTTGCATGCAAAAGTCTAGGGCCAATTACATAAAATGGTTATAGACCTTCATTTTATTAAGAAGTTTAACTCGTTTAGCAATATGCTTTTATAAGTAGTGTCTGTGCACCTTGATAATAAGTTGCCGTGTTTTCATAGGTGCTAACAGAAAACAATCACTTTAATCAGCTTGAAACTGAAAAAAGGCCATGCAAAACAATTGGGCCAATAAAAGATCCAAGATTATAAAATCATGATAAAATGCAAATTTCTAAATAGGAATTGTTCCATCTTAATAATGAGTGTAAGATGCCCTTGGCAATTCATTGTAGTTCAACATTAGCTTGCTTTTTTTCTTTTTTTTTTCTTTTCTTTACACTGAAATTATGACAGCTGGGAATTTCTAAAAACCATGTTCAAACTGTCTAAAAGATGTTTGCTACTAATGGAATTGCTTTAAGTGCAAAGGTAACAGTAGCACTACAGAAGTTAAACAAGAGATGTCTTCTTTGGTTGATTTGTTTTTTATGCCTTATCAACCCATAGCAGGTTATTTAAAGTCAGAAAATATTTTTAGATTGTAAGAAATTTCTTTTTAAATATAATAATAATTTAGTGAAACAAGTCTTTAATGTTTTTTTTTTTTAATATAGAAAATATTAGATAAACAAAAGCACTAGAAAGCAAGGCAAATTATGAAATAGTACATAAATAAACAAAAACAAATATTGAAAAGTTTCTTAATTTTTGAAAAAGATATAAACAAAAAATGAAAATATGAATTGGGATTTAAGCTTAAAATACTCAGAAATTATGAAGTCATTATTTAAGGTACAATAAAATAATTTATGCTGCCTTTTTGACAGAGCTAAAACCTAAATTATCAATTGATAAAAAAATGAAAATAGAAAATGCAAAGTTGATAAATATAACTGTAGGTAAGTGAAAACAGAATCTTCAGGTTAGTTGTGCTAAAGCAAATAAATACTAATGCAGAAAAACCCAGTAACTGTGGAAGACATTGAAAGAAATAATAATAAAAAACATATAGTACTTCAAATAAATATAATAATCATAGGTACTTCCACAAATTCACTAAACAAAGAACATACCATGATGAAAAAAATGCCCCAAACATAACAACTTTTGGAAGACTGACTAGCACAAAGTCCTGATCTCAATATAATTGAATCATTGTGGTAGGAACTGAAGAAAAAAAGTGCTCCAACTAGAACTACGCAATTTCCAAGAATTTTGGGATTGCTACCAAAAAGAATGGGGAAAAAAATTCCCAGTGAGAAGATCTGAACCTTGTTCCATTCAAGGCCACATTTATTTGAGCAGCAACACTAATTTCTAAATCCATATTTTGACGTTTTGTCTATAATAATAAAGATTCCTATTAGTAAAAAGTATCCTCTTTAGCTTAAAAGTGGTAAAAGATGGAATTTTTACTGATAGCTCAATATTTTGGCAGCGTCTTTTCTTTTATACATGTTTCATTGAATGTGACAAAAAGGAAAAATCTTAAGTTTATCTAATGTTGTTACAATTTTCTTTTGAGGTCGGGTAGAGGCTTAAAGAATGCAGAAACTTTCCATAATGATTGTCTCAAGTGGTTTTGGTAAATGGATTGTTATTTCAAATTTGGATATTTAGCCTAAACATTCATCCTGGACATAGGTATAGACAATAAATATAGACAGTAAATATTTAATTATATTTTTGGGGGTGGGGGTCACAAAATTCTGTTATAGCCATTAAAACAGACATTTTAATACTAACAGAAAAAACTAAGAAAAAAGATTTTTGTAGCCATAGGCAGTAAATTAAAAAGAATTAAAAAGAAAACAGAGAAAGAGACACACACACACACACACACACACACACAAGGTGACAGGTTTTCATTTTTCAGAGTTGTGCAATCAATGTAAGATATGTATATTTCTTTATAAATTTGTTTATACAATATTTTTATAGATAGAAATACTTAAGTAAATGCTCTTTTTACAATAAACATTATTAACATTTACCAGCCTGAATGTCCGAGAAATCACAAAAAAAAATATGTGTCCTCCAACAGGAATTGGACCTGTATCCTTCACTGAACTGTCATATAGTCTGATGTGCTATACCATTTAACTACAGAGGAAAATGTCTGGCTAGCAAGGTTAAATTACTGTTTTTTAGACAACAAACTTATGATTTCCCTCAAATGCTCGTGGACTTCGCCCATTTCATTATATACACACACACACACACATATATATATATATATATATATATATATATATATATATATATAGGAACCTCCACAGATTCACTAAAAAATGTGCATACTGTCATGAAAAACTTGCCTGAACTTTATAAATGCACATATTTTATTGTCAAAATTTTTGTTATTAAGAGAAAGGGCCAAAGGTTTTTTTTTTTGGTTTTTTTTTTATATCAAATTATATTTTTAATCCATTTTAGAACATTCAAAATTTATGTTAAAATTCTTAAAAAATTTTAAAAAATACACACACACACACAAGCTGACAGGATTTCATTTTTCATTCTTTCCTGCATCACTATGCTTAAGATGACTCTATCATCCCCCATACAGTATTAATAAAAATGCAGTAACTTGTTTTCTGAACCTCAAAGATCATAAAATGTATTGAGAAAAGCATCCTGCTAATCAAATTAACAAAAGTAATTAATTTACTTCATTGGCCCAAAATTTTTGTATACTAGTGTGCATTTATATCAAATAGGCCTTCATCTACAGTGCGTCCCACAAAAAAACAGGTACAGTTTAATTGTTGGAATTTTCGTTACAATTATTTGAAACAAAAGAAAATGATAGAAATTCAGTAGCTTAAAACGGAACAAAAACACAAATATTAAATGTGGTGCAAAAGAACTCTGGTAAAATTTCTTGGCATTTTTTCAGTCCCCAAGTTAGATGTTCTTTCTTAATGAGAACATTTGCCTTGCAATGAAAATTTGATAACTGCAACAAATGGTTAAAAAAAATTATATGTAAATTTTTTTTATTTCATTCATATAGAAAAATAGATACCGTAAAAACCCATGTAATTTACACACATTTTTTTGCAAAAATAAAAATAAACATTACATTTCCGTGTTTTTTTTTTTTTTTTTTTTTTTTTTTAAATTTCTCCTATTGAAAAAAGACAAAATGTAAACATTTATACCAGAAATTGACCCATTTAATGTCAGAATGAATTTGTACAGAAAAAATAAGGTCTTAAATGTAATGACGTTAACTTTTATTTAAGCTGATATATATGTACACACATATGTGTGTGTATATATATATATATATATATATATTGAAAGTAGAAGACAAAGCCCTGAACTATGTAAAGTTTTTCACCTATCTTGGTAGCAAAGTCAACTACAGTGGAATTTTAGATGATGAAATCTTGCATTGGATTGCTAAGGCTACCAATGCTTTCAGCAAACTTCGCCATCGCTTGTGGAATGAGCAGGGTATTCAACTGGATATGGAATTCGGGTTTACAGAGCTGTTGTACTTGCCATCTTTTTGTACAGCTCAGAGTTGTGGACTCCATACAGGTACCATATATGCCAGCTGAATGCTTTTAGATTCTAATGTACAGCCAGTTAGATTAGGGCTACAGGAATGTAGGATGCCCATGGCTAAGATACAAAGACAAGCTGAAAAGCAACTTGTCAGCTGTCAATATACCACATAACACCCTTGAGCGCTTAGCCTTGGAGCGGGTAGAATGGAGATTGTATTTTAGTGGACTCGGCATTTTTCAATCTGCTTCTCTGAATCATCTTCAAGAAGCGAGAGAAAGAACTAAAAGCTCAGCCAATCTAACAGTGATCTCATCTCACAATCCTCACACTTGCTCCATATGTGGCCACCTTTGTAAATCACTAGCAAGTCTTAAATGCCACTTAAGATTATTGCACAAAATTTCATAACTGAATCAACTAAGCTGTCAGATCCTCATACGTCAAAACCAACAGGAGAGTCCGTTTTATATATATATATATATATATATATATATATACATACACCCTCAAAGTTTAATCAACGATAGCATTGAAAAAGAAAAACAAATTAATATCCACATGCTCCAAAAAGAAAAAAGGTCATCCCTTATATCTCAACTTTCAATCCCCAAAAGGTGAAAAGATGCAAAATATGCAGCTACTTATTAGAAGGCCACAAATTTCACTTCAAAAATTAAAAATTATTTCTCATGCAACTCATAACATGCAAAGGTTGCCACGAACATTACATTAGCTAAACTGGCCAGAAACTCAGGCACAGGATGAGAGTTCATTGCCAACAAATTACAGATCCCCGCACCAGAAAAATGCCCCTTAGCCAACATATTGAGGAATGCAGATGATGAAATCTGCCAAATTTTAATATCTTTCCATTCTACCAATGCAACTACAAAACCACCAAACAAAAGCATATTAATATAGAAATATTTTTTATCAACAAGTTTAAACCAAAACTCAGTTAATTGCATAAACCAGAGGTACATCTCTCAAAATAGATTCTACTATATTTTCCTTACCATAAGTGACGTATAAAACCAGTTACACCCCTTGTTTATTTCATTTGTTCAAAAGCATCAACACATGGAAATATAATCAGAAACTTTTTAAAGTTAAAATCAAAACTGGTTAAAATAAAATTAAAAAAAAAAAAATAGAAAAAGTAAAATAATTTTTTCTGAAAACCCACTTGAAACATAATTTTAATATTTCTCTATAAAAAATATATGAATTATAAATATTACATATAAATAAATATTAGGTGTTTTTTCAAAGTCTTATTTTCTCTCTCTCTCTCTCTCTATATATATATATATATATATATAAATAAAGTGATCTGAAAGAGTATTGTAATTGAATGAAGGGGAGCAAAATTTAAATTTTATATTATCCCTTTAATACTGTTTCAAATGATGAGTAATTTTATTTAGAAACTGAACCAGTTGAAGTTTCTGAGAGACATGAGATAAGAGGGTTTGGAGAATTTAGTACTCACAGGACATTGGAAAAACAGAGGAAAACAGCGAGTAACCTACTTGACAAGATTGTGTAAACGAATGATAGTGTGTGGACAAAGACGGCAAAGAGTAAAATGTTGTTTAGAGTTACAAGGGGGAATATGAAGATGTGAAGAGGCAGAATTACCCATGTCCTGAACAGACAGTACATAAAATTTTGTCACCAACTGAACAAATCTTATATAATTGTACTCTCAATGGCTCAAATAGATATACCCAATTATGTTCCAATAATTACTTTTCATTCAAAAAAAAAAAAGATGTTGGTTGTAATCTCAGGAATGTATGCTTAAAATTCTTTCCTTCCCAAATTTATAGACAAATCCTGCAGATGCATGCTGGGATTTCTTCCTAACAAATAAAAAATAAAAATGGACACTTTTTCGTCCGACACATTTTTTTTTATTTCTTGCCTTTACTGAATCCATTTTGCATGTAAATTTCTATTTTGTGAACTTCTTTGTTTGTTAGCGTTTTATAGTTCCTTTGCTTTGCCTTGCATTACATTATCTCATATTATTTTGCTCTGTTTTATTGTTATTGAGATTTTTGTCAATTATGTTTAATTGTGCCTCCTGCTTCTACAGAATAAAACGTTTAAGAATATAGTTATATATGTTTTATTCTGTTTTATACCGTGTTTACGTTTTTTGTTTGGTTATTTTTTTGCTTTGTATTTGTTTAAATTTATTTTTATTTCTCATTTTTTCCACTTCAATTTTTTTGTTTAAATTTATTTTTTTATTTAACTTTTTTCTTTTTTTTTTTTTTTCTTTTTTTTTCCTTTAAATTTTTTTTATTTTTTGGGTTTAAATTATTTATTTTATTTTTTTAATGTTAAACATGCTGATGATTAAGAAAGAAAAAATTTTCTTATGATCTGTGAACCTTTTTACTTCTTTCTTCTGACCAAATGATTTTTTAAATGTCAATGAAAAGACGGAAACATGCAAATTATGCAAAGTGGGTGGACATATGCAATTTTTACATACCACAGCTGAATACATTGTCTGCTTTGCTTTTATTAAATATGCTTGTGATCTACTTACTTGTCTGAGGAAAATGTAGCAAAAACTTAGGGGAAAAAAATTCAGCTCAGTGCCAAAGATATAAACATCTGTCTGGAAATTGGAAGAAAAAAAAGAAGAAAAAAAAAAAGGAACATTATGTAAAAAAAGTACCAAATCTCTGAGGCATTTGGCTCATTATATATATATATATATATATATATATATACACGGGTGTGTTTTGGCAGCATCCTTTCTTTTATACATGTTTCAATAGAAGTGACAAACAAAACTTTAAAGTTTTTCTATTATTCTTATAATTTTCTTTTTGTTGATGGAGTGGGTGCTCACAAAGTATAGAAACTTTCCATAATGATTGTCCCAGGCAATTTTGGTCAATGCACTCTTAATTTAGGTTTGGACACTTAGCATAAACATTCATTCTGGATATAGATATAGGCTTTAAATGTTTTATATATATATATATAATGGGGTTGGGGGCACAAAATTTTATTATAGCCATTACATTTTAAAACAAAGAAAAAGAAAAAATTTTAATTGCCGTAGGTTTTCATTTTTCACTCTTCAGGACAAAAAATACAGATTAAATAGGGGGTATGTTAATAAAGCAAATATTAAATAAATTATATATATATTATTATAAAAGGCACAAACTCTTAAAATTAAATGAGGTTATATTTATTTTGTTAGGGTATAAAAAAAAAAAAAAATTCCCTAACAAAGTAAGTGTTTGTGTGTTTTATAATAATTATTTCTCTGTTTCTGACATAGAGCTCTCCCTGGATTTATATCCTTTTGGAAATATCTATACTGATCACTAATATTATTATATATATATATATATATATATATATATATATATATATATATCCACAGATTCACTAAAATATCAGCATACTATGATGAAAAAATTCCCCAAACTTTATAAAAATGAAGTTTTATTGCCAAATTTTTTGTAATTATTAAGAGGAAAGCGTCAGCAACAGGGCCAAAAATTAGTATAGGAAGTTTTAGCACCTTTTTTGCCCTGAAAAACATTGATTTGGAAATTCTTGCAAAAATTTTTTCGATAAATAATGAATTTTTACAAGAATTGTTAACTTTTTTTTTTTTTTTTTTTTTAATTTTAATTAGAATAATTTATAAAGTTTTAAATATTTTTAATTTCTGTATTAATTTCTAATGGTTAGATGATATTGTTATTAAGTAAAAACTATATTAACTAATCATAAATGGGAAAGTTTACTACAATTCATTGACCCCTCTCCCATCAATATTTTAAATAGAATTTTGAATTTTTTTGTGCATAAATATGGGGATTTTTGTTTTACCCATCATACACAACATTATCTGAAAATAAGAATAAAAATTATATTTAATTTAAAGCTAAAGTATCTAAAATTCAATAAAGCATTAGATTATGGAAAATATTTTCCAAAATTTTTAAGGTTACTAGGTACTTCAAAAATCATATATAAAAAAAAAAAAAGTGCTGACTTTATATTCCTCAAGTAATTTTTACAGATGTAGAAAAAAAATTAGAGACACTTCCGGCCATCAGTCAGGTTGTCAACAACTTAAATTAACACCTAACCTCCTTGTTAAAAAAATGCATTTCTGTAATATTTTAAACTAGAAGATTAATTAAATTTTAAATCAGCAAATGTTCCTCAGATAAAATTTCAGAAAAGTATATTTTATTTTTGAAAGATTTTTAATAAAGAGAATTACAATGAGATGACACAAAAATCGGAGATCAAAACAATCTGTTATTGCCTACCCAATAATCATTAGGATAATACAATAGACTTTACTACTCCTAATGTACTATTGACTAACATATATAATAGTTTGAGCCAACACATAACACACATAGCCTGAAGATTGTGTTCTAGCATGAGACAGACTGTTGTTACTCAGTCTTAACTTCAGTCCAGGAAAAACCTCTTAATTGCTGTTGTTTCCAGATCCACCCTGATCCGACATGGTAGCACTGTTAGGATCCAAGCTATGGTCAAATAGTGACCCCCACCAATCAAAAAACTATGAAAGTATAAAAGTACAATACCTATTTATAGTCAAATTATCAATACATTTTTAAAGCAAAATGACCAACAATACATTTTACCTGTAGTTGAAAGTATACAACTGTGTTCAAAATATTGAGATTTAGGCTTTGATTAACCCATAGGATGTTAATATGCTGCTAAACAATCAATCAGCCAACCACATATATCTATTAACTCTATCCCTTATATTGAGTATTTTTGCCAATGAATATAACATATCTTAAAACTATCTTTTTATCATATATATCTGTGCTCACACTGCTTTTATATGTATATATAAGCAATGTGAACACAGTTCAGCACAGAAATTGACAGACAAGAAAAGTTATTTTAAATATATATGGTTATTAATTAGAACTATTTATGGCCAGGAAAGCTATTATTTTATAGCTACTGCATAGGTTTATTTAACATTTAAATCAATTTATTATTAATTACTTATAAAATCCACTTTTATATTTACCTATGCTCTATCTCTGATATTGAGCATTCTTGGCCATAAGTATAGCATACCTTAAATCTATATTTTATATATATATATATATATATATATATATATATATAAAAAAATGCAATATTTAAATACAATATCAATTGTCATCTCTCTCTCTCTCTCTCTCTCTCTCTCTGATTCATGTTCTTTTATTGGCCTCCATCCTTAATAAGGTTTTCTTTTTTATTCTTTTACACTCAGCAACCCTTTATGTCATAGTGGCTTTATCACCTTGCTTGGAGTGAAATGATTTAAAAAAAAAAAATAGTCAGTACAGTTGCAATTTACTTAAATTTAAATAAGGAGCCTCACTAACCTGGCATCCCAGTTTAAACTTTAGTCCTTGCAACTTCATATATAAGCTACACGCCCACGGAAGTATATTTGCAATAAGGATTTTTTTTTTTTTTATTGTTGTAACCCATGTCTTTATCTCAAAATTGCACTTTAACTATCCATCCTCCTTAATCATCTTCACAGTGCAATTAAACATCATTACTCTAATTTGTAAAGTTAAGAACTTACAAATTAAAGTCATTTGTTCCCGGCTTCAAAATCACTGTCCAATTCTACACTAGTTTCAAAAACTCTGCCATTTGTTGTTTTTATAAAACAATGTCTGCATTCAAAATACCTGATATACTTTTGTATATCTTGGCACTTGGAGGCATTTTTATCCTCGGAATTTCACAGTATCCCTGTCTAGCTCGTACCCCCTACATATGTGTCTTCTCTGCAGTAAACAACAATAGAATTATATCTTCTTCCAAATGACACCTTCCTCACCCCCATTGCCTGTTGGTGTCAATAGCATTCTGTATGACCGCTGTCCAATAGGGTTACCCGTAATTACCAAAATTTGTTTCTGTTTTTCAAACATATCTGCACCCACCCCATGTCTAACCATCCTTGTACAGCTTCAGAGTTGTCCTTCTGTTTGGTAATCTTGGCTAGAGCACCCAGTCTGCTCTTCTATTTAACCCATAACTGGGAGGAGAAGAAATGGGTATTTGTGCAGAAATGACTGTAACAAACTGAAATGGAATTCAAATTTGACTCCCTTTTGTTTCTTGTTTCTTCAAGATGCAAATGATTAAAAACAGGGAGCGCAGATACACCTCCCACATAATGGTAAGGCATTAGCTCAATGAAGACACCATTGCCAATAATGTTTTACTATTATGTGGGAGGTATTTCTGCTGCACGCTCTATATTGCAACTAAGTACCTGAATTTGACTAATATTTTTACATCCCAAAAGCCTAATGGATTTTATAAGTTGAATTTGTAATACTTATTAATTGTAATATTACAAGATGCAATGGATAAATTGCTGCCATCTTAAATTTTAACTTTGCGCATGTGCATTGTTTGTTGACTGCACAGTATATTAGGGTCAATTGGGCACTGTCTATAAGAAAAAGAGCACCATGATGCAATTCACTCTGTCAGAAATTCGGAAATGACATGTTGTACTGCTGGGCATTTGCACCAGAAGCTCCAATACAAACATTTCAGAGTGTTGGGTGTCAATCTGAGGACAATGCAGAGGATTCAGAAAGTGTTGGAGAGTCTAATGCATATTACAAACGTGTTTGGTATGATCGCCAGTGATGGTGACATTATGCCTCCATTCATCTTACTACAGGGCCTCAGACTCAACACGGAGGCCTACATCAAGTACCTTCAGGAGGTAGTGCTGCCTTGGGTCAAGAGTCTGGCTACTGGAAGACTCTAATCATTTTGATAAGAAAAGAACTCTAAAAGGCCTACATCCAGTGCTTTGAGGAGGTAGTGTGCTGCCCTGGATCAAGAGGGTGGCTGCAAGAAGATTCTGTGTCTAGCAACAGGACTCTGCACCATACCACACAAGCAGGAGAACCCAGTCATTGTTCTCGGACAATTTCTGCAACCACATCACCCCCTTACAACTGGCCACCTAAATCCTTTGACTACAACCCTCAAGATTATTATAAGTGGGACGTAGTTGAGCGAGAAACCAACAAAACTCCTTGTAACACCAAAAATGACCTGAAAGTAAGGATTATGGCAGTATTCACCAACTTAAACAAGGAGACCATCTGGAAGAGTTGCAGCATATTTCAAAGTCAACAGGAAGCTGTGGTTGGAGCCAATGGCAATTTTATTGAATAAGTTTACTCTTTAGTATTTCAAGATATTTTTGTGTCATTTTGGTAAACATATCTTTTAAAATAAGATGTCAGTGTTATTTTAATTTTTGCATAATCTGGATGACAATTTATCCATCGCACCCTGTAAGGGAACCTATTAACATTCCCTGAAATAAATTCTTCTTCCACCATGAGTGTATATTTAAGTGCCGCAAGTTTGATTCCACGTTCCCCAGATGAGCACCTTGGCTCCCATGCCTATATTTTAAAGTTTCTTCTCCCACCATATTTCTTTTCTTCCCCACAGTATTAGACTCCATGTTCTAATTTCAGGATGGTCATGCTCATATAGCAGTTGTGAGTTCAATCTCTGGACAAGGTAGTACAACTATACTTAAACTCAGTAGAAACGAGACTAGCAATAATTGAGCAGCACTAAAAAAAAAAAAAAAAAAAAGAAAATTTAGCCAAAGATGAGGAATCCGTAGACATGATAGTGGAATGAGAACACATTATACGTGTAGATTGAATAAAGGGTTTAGTTGGAAATTCCCCAACTGTTGCCTGGATTGATAGACACCTGAAGAAGGCCAAAGAGTGCAATAGCAAAAACATTGTGATATTGACAACAAATGATGATGTCATTAGTCCAACTGTCTATTGTCAGATTTAAATATTTAAGTTTTTTTTTTTTTTTTTTTTTTTTTTTTTTTTTTTTGGTTTTACTGTGATTCATAGTAATCTTTACCTGTTCTACATTTCTTTTTCACTTTCGTTTTTGCTTTTAATTCTCGCTCGCCCCGCCCAACAGTCAACTTTATACCTTGTCTCCCACATAAATTACTTTCTTCAGACACTGGAGGAAAAAAGAATTTAGATATGATGACCAGTAGTCCTATGATGTCATAAATTTAGCCTACAATCCCCAAAGTTAAGCAACATCAAACCTGGTTAGTACCTAGATGGGTGACTGCTTGAGAATGCCAGGTGCTGTAAGCTTGGATGTGTGGGTTGTATAATGGATAATGGTTCAGAATTGTTAATCAGTGAGCCGTGTTCCAATTCCCATTGGGTTTGTTACATTCACTTATGTGCAGATACATGTGGAAAAATCATGAATCCCTCTCTTCTCCTTCCAGTTTTGGGTTGATTAGTAAGACTTGTATCACTAAACCATCATTATCTCCAAAAAAAGAAAATTCTTAAAATCTAAAAAAAAAAATATTTTCTTGTTTTAAATAACCTGCAATAGGTTTATAAGACATAAAAAACAACAATCATGAAATACTTCTTAGTTACACAGATATCTTTCAGATTTATTTACATTCTCTGGAATATAAATGTACAGAAACTAATGTGGCCACAAAGTAAGGGATCAGTTCATTTATTGATTGTAATATAGAATTGATCACTCAATTTATACCCACATTATAATTTCTTATCAAATTCTGATTAGTTATGAACTTACTTCTTCCCCCCACCCAGCTATGAGTTAATTAGTAAGACTTGTTTCAGTAAACCATCATTATCTCAAAACAAAAAATTCTTACACTCTAAAAAAAAAATTTCTGGCTTTAAATAAACTGCAAAGTGTTTATAAACCATAGAAAACAAATCCGTCAATGAAGCTCAGTGTTTCATTGTTGTTCTTGAAAGAAATGCTATTTCATTATTATAAATAAGTCTTCTTTTAAAGTGGGATTTAATGTGTTTTTTTTTGTCAGCAGAGATGACAAATTAATTAATAGCAATACCGCTCATAAAAAATTGTTTATATAGTTAAATTTCTTTTCAAGTTCTTCTCTGGTAAAACGACATAATAAACTCTGTTGGCAGATGTTTTTTTTTTTTTCTTTTTTTTTTTTTTCTTTTTTTTTTTTTTCTTTTTTTTCTTTTTTTTTCTTTTTTTTTCTTTTTTTTTCTTTTTTTTTTCTTTTTTTTTCTTTTTTTTTCTTTTTTTTCTTTTTTTTTTCTTTTTTTTCTTTTTTTTCTTTTTTTCTTTTTTTTTCTTTTTTTTCTTTTTTTTTCTTTTTTTTTTTCTTTTATCTTTCTTTTCTTTTTTTGTTATTTATAAATTTAAAATTATATAATTTCCAGTGTTAATGCCTAACTGAAGCAAACTTACTGGAATTAATCTAATAGCATATCGCGATGCATCATTTGCTGGACTTAAAAATAGAGGATCTGAAGCAGTGTACATTATCTTCCTTGTGGATGACAACGATAATTATGTTCCTATTTATTGGCAATCTCACAGAATCAAGACAATCTTTGGTATGATGATAAACATCAGTCTGCAAGACCTGATTGGGAGGGATTAGAGGTTTAAGAAGCATGGAACCATCTCTTAATTACTGTTATTCACATGTCTACATCTAAGAAAAACTGTAAAAGACAGTAGTTTGGAACTAGATGATAAAATACTGATGGAATAGTTTAAGCTTTGTGTAAGCAAAAGTATTGAACTGCCTGTTTAGCTCTTGTTTAGAATTCCTTCTGTGAGTTGGCATTTTCACTATTGTAGAAATTCTTGGGCCCTGATTGGAAATAGAAATCCTTGGGTCCTAATTTTTCTAATAAATTTCCATGAGAATTTGTTTTTTATATCATTTTCATGCAAGATGATAATGTTACTAGGATGCAAGGTGTTACTAGGAGTGAAAGAAAATGAGTCAACTGAGGATAAAAGAAAATGATTCAGGAAAACAAGATGGCAATTGACATTGTATTTAAAACTTTAAAGATTGTAGGTGATTGGAAAGCAAAAAATCTGAAGAGTTCCACAGGTGAGAAGTATGAGAAAAAAAAATTATTATAATAGAACATATGGTTACATCTAATTCAATAGTAAAACTGTGAGACCTAGTTACCAATCTAGTAGCACACTTAAAATCAGCGAATGTTTTTGTTTCACTTGGCCAGCCTTTTTAAAAGACTTTATCAGATAAATAAATTGCTACATCTTCAAGCCTTCAAGATAACTGGTGATAAATTCAATTCCTTATTTTTTAAATTTATCATTACACTATTCATGCCACTTATGAAGGTGCTTTTGCTGTGACAGCAACTGTCCCTTGATATCATCTGAAGCAAGTCAGCTGCTCTTTCTGTTCCCAGAAGGAATAGTCCATCTTGCCAACTAGCTAATTTCATATGCTTAACTCATCATTTTGTTTTTAATATGAAATTACTCACATAGATTTTCTTTTGAAACAGTATTGCTACTTTTTATTCATATTTGATGTGGTTATTCATCAGTTTACTTTGCGGGTAGGGGAAGACAGTATGCTGCTGATAAATACATTTTTATTTTATTTTATTTTTTTAATTTTAGCACAAATTTCCCAAAGCACAAGTCAATGTGTATGCCACAGTTCTTGAAAATGATGGAAGTGGTAAGTATTTTTTCATGTTTTCTTTTTTTCTTTTCTTTTTTTTTTTTTTTTTAAATCATTTCCACCCAAGCAAGGCAATAAAGCCACTAAGATGCAAGGGGTTACTTAATGTGTTCGAAAATACAAGAAAAGGAAAACATTAAGGCAAGGGAACAATAAAAGAACAAGAATGTCTGACGCTCAACTTCTCGAGAGCAACTCTGCGGCTGCTCGGTCTCGCGTTGACGGCTGACCTGAGATGGAACAAATACACTGAGTCAACTGCTTCGTCCACTGCAAGGAAAGTTGGCTCCCTGTGCTGCGCCAGGAAATTTTTCTCCCCGGAATCGATCCTCCAGATCTACAAATCAACAATTCGCCCTTGCATGGAGTATTGCTGCCATATATGGTCTGGAGCCCCTTCTGTTTGCCTCGGGGTTCTTGCTAGGCTCCAGAGGCTGATATGCAATATAATTGGCCTTGCTCTGGCATCTCATCTACAGTCACTTTCTCACAGACGTGCCATCACCTCTCTCTGTCTGTTTTACAAATACTTTCATGGCAATTGCTCCGAGGAGCTGCATTTGCTGGTTCCCAGACTTCATGAGTTCAAGCACGCTACGAGGCTGGCATCCCGCTCTCACCCCTTCACTGTCGAAACTCCTAAATGTAGCCGTCTCTTCTACTCCAATAGCTTCTCACACCTCTCGCCTGTGGAACTCCCTTCCCTATTCCAGTTTCCCTGAGAGCTATAATCTCCAGCTATTCAAATGTAATGTCAATCGACTTCTCCAGTTGCCTTGATCTATCCACTACCCTTCTCCTCATCCTTTCTTCTATCACTCCTATTTGATCTTGCTCCAAATTTTCTGTAACCCCTTGTGTCCTAGTGGCTTCCCGCCTTGCTTGGGGTGAAACGCTTAAAAAAAAAAAAGAAAAAAAATTAAGACAGATTATGATTAACTTAACATTTGAAATTTTTAAAATCAAAGTTGACTGGAAATCAAGATGCTGGAAGAGATTTCCACAAGCAAGATGTGCAAGCGAAGAAGCATAGCATAGAACTTACATCTAGCCATTTAAAATTAAATTTAAAATGACATGACCGTGCCACCAATGTAGTACTGTGTTTAAATTCATAAAGTCTAGGTGCCATAGAGGAAAGTTCATCAGAACAATTACCATGAAAATATTTATAGGAAAGGCACAGGGAAACTATGGTGGTGTGAAAAGTGATTGAAGCTGAGATGTTAGGTCAGGACCAATAACATTGCAGATTATTTGGATTTTATCTTGAATCTCTGTTTATCAAATGTTAATCTGTGTAGGTGCAGACAATATTTCTAATTCAGAAGTTGCATTGATTCATCTCGCAGAGATACAGAAAGACAGACGAGTATCAGTAGATTTGTCTGGTAATTCCACACACTCATGAAGATGTAGACAACCTTATTACAGAATGGCAATGACTGTGCTGGCATACGGCATCAATTACAGTTTGGTGTACCAGCTGCTCAGCAACAGACATGAAGTCCTTCAAGAGGGTTATAGATCTTGCCAGAAAATAATTGGATGCTTGCTACCCTCCTTTCTAATTCTTGCTGTTACAGCAGAGCAGAATGCATAATGAAAGACAGCAAGCACACATCCCTAGTACCACTTGTTTGATCTGTTACTCTCAAGGGGACATTCTAGATCTATTAGTTATAGGACAAAGCCCTTGAGGGGCAGCTTTTACCCTTGAGTTCTATGTAAAGTGTACACTGCCACCCGCTGACAATTTTAAATGTCATTACTTTCCTGGATTTGATGCTGTGTTTTTTTGGGGTTTTTTTTTAATGTGTATTGATGCACCTGGGGTCTGCTGTCCAACTTTGTTGTTCATTGCACAATAACAAGATATAAATAAGTGCATGTAGCATATTGCTTATTTACACAGAAAATGAAATCAGTGAGCCATGTTCAAGTTAAATCCTAGTCTATTGTGTTCACTTTTGCACTAATGACCTTGAAATAGGCAAGAATAAATTTCTTCCTACTGAAGCTATGGGTTAAATAGCTGAGTAGACTGAGATCTCTAGCCTTGGGTTGCAGCCAGTCTAGTAGAACAACTCTGAATTCAAAACTGTAGAGAAGGCAATGAGAAACCACTCTTTTGCCAAGAAGTCACGAAAAGGAAGCTGTGGAGAGCCATGGGCGTTTATGTGTTGAGTGGACATATTATAAAAATAACAGGACTAGTGAGTATTTTGATTATGAATACTTTTACCATTAAAAATTATTAGCAAACGCTTGTCTATATTATGATAAATCAAAGGACTACAAGTGCTGAAAAGTTCACAGCCTAACCAATAAACCCTTCCCTCCCCAAATTCTGATGTTTGGTGAGATTTTTGTCATAGTATATAAGACTCCCTCACCATTTACTTTTAATATTACAATATTATGAAGTTAGGTAATATGCTAGTAGTATAAGAAAGTGAAATTTACATGCTGAGTTCAAATTCCAGCCTTGTCTGTTGAATTCACTTTCAGTCAAAAGCACTTGGTAAAGGCAGGATTTCATCTCTCTACCCTCACCTCCCATATATGGGTTAAATTGTAGGGCCTCTCTAGATTTAGGTAAAAACCAGTTTAGGAGGACTACTCTGGATTTAAAATCATGGAGAAGGCAATGGGGAAACCACTATTTTTCCCATGATGTCCTGAGTATTCATAGATAATAAAGAAAAGGAATCGGTGGAGAGCCATGATTGCTGTAGGTACATGGCATTAAAAAAGAATTATGGAGTTCACCTATGTACTAAGTCTACAGTATTTGGGTAAAAATTAGCTTACTAGATACCTAATCTTTGTATATAAGATATTAGATAAAATATTAGGTTGGTGCAGAAATAATGACGTAATAATGTCGTTTTTTGACGTTAAAAACTACGTCAAAAAACGACATTATTACATCATTATTTTTGCACCAACCTAATACTAGAATGATGCATTGTTTTTGTTTATATCTGTTCTATACACATGATCCAAGAATGTTAGTATGATGTATTTCCAACTTACTTACCTGAAGCAAAATGAAATCAGTGCTTTGTATGTTGATGGCCATAATGCCAAGATGCAAAATTCAACAGGTATTTCAGGATTCAAAGTAGTGATAAGCTATTTGGAAAAGATAGTGATCCTATTTCCCTCAGAGACTGTGACCTATGATGAGTCCCATGTTCCGCCAGCTTTTTTCTCTGCATATTGAAGTCTCTTATATCATCAATGCAAAACCAATCAACTAACAAAAAGTCTTCACACTCTGGTATTCATAAAGGGATACGAGAAAAAGGATTTATGAGAAAAAGAAAATGATAGAATTTTGTGTTATTTCTTTATATCAGTCTATCAGGTAATTGTACTCTATCACGATTAACAGTAACTTGTGTAACGGCAAAATTATTCAGTTGTTAAAATTAAGCTTTGAACCATTGTATCTTAGAAACGATTAAATATATCTTACTAGAATTCTCCAAGGTTTTTTTATAACACTATTAGACTGTACATTGAGCAATAAGAATGTATAATTACTCTCTAAGCTGAATGAAATCGATCATAAACAAAAACTATATGTTCATCCTTAATTAATCATAGCTAAGGATCAGAAGCTCATGTAGGACTGAAATAAAGTCTAAACATAGATATTTCAAGATCATTTTCCAACTTATTAAAGATGATCTTCGCCCTCTCTAACCTTCTAACTTTCTGTCCTGAAGTAACAAGGTGCCTCACAAGTTTCTCATGCAATTTCAATTTCAAATCTTTTTTTCACTGCTCTTTGGACTGTCATAGATGAAACTCCTCCCTCATGTACCAAATGTCTTATGGATTGAGTTGGATCTTTTCTAATTGATCCCTTTAGCCCTAACGATTCCTCTTCCTGTTGTGACCTACTGATCCAGTTTTCCTCTCTAATGTTCCCTCTTTTTTAAACTTATTCACCATTGGTTCTCGAATGAACTCTTAAGATGGAAGCCAGAGTATGAATACTGGTACCGTTACTGAAGGTCTGGATGATCTTTTTCCTCCCACTATTGCTTAGTTGGGAAGGCATAGTGGGACTGACAAAATGATTTTAGCCTGTTCTCTTTCTAGCTGAATAACTCAAAGGGTTTTTCAGTGATTCTTACAACAAATGGTGTCAAGATGGCTAAACGTCTTATATTAAAACCTGGAAAAAAGTAACTTAATTAGTTTCATGGTGTTTTTTTTAGATATGAAACATTTTGTGGAATGGACAATTATCTCATGTTGTTACACCTATTACTTCAATACTCTTTTGAATATTGTTAACATCTTTATACCATGTCCTTCATACATGTGTAATCAATTCACGCAAACCTAGGCAGTAAAGCCACTAAGATGCAAGGGGTTACTTAGTGTGAGAGAATAAATGCACAAGAAAAAACTGTTAGTATAGAACTTACAGTTACATCTGAATATTTCAATGATTTGACCCTGTACCTAGCAAATGATGAAATCTAGTCAATCTGCCAGTTAGGTGCCATACATGATATTTATGTCTGGCATGACACAAGAACAAAATTTTCTAGCAGCAGACCTAGCAATTGATTCATTATTATCTTTACATTTAATGTGCACAGAAAATGTTAGCCCAAAGGTTGCAAAGAGTCACTTTCCTGGGGGTTAACACATACTTTTTTTATGACTCATGAATTTAAATAAAACTTTCATTTATTTGATGTTTCAAAATCTCGTTCCAAATTCCCAAATGTTTTTAGCTTTGTTGTTTTCATGAGATGAACTGTTATTTTGTGTATGTATTTCCACACTACCTTAAACAAAATGTTAGGAACGAAATCCCTATCAACACTAGCAAGAGTAGGAGAATAAATTTTCCACGCTCATGGGATCGTGGATGGAATCTCGGAATCATTAGTCATAAACAGAATCTGGATAATTAATGTAATTTTCAGTAATAAATAAATTATTTGATTTTTTTTTTGATTTTTTTTTTGATTCTTTCAAAACTTAATAACTGTCTCTCTGATTTTGTTAAACATTTTAATAAATATAACAACAGCATATTTATATTTATTTCCTTAAAATTTGTTTTTACAAACCTTTGTAGTTATTTTCCATATAAAGCCCAAAAAATAATTAAGAACAAATGCTTACATAAAAGAAAATGAAAAGTGGGTTGTCAATTTTCTGAGAATATGTTGGTTAGTCTATTTTTAAATAATTTGTAACTTTAAGAAACTGTGTGTTGCAAACGAGATGAAAGTCAGAAGGTCACGGCTCAGTTGTGGCCACCAAGATTCATTGCTAAAGTGGAAATGGAAGGCAGACATTAATTAATGTTAAAATTGGAGGAGAGAGAAATAGACAAAGATCAAACCAATAAGTTTAACAAATTAATTTCCTTTAAATGCTATCACATGTCTACCATACAATCTAGAAATAAAGAAAAATTATCCAAAAACACCATTCTATAAAACGACTGGTTTGTCTAAGCTTACCATCACACAGCGATACACCCAGATTAATATTTACATCATCTTCAAAGCTTCATCATTGTAAACAAATTTAAATTAAACAAAGAATCCTTTAATAACATTAACTATCAATAATTATTTTTTCATATTTTATTTATATTTTGTAATCTAAACCAGTTTTATGAATAAGCAACAAATTGCCAAGATGACTAAATCAAGTCAATATAGTGAATCAACCTCTAAAGTTGGGCCTGCTCCTCTAAAAAAAAAAAAAAAGAAAATGACCTCAGTATCTAAAATTTGTGCTAAAGCCAGAGTAGAGCTATTTCCTGATGACTTTTATGCAGAAAAAAAATGTTATTTTGCAAATTCTGTCTCTATAGTGTTGACATTTTTAGTGTTCACACATCAACGATCAGATCAAATCAAAAACTCATTTGACAAAAAAGTCTTCAAAAACATGTCTGCTCAACTGAAACAGAAGACAATCACAACTTTGTTGAAGAGTAAAGATGTACAAGATGATTTTGTCCTTGATTTTTTGAATATGTGCACCTTGACATTCCCCTACAAAAAATTGACAAAATGAAACCATTCATATTAAAACATTGTAAAGGTGGTGGTGCTATTCCAAGTGTCAATTGTGTTAGGCAACTACATCGACCAAAATTGTTTGCTTATCCCTTTGCTGCCCTGAAAGCCAAGCTTGCTAATCAGTCAGCATCATAACAGATGAAACAACTGTCATGACCACAGCATTTTGAATGTAAATGCAAGCATTCATGGGGAGTCATTTCTTATTGAAGTTGTAACCTTGTGAGAATGCAATCATCAAACTGTAAGTCAGGCATAGATCTGAGCTGTAACTCGTAGAAATTGCATTTAAGGATATTATTGGCTTTGTAACAGATTTTGCAGCCTTTTGCAAAAAATGCTTATAAGGAAGTGTTGTCAAATGTCTTTGTTAACAGTTGCCATGTATTGATATTGTATTGCTTACTACTTTCATCAAGTCACCCTTTTTTTTAAAAAGGCTAGTCAGAAAAAAGTGATATTTAAAATGACTTGAAGGTTCCTTGCCTAAGGATCAAGTGGAACTACCCCCTGTACCAGTGGCAACCAGATGGAATTCCTGGTTTAATGCAGTCAAATATCACTCATAAGCAAGAAAAGAGCCATGGCCTTGCAGTAGATAGGATTCTAGAATTAGGAGAGGATGGTTGACTACATCATGACTCTTATTAAGTTGGTGCAAAAATAATGACGTAATAATGTAGTTTTTGACGTATTTTTTAACGTCAAAAAACGACATTATTACGTCATTATTTTTGCACTAACCTAATACCATAATTTGCACCTAAATCCGAATTTTATAAATGAGAATTGCACTCATTTAATAACAGCTTTGACAAACTTAGAAGAAACTAAGTCTCCATTTGCATGTGTTGTATATAACATGATGGAGGATGTAAAACAATATTTGCATACTGGTAGATCAAAAAATCAACATTTGTCCTAGAAACTGATCGTCTTCTGTCTGAACTAGAAAACACAGGGAGAGAGTTTCTGTCTATATTTCTGAGATGAGGTATTATGTAAATTATTTACATTATTCAGACTATTGTCCTCATCTTTGTCGCCATATTTATTACAACGTTTCAGTCGTTGTACGCTCTGGCCTTCTTCAGGTGGTTGGAACATCAAGCTGAACCCTTTATTTCACTTACTGGGGTAGACTGTTCTAGTTCCATGTGCCATGTTTTAATGGATGTCAGTTATCCGTTATCTCCAGATTAATTTCCCTCTGAAAGTTCTCCACTGCCTTAATCAGGTATTGAACTCATGCTCTTTCGGTCCTGTCACTATATCTAACTAACGCCTTTATCTGTGATTTTTTTTTTTTTTTTTTTTTTTTTATATTATGAATCAATAATTATAAATCAATCTAAATACTTAAAAAAGAAAAAAACAATTTGAATGTGTTTTGAACATGTTCTTAAAGAAGGAAGCTCTGATTAAAAGTTCTACCTCAAAGATTATGCATGCTAACATTTCATTTTTTTATTGTCTAGTCATGTTACATTTTTTTATTTTACATATAATTTATTTTTGGACATGGATTTTAACATTTAAAAAAAGATTTGTAGATATTTGCTAGTTCTTTATATGCAATAAAACTGAATTATATTTTTGTTTTCAGTTTTAATAATAATTGTAGCATAATGTATTGCAATTTTTTAATAAATACTCTAAAAAGGGTAAAAATGAAATTTCCCACAAGTAAAAACAGAATTTATCAAAAGTGAAAACAGAATCAAATGGAAAATGGAAAATTGGGAGCCCTACAAGAGTTATAACATTATA